>VZRW01003896.1:864-121899 GCA_013398125.1 Aegotheles bennettii | reverse complement strand
AGAGTGAGAATACTGCTAAACCAACCTAACCCTGGAAAAGGGAAGGGAAAGGAAGGGAAGGGAAGGGAAGGGAAGGGAAGGGAAGGGAAGGGAACGGAAGGGCCTACCTCAACAAACAGTCACTGCAAATACTGGCATCAAATAGGAAACTGAAAGCATCTTAAGATAAAATTCCTTACTGCTGTGAATTTTGCTGTGTCTGTAATGTACTGTATCAAATCATGTGAATAAGGAAAAGCTTGCTTGCTTCTGGGAATGAAACTATTGCACATTTCATCTGCCTGAAAAGATATCACTTAAGATAAAATAAGTACAGAATCAGACAAAAGAAAAATCAAATCTGGTAATTACTATATTGTCTGCATCGTCCTCTAGATTTCATCTGTAGCAGAGGTTAAAAAAGACATTTGACTTTGTATAATAGAGGTCTCATTTAGAGTTTTTACTGGAGAGTTGGGCAGGGAGAAACTTCAGGAAATACAACAAGGGCAAGTGTGGAGTCTTGCATCTGGGAAAGAACCCCATGGATCAGTACAGGTTGGGTCTGACCTACTGGAGAGCAGAGAAGGGGAAAGGGACCTGGGGGTCCTGGTGGACAGGAGGATGACCATGAGCCAGCAATGTGCCCTTGTTGCCAAGAAGGCCAATGGCATCCTGGGGTGCATTAGAAGGGGGGTGGTTAGTAGGTTGAGAGAGGTTCTCCTCCCCCTCTAGTCTGCCTTAGTGAGGCCGCATCTAGAGTCCTGTGTCCAGTTCTGGGACCCTCAGTTCAAGAAGGACAGGGAACTGCTTGAGAGAGTCCAGCACAGAGCCACAGCGAGGACTANTCATTAATGTTTATAAATATGTAAATTGTGAGGACTAGATGATCTTTCAAGGTCCCTTCCAACCCCTAACATTCTGTGATTCTGTGATTCTGTGATTAGATGCTGGGCTGATATTAAAAAAACAGGGGATTCTTCAACTTATTAGGTTTATTCAACTGAAAAATCTCGGAAATTTCTAAAGGAATTGTTACCCAAATAATTTAAGAAGTTATTGTTTTCTTAGTTCTTTGGGCTACCTCAAAATACACTTCTAGCCTGAAAGTCACACAGGGAAGAGAAATGCCCTTTAGAATGCAAACATTATGGCTGAGGATGTATAGATGTTCCTTCTTAGCAAACAAAGGTAAGACAGGTTGGTTTGTGCCCTCTGTAACTGTATGATTCCCTGAATCTTTATATTCTGATATTCCTGACTGAAGCTCATTATTTATAGTGCTTAATCAGTAGTTGTTATATTTTGTAGATGGGCTTAATGAGGAAATAATTATATTGTTAGGTTATAATTATTATTATTTGTTGCTTTTATTGATAATCCATTGAACTCCCAAGAAAAGCCCTAGAGCCATTATATTAGATATTATATATACTCGCAGAATGAGTAAATCACTGAGGAGTTTACACTCTAAATGGAAACAGCAATGGGTAAGAAAGGAAATGGAAGAATCTATGGTCTAAGAAAAGATTCATAGGAGAGGTAAAAATAGAACTGCCATTGTCTTTTTTCAGGCTTTTCTCTATTATGTTCTATAGTCTGTCTGATTTTAATGATCTGTTCCTTAGAATTAGTGGACTCAAAATTTGCCAATAAAGCTAATCTTATGAAGGAAGATGGTATAACGCATGATTAAAATGCGTGCATGCATTGTGTTTTTGTTTAAGGATATACATCCTTCATGCAGTCCAAATGTAATTACAAGCAATACAGGTATTATCTTTAGTTCTAAGCAGCCTTCTCAAGAGTGCTCACATGGAAGGCAGTAGAATCTGAAAATGATAATCAATATCCAGACTGAGAGAAAAAAATATTCTTCTGAAATGGTATTCAGAGAACATACTCTGATGATAGATGGAAAGAGAGCAGTAGGTTGAGAATTAATTCTTACTCTCAGCAAAGCTACAGCATATGGAAACCTAGATTAAAGCTTTCATGAAGAATGTTGGCTTTACTGACTTTTTTAATAGGCTTATTTTTCTGTTTCTGTGATTCCGTTGGACTGCCAAAAATGGTGGCAAGCTACCAACACTACTAATAGTCTAGCTGTCTACAAGATGCAATAGTGAACCTAATTAAGACCCACAAGTGAAAGCACAAGCAGTTGAATGCAAATTGCAAATTTCCACTGATTATTTATACAAAACCAAAAATTCTTTTCTCTTGATTAAATTCCTCTTTAGAGGCTGAATTTGTAATTGACCATTTCTCTGGTATTTTGAGAACAGTAATTAGAATGAGCAGTTTGAATTTCTTTCATTTGAGAGAAAATAATGAAAACTAGCATAGTTACAAGACTCCATGACACATAAGGGACACTAATAATATTTCTAAATGTTTCAAGTGATGTGTCGTTTGAATGACACACAAATCCAGCTCATGTGGTTTTTTTACACCCTCCAGACACAGAGAGTGAGAATGACTTCAAAGCAAACAGGGACTGAGATCTAATGTCTGATTTCAGAAGGGGTCCTTTATACTCTGCAATAACTAGTAACTCTCAGGAGACACTGCACCTGATAAGCAGATTTTCAGCCTGCCAACATATTCTATAAAAATCTTGTTTTGATCTTTGTATACTGAAATTTACTTCAGCTGGTACTAATTACACCAATACTTCTATGACAAAAGATGGCATATCCTATCAAACACAGCTAAACCCAGAAATATCACAGTTCACACCTAACCATGTTGTCTAGCCATAGGCCTTCTACAGAGATCATCTCCAATTTTGGCTCCTGTTGCTGCTTGAGGCAGGTGAGAGAATGGACTTTGGACCTGTAGCACTACCAAAAGCTGCCATATGCTGGAGGATTGCTGAGCTGACTTGTCAGCTTCTTTGATGGCATCACCCACATAAAACAGATGGAAATGTGGTTGTGAAATTCCTATACGTTGATTTCCTGTCTGTGGTATCAGCAAACTAAATAAATAAGAACTTCTAAGCCATATGGTCCTTCAACTGGCTCTCGATTTCTTACTCTAAGGGAAGAAGAAAAGTGAGCTTTATTACACAATACTGAACTGAAACTCCTTTTTGAGAAGGTACTATTAAGATTGTTTCCTCATAGACTTGTTGATGACCAAAAAAACAAGAACAGTACACTGCATACTGGTTTTAACAAAGACAGCTGGGGACTGTTTATTCTTCCCCTGTAATGGCTGTGTGCTGTGTTTCTAGAGACAGAGAAGTTTAGAGTCTGGCCAAATATGCACAGAATATCAAAAGTTCCCATAAATTTAGAAATTGATAAGCTAGCAAAATTTATTTCGACATATTGATTCTGATACACTTTATAGAATTACGAAGAATATTGACTGAAAACACACGCTTTAGCAATACATACCAGCATACATTGAGAAATTATTCCTACAGGCATTCCAACGTCTTCCACAATGCTACCTTCAGCTTTTCCTTATGGCAAGAATTTGTTGAACTATAAATCAGAATCCTTTAGGAAAGAGGTACTGTCAAGAAATTAAAAAATACTGATGAAGTAGTCTCATGCTTGTAAGAAATTAATATATGTATATTTTTTTCTAATTTCAAACAACAGCAGGAAAGGATTTTCTAAAAGACCACTTCTGTAATAATGTTGCCTCCATCAACTGAAAGGATTTTTCTTTGTTTATGATGTTGAAGATATCTTAGCTCAAACATGTCAGAATTATTTTTTTAAAAAGGCAAGGTTTGCTTTTTTTCCCCTCTTTTGGCTTGCTTCCTTTTGAGTGTAAAGGATAAATAATACAAAAAAAACACTGGTTTTATTCTTTAAGGAAGAAATCATTGAAAAAAGAATTAAGTTAGCTTAGAATTAAAATTTGTCTGTCGCCAGGTTTTGAAACTTTTCCATAAGTAGTGATACTGAATCTTTCAGTGGTCAAGAAAAGGTAGCCTTAGAGATACTGTGTTCAGGCAGCTTCTCTCTATAAGCAAACAGGCTGAGAAGTTAATTTGTTTTTGTTTAGACTGAGAAGTCAGCAGCTGTGACATGCTCTCCTGTTGTATGTCTGACCCTGTTACAACTTGCCTGTTATTTAATAAAACCTCTTTTGTTAGTTTATCTTGAATGTGAATCCCTGGCCACAGTGAAGGGGAATCTGATAAAATGGCTCATTGGAATTCAGGAAAACATTCTCTCACTCTCCATTTTCTTGTCTCTGGGATGAGCACTGCTGGTGACCCACTTATTCAGGATGGTCACTGTTTTTAACAATGGAACCAGTATTCACTTCTCTTTTCCTGCAGTTCAAGGCAAGTTGCTTAGACAGGATGTACTCCAAGTTCTTCCATGTCGGTTACTGTTGATAAAAATATCCCATAATTTTTCTGATTGTTGTCACAAAACCACTCAAAGATCAACAGAGATCAAGGTGTCAGTGTTATATTCTGATGATTCACCAGAAGCCAGTAGATAGTTCCTCTTGAAAAGCCTGAGATGTAAAGGTATAAGGCAGGAAAATTGTAGGGGGAGTGAATGGGTAGTGGCAGCTGGCAAACATTATGTCAGGTCCCTGACTGGAAAAAGAACAGCAATAGAGGAGAGTTAAACAACTGATCTACTGTTAGAAGGAGATAAGGAAAATGAAAAATCAAAACAAGAAAGTAAAAGGGTCGTCAATGGAGAGACAGAGAAGAAAAAGTCTGAGTATGGAAGTACTCAGGCTAAGCATACAGCAAGGATGGAAGTGTTGTTGCCCAGTAATCAGAAGAGAATGTCAAAATAAAATTTAAAGAAACTCTTTGGGACTGTTTCTATATGTGTTCCTTCTAGTCTTAATGTGCTTCAACACAGATTAGAACCTGTCAGCATAATTTGAGGGCAAGAGGGTTTCACATATATAGGTTATTGAAAATGGAGATAACCTAGAATAGATCTTAGTACCCTGTAAGTAGCTAGCCCGAGGAAAGGGATATAGAAATGAAAAGTTTTGGTTATCTGGGCTAGAAATAATTAAAGAAGTTCAATATTGACAGAAGAAAAGGTTCTATACACGGTGGATCAATTTTAAGAGATTCCCTTTCTTCCTCCAGGTTTTATTCTTCTGTCCCCTCAGTAACATTATAGGTATGAATGAAAACATCCAACACAGTAACACACTTTGTGTTTCAGCTGTAGTTCCTGAACTGTGTTACCAGAATATTCTGAAATAGGATTTTAATGCCAACACTCAATAGAAAAAAATGCTCTACAATTTGGGAGACTGTTTCTATTCACTAAATGTACTGTATAATTGAACAGTTTATTGTCAAGGAGAACACCAGTAGTTACCTTCTGTTAGATGATCTAACAAGTTCAGTGAGCCGGTTTTACTTGTCCAGATCATTGATCAGAAGAAATTTCTTTAACCAGATGCAGTTCCGCAGAGTGAAAACATTAAGACAAAAGATGTGCACAGACCACATTTATTTTGTCAACAAGGTCTGAGAAATGGCTTCTGAGAATTCACCACCTGGTATTGTTACTGTGAATCTGTGCCTAGACTTACTTTCTGGGCCATGCTCTGAGGTATCCCAGAGCTGTGCTCCCTACTTGAGTGAACCACAGCCCTATTTGGTCTGTGAATATGATTTCCCTTGCACAGAAGCTACAGAGCTGGAAGCAAGACTGTGTTTCTCTGTGCCATACATTGCCATACAATCCAGGGTTTACTATACTATATATCCCACGCAGGAACAGGGAAGTTCTCCAAAATCCCTAACACCCATAACCTAAGGAAACCCCAAAGATACAAAAGTTTACTATTTTCAGTGAAAATCATGTCCTCTTACTAAGCACCCTTTAAAGTGAAAGATGCTTTATTCTTGGGGTTTTTTTTCACAGATAAATCATTGATTAAGTCCTGAATCAGTCTCAGAAGTGTTGAAAGATTGGAAACCCAATGATATTGATGGTGATGTACAATTCTGACAATAAATGTTGTATATGCCTTCAAAAGGTTGGCATAATAAAGAGCTTCCCTCATTTTTATCTGTAATCTCTGTTGTGACAAAGAAATTTCATTCCTCAAATCTAGTACTTGACCAACATTGACTTGTGCTATGGATTCTCAGACTCCTATCCAGTTGCTAACAGTCCCACAACTGCTTGTTTCCTGCTTCAGAACAAGCTCAGCTGAATTACTTGAATGAAGAAATACTGACAAAAAAAAACAAAAAACAAAAAGCAGCCAAATTTGGGACTAGGAAGGAGGAGCTGAATTGACAACTCTGATAGACAAGTAGAGACTCCAGTTACTATTGCTTAATTGCCATGGCAACTAAACATGGTCTTTTTGCTGAAATAGTATGATGAAACACCTTACTTGTAAAAAATAATAACCAGTCAACGTAGATTGCTATTGGGTTTGCACTTGAATGAAAACTGTAGACTTAGAAAAGAAAGGTTAATAAAATACACAGAACAGAAAACAAGGTTAGAGGTGATGTTTTGCCTGTGAGGCATTTTTCAGAAAGATTAGCTGCAGAGACAAGATGAACATTAGCTCTCTGGTTTCTCCTTTCTACCAATAACCTTTTAAGAGTCTTTCCAAAGCACACAAAAGTCCCTGCAGCCATAATGCCACCTTCAACCTTGCTATCTATCCCAGTTTTCACTATATATTGCTATCAATTCTTTTTCTTGCAATCTTTTGAAGCAGACAAAATTTATAATTGTTTCACATCCTTATTAGGAATTTGGATCATTAAGTAATCTGGCAACTTTGAATGTGTTTCTTTTTCAGTTACTGGGAAAACTGGAAGTTTGCGGAATAGTAGTTGTGGTACTGACATTTCTCAGCATTTTGATCTATATAAACTAAACATATCTATAAAGAAATTGTACTGATTCATCATGACCTATTTTCTTCTGTTATATCATTGTTATATTAAAATACAGACTAATAGAATGCACCATGAGGAAAATAAAATGCTTGATCATCTCAACACAGTTCTTACTATTGTTTGCTATGCATGTCCTTATATTACTTTTTAATATTTTATAAGCTTTAAAATAGCAGAATCTAAAGAGATTCATTTGTCCCTACCTTTTGAACATTTTGCATGCTGAAAACTGCACAGGAACAAAGAACAATTGTAAAGCTCAAAGCCAGCACACTTTAACATACAGGAGAAATAATTTAAAAACTTCCAGCAGAAAAAACAATAACTTACGCTTTCAACTTTTAGGAAAAGTTTATGTGCTTGAATTCAGTTAAACTCCTTGAGAAGAGTTGCATATTTTGAAGATCTGGAGGGTAAATGTTTCGTGAAATTGAGTACCTGTTCTTTAATAAATGCATTAAGACAGTCATTCAGTCCATTTGTCTTTTTGCATTTTTAACTTGACTATGATTTTTTTTAATAAAATATTTAAATTAGAATCTTGTGATTTTTCATGACAGAAGTTAAGTGACTGGCTATAATGGTTAGTTTACTATCTGTTAATAGTCATTTTGGCAGAGAAGTTCATAGCCAGGCCACATTTAATTTTAAAAATAATACTATATTTCCTCTTAAAAAAATTACTTCTTTAATTATTCATTCTTTACATAGAATCATAGAACACAGATTCACAGAATCATAGAATGGTTTGGGTTGGAAAGGACTTTAAAGATCATCTAGTTCCAACCCCCTGACATGGGCAGGGACATCTCCCATGAGACCAGGTTGCTCAAAGCCTCATCCAACCTGGCCTTGAACACTGCCAGGGAAAGGGCAGCCACAACTTCTCTGGGCAACTTCTTCCAGTGTTTCACCACCCTCACTAAAGAATTTCTTCCTAATATCCAATTTAAATATAACCTCTTTCAGTTTAAAGCCATCACCCATTGTCCTATCACTACATGCCCTTGTAGAAAGTCCCTCTCCAGCTTTTCTGTAGGTCCCCTTCAGATACTAGAAGTCTGCTATGAGGTCTCCCTGGAGTCTTCTCTTCTCCAGGCGGAACAACTTTCTCATCTTGTCTTCATCAGAGAGCCCTCTGACCTTTCTGGTCCTCCTCTGGACTCGCTCCAACAACCCCATATGCTGGGTACTCCAGAACTGGACTCAGTACTCCAGGTGGGGTCTCACGAGAGTGGAGTAGATGTGGAGTATCACCTCCCTTGACCTGCTGGTCATGTTACTTTTGACACAGCCCAGGATACTGTTGGCTTTCCAGGCTGCAAGCACACATTGCCAGCTCATGTTGAGCTTTTCATTAACCCAAAAGCCCCAAGTCCTTTTCCTTGGGGCTGTTCTCAACCATTCTCCACCCAGCCTGTATCTGTGCTTGGGATTACCCTGACCCATGTGCAGGACCTTGCACTTGGCCTCGTTGAACTTCATGCGGTTTGCATGGGCCCACATCTTGAGCCTGTCAAGGTCCCTCTGAATAGCACCTTTAGTCCAGATACGCTCTAAACAAGATGAAGAACTCAGTTTGTTTCAATTTATTATGCAATTCTGAATAGCGGTTTGCAAGATCAAAAAGGCTGAGTATGTACATTGAGTATCTTTGTAAAAAAACTTATGAAGCCTCAGACATGGGTAGTGGTAACACCACACAAAAAAGCCTGATGTATTTTATATTCATTTTGTCCACCTACTTTAATCAGGCCTTACATGAAAATGTTTTGACATAAAGGAACAGGTAAAGATTCAAAATTTTAGCACTTATGCTTAAAAAGCCATCAAATCAGTAGTTTGCATCAATACGTTTTTGAAAGAAGACCCATTAACTCCACTAAGTATTGTCAGGGATATATATTTTAAACCTCCAAATAGACCTTCTGTGCAGGTGATCACTCATATTTCTCACATATTCTTTGTTTTTAAATTGTTTAGTGGCTTAGAGGGAAGTGATACACCTCATCCTGCACCCTAGCATTGCTATGTAAGCTTGGAAGAACATGGAGAAGTCCAAACATTAACAAGTTCAACTTTACTGCTCTGCATTCAGAGAAATGCTTTTCACCTGTGCATTCAGTTAGAATAAGGACATGAAGCTAACAGTTTAAGTGCCATTCACAAGCAATAACCCATCTGTGGAAGAGTTTAATTATAAAGAATATATTGTTTATTCAAAAATTATTTTATCTTATTATTAATAACATTTTTAACTTTACAAAAGTACAATAGTTCTAAGAGTAGCTGATTGTGGGAACATGCATTTGAATTTTTACTCTATATTCATTCTCCTTTAACTATCTTACAGCTGCATCTGACATCCAGAAACCCTAGTCAAAAACACAAAGAAAATTTATTATTGCAAGAGAAAACATTTCTTTCATGCACAGGATATATCCCTTTGGAGAAGCATTTCTGAGGATTGGTTTTATATCTGAAAATTTTTCCCCTTTAATCATTAAAATGCAATTAAATCTTCCTCACACAAGTTCAGCTTTATCTTATTTAATAACTTGAAAGAAAAGTATGGAATGGATCAGTTTTCATTCTAACTGATGAGAAAACATGACATAAATTTGAACTTAAATGTCAGAAATAAAGTTCATTTTCAAACCTATTCAGTTCAATATCCATTGCTATACAAATGACCATTAGGTCTCTGATTCTGGTCAGTTAATCAAGCTAATCACATAAAAATGGGCTCATAGTTTGCCTAATTTGGGTCATCCTTCTGATCAAATTAATAACAACAAACAAAATAACAAAGATAAGACTGAATGATTACCCCAACCTAACCTGCAAATGTCACTTTAAACATACTTTGTTAAAAAAAAATTGGGTTTTTTTGACACCCCAGTCTTGCCCTCATAGAAATCCCTTTTTGATAACTGTAGACATACACATATGAAATAATTATCTATTAAAACTCTATTCAACTCAGTGAAATGGAATAATTAGTTTGGTTTGAGACTTGTAAACTCAGAATTCATATGTATCTCAGAAATTGGACAAAGACCACCAAGTATGCTCAGTTCTATTTTTTATAGTGCTCCATCTGTGTATCTTCACACAATTGGTATAACCTCACGATGGGGAATACAGGTGATGAAATGGTGTTTTGTAGCTGTGTCTAAGACTTCTGTCTGTATAAAATTTATAAGCTGTATAAGATTTTGAAAGCTGAGGAAAGGGGAGAAAGAGTGATCATCAGAACTAATCTTTTTGAGAATCATTAGCTCATAGAAGCCATTAATTGTCTTCTTAAAGCACACACTACTAGTAATACAGTTGGAAATATCAATTATTTCCAATGATTAAGTAAGACTTAAAGGGTTTAGCAATTTTTTTATTACAAATAAACTTGTAAAGTAATTCTTTAGAATTGGCAGGATCTGGAAGCAAAGAAATTTAATGAAGTATACATGACAGAGTGCAATACAATAAATGACAGGTTTCTGCCTTTGTATAAGGTTGGTTTCAGGCCTTGCACTTGGGTCAAAATAACACCATGCAATGCTATAGGCTTAGGGAAGAGTAGCTGGAAAGACACCTGGTGGAGAAGGACCTGGGGGCGTTGGTCGACAGCTGACTGAATATGTGCCAGCAGTGTGCCCAGGTGGCCAAGAAAACCAAGAGCATCCTGTCTTGCCTCAGAAATAGTGTGGTCAGCAGGACTAGGGAAGTAATTGTCCTCCTCTACTTGGCACTGGTGAGGCTGCACCTAAAATACTGTGTTCACTTTTGGGCCCCTTACTACAAGAAGGACATTGAGATGCTGGAGCATGTCCAAAGAAGGAAACAAAGGTGGTGAAGGGTCTGAAGCACAACTCTTACAAGGAGTAGCTGAGGAAACGGGTTGTTTAGTTTGGAGAAAAGGAGGCTCAGGGGAGATCTCATCGCTCTCTACAACTACCTGAAAGAAAGTTGCACTGAGGTGGGTGATGGTCTCTTCTCCCAAGTAACAAGCAATAGAACAAAAGGAAATGTCCTCAAATTGCACCAGGGGAGGTTTAGATCAGATAATAGTAAAAATTTCTTTACTGAAAGGGTTGTCAGGCACCAGAACAGACTGTCCAGGAAAGTGTTCGAATCACCATCCCTTGAGGTATCTAAAAGACGTGTAGATGTGGTACTTAGGAACATGGTATAGTGGTGGACTTGGCAGTGTGCTGGGTTAACAGTTGGACTCCATGACCTTAAAGGTCTTTTCCAACCAAAACAATTTGATGATTCTAAGGTAGTGTAGGTGATAAAATGCCAAAGATGAGTTACATGTACACAAACTCTGTCCATGATTACAAATAGACTAAGGGGCCTGAAATTTCATTAAATCTCGAAAATACTTCTTTATAGCCTTTGATGTGTTATACAGAAGTCATATCATTGCTCTTACATTTTTCCAATAGGTTGCTTAAACCACTAACACTTTTACCACATATTCTAGCGTGGTTCCAATGTGGTCTTGTAAAACCTCATCTAATAAGCATGAAACACTTAGGGTTTTACACTATACTGGGATCTGATAGATCAGCTCAAATCATAAATGTTTGAATTTGTTAGTAAAAGCAGTTTACATACTCCCCAAATATATATATTTAAGTTTAAAATGGGATTCAGGAAATTCATGAAGGCTAAATATATCAGTAGCTATTAAATTAAATTGTGTGAATGCAATCTGGCTCAGAAAATCCCCAGACAGTAGATTCAAAGGACCTCCCAGGGAGTGATCTATGAGTTTTAACAAGCCAGATACTTTCTGGTGTCCTTAGCAAATATTCCTATTAAACAAATAATCCCCTTAAGGGTGAGGAACTGGTGAATCAAATTAAAAATCTCAAGAAAATCTCAAGATTAAAAATTTTAATCTCAAGAAATATTATTCAGTACAATTAATTTTAAACCAAACCAACCAAAACTTCAACCACAATGTTGGAGTTTTGTAAGTAAAAAGATATTGAATATTTCCTTGTTTGAATATTAAACATAACAGGAAACTCTCAATGTAAGGCAAAGTGTTAAATTGAAGTGCCCTAAACAAAGCCATCTCTTTTGAAGATGTCTCAGGATTTGTAAGTACATAGCAAAGTAAGGACATCTGCAGAGAGTTGTTAGCAATTTATTCTAATTTGTCTGTGCTTAGCTATTATACTTGTTGGAATATGCTGCTGGATTTCAATGTGGCTACACTTCATTGCCCACAGAATGTTGGAAACTTACATTAAGGACTGGAAAAAAAACCTGTGCTCCTAATGAGGATATTGGATCTTTATTATGTCAGGAAAACAAAGGTTGAGCTAGGTATTTCCATTTCCTGAAGATGTATCCATTGTGGCTGTACATGTTGCTTTGTATTTACCACAAGTGATCTGAATAGGTTTCAGGTGGGACAGAAAATCCTTTTCTCCAGACTGTTCACTATCTGCTTTGCTACACATTTATAAAGGCTGAAAGCTGATGTAACTCCAAAAGCAGAGCTCTAGAGACCTTTTCTATACCAGGGACTCGTATTTTTTTCCATACCTGGGTCAACATATTGATATGTAAAGGCCTGTGCCTAACTCCATCTCAAACATTTTTCCCATTAGGTATCTCCATCTCTCAAGCAAGAAGTATGAATCACACAAGAACTTTCATCTTTCATCCATCACCAGCAGGCTGTTCTACAACTGACAGAAGCGGGTTCCCTACTTGAGTATCTTTAGCAATACTGAAATGCACCAGCTGATGAACTGGTCCTTCACTTGTGAAGTATACTCTCCAGCCACAAGGAGGTAGTTTCCTACAGGGGACAAAACATGAAACCTCTTGAATTCATAGAAAATAACTAATAAAAAGGATTGTACTACTGTACTGATCATGTCTAATTCTTTTACCAGTACCTAAGATACTTAAACAGATTCTGCCCTATAATTTATGTTGTTTCTTCAAAGGAAGTGGTTTTGTAGGTGCTATTTGCATAAATGTAGTCTTCTTTGTTATCAGAATAATTTCCTGCTTTTGAAGAAAGCAAGCTCTTTAGAGATGAGCATATAAGATAATAGTATTGCTATGAAAATATAGTATCTATGATTTAAAAAAGAGATACATTGTCTACTTGCAAAGACTCCTCTTCTGAACTTCAGTGAACCTTGTAAATATGTAGTTAAATTATGCAGTGCTTCATATGTTAGGTAAATGCTTATATTCTACGCTACTACAATAAGAAATTCTCACCTTCTCTGAATCAATAGGAGTGTCTTTTCATTGAGGATTTTACCTGCAGTTGGAAATAGGACCTGACTCAGAATATCTTGCTTTACTATTATACTCCTCATCATATTGGTCTGCTAATAGAGAACTGGCATTGAACACAGCCTTTTACTTATGCACTATGCATATTTAGGAGACCAAAATCCCCTATTTTCAAATCATTGTTCTCATGATTAAACAGCTGCAAAGCTGATATGTTGAGAGCTAGCTGGCTGTTCAGAGAGCTGACAGGTGACTAAAGGGCCAATTTCATACTTTAGCTCACCTCATTGAGTACAAGATTATACAAGTCTTGCTTAGGGCCAAGATGTTATCTGGCCTGGGATTTAAGGTTGAATCCAAACCCCAAATGAAGATTTAACCACCTGAAGAAAGGGTGATATTTTGGTAACTACATCCAAAATGATCTTCCTGAAAGCCCCTGTTCAGGTGCCAGTAAGCATAAAGGCACCTAGTCTTCATGGTTGCTGCCTTTTGTTACCTTAAATTTACAAAAGAGCTTAACTTCTGCACAATTGCAGAGAGCTTATATTGCACTGTTGAACATTGCACTCTAAAGCTCATGCTGAAGACTAGACTGGGTGTAAAGCAGGTGGTCCTTCACTGAAAGTCCCTCCAGGGTCTTCTTGGCTTGGTAAGCACTATCAAGACAAAGCTTATGCACATAGACCACACCAGATCCTCAGAAAACATGAAGTGTTTTCACAGCTACTGGATTCTTGGAGAAGGACACAGTGCAACTATTTATTTAAATGTAGTGGCTTCTCCAAGAAGTGGAAAATGAAAGCTAGTTCCTGTCTCTGCCAAAGGCATTTCTTCCTTCTTAGGTCAGTCGTCAGAGCTAATAGGCCATGCAGAAAATAAGTAAGGTTCTTTGGATGAGGAAGAAACCAGAAAAGTCAGCATGACTCCTTTGAGAATCACACATCCGTTGTAACTTAACTACTAAGTCAGTGGTTACCTCAACTGTGCTTTTTGTTTAAAACTCCCTGACTCCTGCATTCCTTTCTGCAAAGTGACAAAGCAAGCTTCAACAGGCAAGTGGAATTTATTTTTCCTCCTCCAGCTGCCAATGTTACCTGGAGCTTTGTGGTTATTGCATTTGCCAAAGGATAAGCAACAAGGACTTGAAAGATTCCTGAAAGCTGCAAAAAGCCTCAGACTCAGGCTGTGTCCTATCCAGATGCCTTATACAAAGTGGATCGAAATAACTGTGGCTGGTATCTACTTCAGGTTGAACAAAAATTTTCGGAGATTGTTAGTCATAGCCTGGTCTCTGAGCCTCTGACTGAGGAGCACAGTCATCATGTAATATGACAATGTGTATCGTGGGAAATCCAAGAAGATATATTTTATATAGAAGGTATGAATATAGTGATTCAGTGTATTCTTGACCTTTCCATCTTCTTCAATAACCCCAGCCTTTACAAACATGTTTCCATATAAAGTCCACAAATAGAACTTATGCCCAATTATGCAAAATAGGGACAAATAAGGTCATAGCTAATGCACCATTGTCAGACACAGAGAAATTACTTCTGGTCAAAAAAATAATGCTAAGCATGGCCAGTCTCTAGATCTGCTAACTATACTTTGTGTATCTCAGAACCACACGTGCTCAGTGCTTCTATTACCTCTTGGTCAGAGATTATATGATTTAGTCTCATCCCTCTGGCTTTTGTGTGCTCTATCTATCCCTTCATAAAAGAAAATGGAAGGGATTAACCAGCCTTCAATGTGAAAAAGATAAAGACACAATAAAGATTTACATCATCTCTTAGTGATATAACACACATTTTAATGTGTTTTCACCTGACGTGCAGCTCCAGTACAAAATGAAAGATTGCTAATGAATACAATAAAAGCCTGATATTAAGCTTTTGATTTCATCAGGAACAGCCGGAGAATGCAAAGTTAAGGTCAATATTCAATGCTTAAATCTTTGTGCTATGTTATTTTTCATGTCAGTAGGATCCAAAGCTGCTTTCTATTTTTATTTCTTGGCATTTATCTGTTTAAGACAGTACTCTGAGATTTATTTACGTATAGGACATTAGACATAATTTGCATGTAATAGTGCAAGCTAGACCTTTTGCTGTCCTCATGGGTGTATGAATGTCAAAAAGAGTCAGCATTCCAGGAATACCATATGAACTAAATATGAAAGCAAAGTCAAGGGAAAAAAAAACCCACACATCAAAGGTGAAGCAAGTCTTCAATCAATCTCTGCAGATAATTCAGCTAGGAACATCAAGATTGTATAATGACTTGCAGATCAGATTCCCGTGCACAGCTGTATGAAGTAAAACAAACTCACAAATGAACTGTGAGAACTATTACGGTCACTGAGAGTTTTAGCAATGTAACATTTATTTGAACCCCTGTTTCAATGAGATTTTATTTTAGAGTGACACCAAATGCATAGCATAATGCATCAGTCTTTCTTGGCACAGCAAGGAATCCAAAATTGACCTCCTTTGGACTTCTAGTAAAAATGACTTTCACAACATAGTTTCAAAGACTCAAAATCCACTCTGTCTTCAAAGCAAATCTGTATTGACTTCTTCTCTATAGCTATAAAATTGTATAATACATAAATATGCCAGAAGTGTGTCTGTTGTAACTTTATGTATATAAACAGATGTGTATATGTATACATATGTATCTTTGTATATACACATACATATATATATATACATACATGTATAGATGCATATGTCTACATATACACACATATATATATACTTGTACATTTTCAACATATTTGATATAAAAATAATACAGTGATTTTTTGGTAGCACCGAGGTAGGCCTCCTCCTTTTACAGGGAACATTGCATTCTAACAAATAATTGTTATAATTGCTCTTTAAAAATTACATGTGGATCAATTCCATGCAGCTACTCACTGTACAGAGAACTGTGTGAAATCTCATTATGAAATCTGGAATCAATTAAAGCTCACCTAGTTAAGGCTTTGTTAATAGCTTGATACTCACCTTTGGGTCATTAAAATGCCTGTGTGATATTTTAGAGTGTGAAGTAACAGTACCTGTACAGATTTTTTGTTTTGAAACAGTCACTACAGGAAGGATTTTTAAATAAATGACACTAAAGACAGAAAGGGCCAAGAAAAAATACAAAATACAAAATCAGTAAACTCAGTTTGGTGATACTTGTTACGGCTTCTATTTATCTGCCAATGTGTTTATTTCAGCAAATTTTTGTTTGCTTTGCATGCAAATAAGGGTTGACGCATGCAAATATGTATGTACAAGTGTTTGTGCTGGAACAGTTCATGAGCCTGTCTTGAGAGCTGATGTTGGCATGGGAATTTGTCCAATAAGGAAACAGAAAGGGTGTCACTTATGAAAGAGGTGACCAAATACTTAGACAAGTAGAACATAATAAACATAGTGAAAAACTCAAAAAAACTGTCAATCTTTTCGGTTAGGATCTGGTGCTTATTACTGGAATAGGGTTGTGCTGAGCATGGCATACAGACAAGGTGCCCACAGGCATATTATGATCAATTCACAGTCAACCTTTGACTGAAATACTCATTTGATGAGTAATTTCAAATGCTGAGCACACTGGAACATGTCAGAGCATACTTGCGTGTATTTCAAAAACAGTTAAATGTGCTGGATGAACTATTTTCTGGTGAAATAGATCAATCAATGTGAGGTGACGCTAAAAGAATTTGGGCAGTTTCCTCTTAAGTTTTCCTGCTTTTTTTCTTCTGGATTACTCTGGAGTCTAAAATCCACAGGCAAAATGAAACACAGGAAGGGGTTCAGCCCTGTGTATCAAAAGACCAAACACGACACAGTTACACAAATAAAACTCCAGGTGACGTTATTCCTCAATTAGTAACTCTAATTTTTAGTGCTCACCAAACAGCTAGGCTAAACTAGTTACACGTGACGTGATTGACCCCACTTTAACCCAGGGTTTAAATAGGTGTAAATGGAAAATTAATAACAAGGATAGCCAAATAACACACTTGATAAGTTTAAAAGGAGCATAAGTTTAAAGGATTTTGTACAGTATATTAACATCAAAATGGTTTTATAGCATATAAAGCAACTGTTTTAATGAAAAACAAATGCTATTTCTACACTCTGCATTCCTTTCCTATTTTGCTCAGATGAAGATTCAAGTCAATGTTCAACATGTTTAACACTGACAGATCTGGCTAGATTGGATTGTTTATTTAGTTAGTTTTAACATATGTTGAAAATGCTACGCAAACTGTGACCACAAAATGATGGTCGGGAGAAGTTATTTGACACAGATTAAAAACACTGCATCCTGTCTTAGAGCACGCAGATGCACTAGACGAGGTTTTCAGATCTCTTTCAGCTCAGTGACTCAAAACTTCAGATCATGCTTGACGATCATACTCTGATGACTATAAAGAACAGACACAGAAATTTCTTTCATCAATAGTCTATCTTTTGCTTGTGCCTTGTAGCAGTTTATTCGAAAAAACGGTCCCTAACCAGGAAATCATATCTGAAACCTCAAAAGCTAGGGTAATGATGAAGATTTAGGTTGAATCTGCTCTTGGATTATTTTTTTTTTTAGTTAGAATGATTGATAAATATCCCTCCAGTGAGTAATAATTCTTGACTGACAGATTACTTCCTTCTTAGATGTTTTGAGTCAAACTACACAGACATTTTGATCACACTTTATTCTTTATATGAATACAGCATAAAATCCTCCCACAGCTACGTATGTGTCAGATAGAAATATTATATATAATTCATAGATATTTATTTATAACAAATCTTATGTCTGAAGTTTCCTAGATTGCTAACAAAAATGTAAATACAATAGATTTATCTCCTGTAAGAACTCCAAATACTGACTGTGCTCATTTATATGGTGCAGATAAGGACCACAGAAGAGATGGACATAAGCCCTGTTGGCTTTTATTTTATAGATCCCCAAAGAATGCTCTACAGTTTAAAATGTAAACACAAATGGCTTAGCCCTAAGCTGTTTTTTATCTAACATTAAATGCAAAAGAGTGCTGCCAAATATTTCAAGGGGAAAGAGGATGAATGTTATAATAAGATCATGAAAAAGGTCATCATAATTGTCTGCCCCAGGCTTCTTCACAGGAGAGCTTTCAAGGGCTACAGTTTTAAAGGCAGTGGGCCAGATCCAAAATTACCATAAAGACTACCGTCTTTGAAGTCAATAGAGGCATACTGATTTACACTGAAGAGACTACTATCTCCAAACAGGTAACCTAGCAATTTGATGACGACTAGTTAACGAGCTGTCAAAGCTTAAACACCAGTCATCCACTTGTCTGTATCTAGGAAAGTGATATACAGCCAGAACTGTACGTGTAGCATTTAAGCAACTGCCACAGATGGGGAATTTAGCACTCTTGCTGAAATTATTCCAGGAATCCCTAAACCATATTTGAGCATCAGTAAGTATATATAGAAATGCACAGTTATCAAGAATGCCATCTAGTGTGCCCTCCAGCAACACTCAACCGTAACAAACTCTGCATGCAAGAAATAAAGTGAAATGATTATGAACTGTGTATGATCCTGGATTGTGATAGATGGGGCCATTAATAGCAACCTGACAAAAATCAGATGGCTGGATCTAATCGTAATCACGTGGCTTTTCAAAGCAATTTAGAGTGTTTTGTTCTATAAGATGGCACAAGATTCTTCACATAAGATTATACAAAACTATTCCCATTCCATCCAGCCTGTCTCACTAATCTTTTACTAGGATGCCTTGTGGCAAGTCTATAACCAGAGTCTTCCACCCTTCTCTATCTCTGAATCATCCTAAATGTAGGAAAGAAGACATTTTGTGAAACAAGGCTCCTGGATAGTTCCCTGAATTCTGAGATAAGCATTAAGATGTGCAACCCCAGTAAAGATGTTTGATATGGTATTATCTGGCAAGTGGTTAATCTTGATCTTACTATCTCACAGTTGCTCTGGTATGCAATAACAAATTGTAAATACCGAAATGTTTTCCACCATCCACATCACATCTTTCATTTCTTCACACACAAGACTTAATGACTGCGCTTCATCTCTGGCTGACTTGTGTGGTGGCACAATGTGTGAACCAACAGCAAAGGCTTTCCATTACCCACTCTCATTTCAAATCGACTGACTTGTTTGCTGCTCCATCTCAAGCCCATTTTCCGTCAGTTGTGGGCAAAACTAGTGTGAATTATTTACACAGAAATAATTTCAATTTTTAAACCACCTACTGCATTTTCAAGAAAAATTTTGCTATGATTCCTGCCATTTTCCAGCTTGCATTAAACAATTGCTCACACACTTTTACTATGTTATCGTTGGCCATGCAAAAGCATTAGAATTTGTGTTCTACACCACATTTCACAGTAAATAACTCTTTCATTTTCATCACAAAACCAAAGATTATTTAATGAGGAAGAAAGGTCTAATGAACAGAGAACTAATGCAGCATTTAGCTTCCCTAGTCACTATATACTTCCTGTATGACTTTAGGCAAGGTGTTTAGTTGTACTCTAACTTCCTCCCCTGTAAACCAGAGATAAAGGCACAGCTGTCACTGCAGAGTTTTGTGAGGGTAAACAGTATTAAAGACCATGAAGTGTTTGAACAGAATAGTAGTAGAGGCAGGTAATATTTTAGACAGATCTGATGCTTTGTCCCTCTTCCCACAGTGCTAGTGCCTGCTCTCATCTCTGTAACATGTTTGCAATAAGCTTTGTCAACAGTTCTTCCAGTTTGTTTTAAAACCATTAATGAAAAGGGTAGATGCTTAAGGTGTTTAGTGAGATTTCCCTGAGCACAATGTGCAGCTTAGCTGTCAGCTACAGCATACCAATGATGCTACCCTAGGAGGAAGAAAGCTGCATTTTTTTTTCTCTCAGATGGCTGCACAATCACGGTGAAGGCTGACACCACATATACTGTTAAAGAGCATGGAAATTATAGTTTAATAAACTGACTTACTACAGCATACCAAGTGTTTCTCTCTCCTGAGTATTTTTCATTGAACTGAAACCCACCTATCATTTACAAAACCACTAATAAAAATTTGCAGTAAGAATACATCTTCACTGATGTCAATGGAACTGCTTAATTCAATGAAAGTATACAAATTCAAGCCAATAGGGAGTGAATGTCTATTATTTATCAATTTTTAATTAAGTAATGTCATAGCAAAATACTAAGACATCAACATCCTTATGCTATGTATTTTCCACTCTGAGAATGTAATAAAGTAGAATTAGAGCTCATGGATAAAGGCTTTTGAGCACCTCTCGCAAGCTGGAAGAACCTTGTCTGCTGTAGAGTCTCCTAGCAGAGACTCCACACACTTTCTTACTCTGATTAATATGTGGGAATTTAGCAAGACAACAGAACTAAGAGAAAAGAGATCAATAGTGAACATTTAGAGAAACCAATATTACGTGCTGAAAGACCTGTCTGTTTTATACAAAGTTTATCTCTGCTCACACTGCAGAGTCCTTAATGCCCCTTCAAACTGTTGGTATATGACAAGCATCACTCTCCAGCTCCATTAGTCACAATACCTTGGAAGCAGCCAGACAGCATCTCAGCAGGAGGTGTGATTTGCTCCATAGTTATTAAACGCTGAAAGAAGTGAATGAAAACCTCCTATTACAGTTAGATGAAGTGAAAGTCTGACAGAAGGCTGCATCTTCCCTGTTCTGGGAAAATCAACTGCATCCTGAAAGTAAATATACCAAGGTAACTCAGAGGTAAAGAAATACCACAGGTAGGAAAAAGAAAAAAAAAAGAAACAAACAAAAGATTATTTAATAAACATAAGTGAAATATTTTGCATAAGTCAAAGAGTGCACTGTAGTCAAAGCCAAAAACTGGTAGGTTTTATGCTATGGGTTCATATGAAAAAACTGCAGGATCTGATCATAATTCTGTCTTTAAATACATAATGGTATTTAATGATATTTTAAAATATTTTAAACTGCACATAAAGACATGCAGAATAGCTCAGTAGGCAGGAAGGGATTGGAAAGTAGATATGTTTCTTGTGTGTCTTGGTAAAACTGGTATGGCTGCTTTGACTTCACAGTGTCAAATCCAGCATCAATTTATGCCAAATCTCCTCCAGGGAACATGGATATTTATTCTTTCTAAGGAACCGATCGACTTCAGCCAAGCAACTTCTCTGAGATCTTCACAGTCTTTAAAGGATGAATGCAAATTTCCAGCTGCACAACGAAACATTATCCAGATCCCCAGATGGTATCCATTTCATACTCTCAGGGTCTGTTGTAACTGTTGTCCTAACATGATATGTTGCAGGTCGATGATACCTGAGTGACAAATGGGTCTATGTAAAGGATTGCCTTGGCAAGAATTCTGTACCTCCATGCAATATGAACCCTGTGAACTCCTCTGCAGCACACAATACAAGAAATCTCCAAGCAAATATGAACACATGTAGTCCTCTCCTTGCACTAAGAGAAAAATCTCCATCCTTATTAAGTTACTATGGCCCAACTTCACTGTTTGTTGAAGACAATACAATTTCTTGTGATTTAAATCATATTAATAACAATGGAGAGAAAGTTTAAAGAGGCACTGAAAATGAATATATATATACATATGTGTGCGTGTGTATATATATATATCCCTGTAATGGTAATATAATAGCATGTCCTTCCCAAGTGTGCATTTCCCAACTGCCATGAATATTTCCTCTGATATTCCTTCTACCAAAGGGTCAAAAATAGAGCATGAAAATACATAATAAGCAACCTAAAAGCTGATAAAATTATTAGATAACTAGCAAAAGCCAAAATTTATAAGGAAAATAAGACCTGCAACTGAGTATGCATAGTGGTTTAGATAAACAACCTTGCTTTCATTTGGAAAAAAAAGCAAATATGAATAAAGAATAGATCTCAAGGTTCATAATGATGGTTTCCTGTGATTTCAGTGGAATTCAGATAGGAAACATTTTATAATATAGTTGATTAGTTGAAAAGTCACCATTTTTGGCAGCACTATTTTCCACACCCACATTTTTCAGTAGCATATTTTAAGTGTGAATGTGAAAACTGGATGCAGTTTTACTCCTGAAACACACAGCAGTTCTTTGTGTTTATGTTGTAAAGAAAACACTTGCCAGAAGTTGAAATGGCTACAGAAAAAAATAGTCACAAAAATTACTCAAATTATAGACAAAATACCTTACAATTCAGGGATTACAGACCTCCACGTGATTAACTAATCAGACAGAAGATTTAGACATGACTTGACTGACAGATATTAACAGTGAAAATATAGGCTCTGTCATTTAAAGCATAGCAAACAATAATGGTCGGAAGCAAAGACAACCCTCTTCAAAATAGTAGAAGAGGTAGATTTTTATGAGTGAGGGTAAGCCATCATCGGAACAAAATCTCAAGGGAATTGACATATTCTATCTCTTTATATCTTCAAATCAAAATGTTCCATGAAAATAAGCACAAATGCATAACTTCTCAGTTTCCAGTCAGGGCTAACTAGACAAAACCATATGCTGGGGGCCAGAACAGAAATTCAGTGGTCCTGCTTGGTCCCATCAGTGACCATCTGTAAAATTACATGAGCAGAACTATTCCATAAAAATTCTTCCATAATTTTAAATACTCTTAAGCATATTTTGCCTTCCTTTTAGCAGACTTAGCTCTGTCAATGTTGGTCAGATTTATTCAGCAAAAGGTTGGACATTTGTATTGAGAATGATGAGTACATCATCACAGATACCATATCTTTCTCTAGAGTAAAGAAAACCGCTACAGACTGGACAATTTATACCTATGTCTAATAAATAATGCAAACAATTCAATAATTGTTTTGTTAAGGTTAACATTAGAGTGTGTTTCCTAGAGGAAGGTAATTTTAGAAAAGATTTTATTATTAATTAAGTCCTATTTTGTAAGGACAAGACTAATAGATGAATAAGATACTGAAGTTCAAAGCTTCTAGGTTGGTGAATACATCCTGATTGCTTTCAAATATTTTGTGAATTTAGTGAAAATGTTGTTCATACATGAAAGAATATATATGTGTCTTTTTTTCATACCACAATAAACTTTCTGGGAAGCATTCATCACTATTTATGAATTTATATTCTGATATTATTTACATTCCTCCTGCATTTTTTTTCTGAAAGACAATGATCAATTGTTTGAGTTTGCAGCCATATTTAGAGAAAATGTAGCACCAAGGTGGGTCATATCATCACACGCCTAAAGAACAGAGAATCTAAAACTCATTAACAGAGACCAAATCTGGAGGCAGTTGAGCAAGTTAGACAAGGATGTAACTCCATCCTTACAAGCTAGGAGCTGACTTTGTATAGGTCTGTTGAGAGAAATCTAAATGTAAATTCTGAGCCCAGACAATAGAATATGTCCAAGCTTAATTGTTGTAGGAACAATTAAAGTCTTCAACTAAACCTGTGTGAACCAGACAGAAAAAGGTCTTTTTTTTTTTATGTTTCCTTCATCTTGCTTCTATTTCCCCTTTGTGAAAGAGAAGGTCCCAGAAATTTCCTCAGGTACTTCCCTTTTTTTGAAGCAAGCAATAAATGTGACTCTGTCTTAAAGTCAAATCAAGAATCTCCACTGAACCTTTGTATCACAGAATCACAGAATCACAGAATCCTAGGGGTTGGAAGGGACCTCGAAAGATCATCTAGTCCAACCCCCCTGCCAGAGCAGGGTCACCTAGAGTCCATCACACAGGAACGCATCCAGGCGGGTTTTGAATCTCTCCAGTGAAGGAGACTCCACAACCTCTCTGGGCAGCCTGTTCCAGTGCTCTGTCACTCTCACAGTAAAGAAGTTCTTCCTGATATTCACATGGAACCTCCTATGCTCCAGTTTGCAACCATTGCCCCTTGTCCTATCATTGGTCATTACTGCAAAAAGCTTTGCTCCATCGTCCTGACACCCACCCTTTACATATTTGTATACTAGGCATGAGAATACATACCAAAACATCCTAGGTTAATCTATGCAAAAATCAACATCCTTTACAAATCATATAGAAGATTAATGGTGGGGGGCCTGTTGGGCTTTTTCAGCTTGAGACTTCATGGGAATAGTGAGCTGTTCAGATCCACGCTGTTCCTTCTGTGACAAGAGAGTAGAACTAAGTGATGTATTGGTCTGCTAGTATAGTCTTAACACTCCATACTGATAGAAAGCCACAGGTGCAGAGGCAAAATGAAAATTAGAAAGACAAAGAAAAGGTAAACTCCAGTATATAAAGGTTGGAATTTTTCTTCTTATATTTTGGGCAGCAGGAGACACAGCTGCATACACAAGTTAAAATGGAAGTTTAAATACAAAACAAATCAGGACATATACAAGACCAAACTTTTTGAATGTTCTAATCTGGACCACCATCTGAAAGAAAGTTATTTAGAGCAGAAAAAAATTATAGCATGATATTGAGCATTAACATTTTGTTTATATATTTCATATGACAAATGACACAGGTGACTCGCAGAAAGTCACCAAGACCGTTCGAATGCTGCAGCTACCAGAGATGCTGGGTGAGACCTACATGTCATGCAGCCACATTACCTCTCATGGACTGACACATGATGTGAGCCATTTAAGAATTCAGTTCAATATTTTTAATAATTAAAATCTATTTGAAACTGATGGTATTCTGCGGTGAAGACTGTGTCTTTCAGGCAGAAGTAAATGCATTTTTCTCTAAATGGTGGCCCAGGTTCTCTTTTTTTTTTTAATCTAGATTTTAAATCTAAGATTTCCACCTCCTCAATGATTTGAGATGAGTTTACGAGGTGCATTAAGCCTCAAGGCAAGTGTGCATTACATAAAAGAGTACAATAGAAAGATCTGTGCTCTGTATTGGCAAAGTCTATGAAATCCACAGGGCACTGTGGCAATCAAGAGACAACACAAATGCTGCGGGGTTGCTTTTGAACTTCAGCTAACTACAGTGTCTACTCACCCAGTTACAGCTCTGGAGTTAGCCTGGGTAAACCCAATTCGGATGTCTTCAAATCTGAAAAGTAGAAACTAACCATACTTTTGAGAGAACACATATGTTTACATAATTACTTCAGGAAAACACATGAAAGGTCTTGTGCTGTCTTCAATTTCCTCTTAAAAAAAAAAAAAAAAAAAAGGGCTTTTTGGAGAAGCTTCCTAAATGACACATAACACAATGACAGGAGAAAATAGAACATTTTTCTCCTTTCAATCAGAGCCCCAAAATAATAACTTTCTGGCATTACAGAGATTGAGGGTTTTTTTAGTCAGCACCAACTCAGCCCAGCCCATCAAGGCCTCCCCTATCTCAGACATAGCCCAAGACTCCCTTTCAGCCCACCTAGGGCTGCCAGTCCCTGTGCTGAGCTGCCAGGCACAACCCTGTCCTATTGGCCCATCCATGGGCCAACAACCCAGCCTGTCCCTGCCCCCAGAGAGGTGCCTGATGCCCAGGGCTGGGGCTGCCCTGCCCCTGGCTGGGGCTGAGAAGAACCCTGACTGCTGCCACGGGGAGCACCCACAGCCCCTGACTGCCCTCTGTGGGGAGCCACCATCCCGCAGGATGACCTGACAAGTGCCCCTTCATCTGCCCTGTGTCACTGCCCACTATGGCCTTCCTCAGTGTCTGCATATTGACCAGGCTCCCAGCACAAAAGAAAATGGCATCAGCCATTCCTGCTGCTCAGTAACTCCTCAGCAACACGTGATCAACATGGAGACTAAAGAGACAGGCACTTTCGTCAGCTGGCTTTTTCCTTTTTGCTTCTCCAGCATTAAAAATACTCCACTGCACCCCTCAGAGAGGAAAACAGCATTACAAACATATTGAAACAAGCTGTCACTGCCTTAAAATTTCCTTTTACAAGCTAAGGAAATTCCACTATTCCACAATGACAACCATAGCGCTTCTGAGAAACCCCTGTAAATCTTGACTGTGAGCAAGCATGTTGTTTTAGCCAGGTTTATTACTAGGAAATACTGGGGAAAATGTGATGAGAAAGCCTGTTCTTAGGAAATCCGAACCAATAGTGAGATGGAAACTGCAGCATTTTTTCCTCCAGCAAACCAAACCCCTAAAACCTTTAAAGGTTCACTCATCGTTACACAAATGCCTCTACATAAATCAGTCAAGTATAATGAGGCAATAAAATTTAATTCATGCACAAATATCCTGGCAATCAACCACATTGGAAATAAAATTCAGTGCACTAAGAGGGAACTTCGGAGGGTTTCCTGAAGCATGATTTAGGCAACTTTTGCCAGAATGTGACATGATCTCCTTAAATCCGTAGCTATTTTCATGCATGTTATTGTGCTTTGCCTCAAGTGAGAACCCTGCAGAACATTTTTGGTTCTACAGTTCAGTTTATGTTAGCAATCCAATAGAAATAATACTTACAAAATGTTTACAATTGACTTGTAAAAATATACTTGGCATCAAAACTCAAAACTTGGCATATGAAGGACTGGCATAAGAACTGCCCAAAAACATTTTCCCTCCCTTCCCAAATTTTACAAATAAACAGAGGCACTCTGAGTTATTTGTATGTATTAAAAGAATCAGTATTTTCAAACACATTTTTTGCACTTATGTAACTCTAAAATGGGATGAATCCAAGCAAAATACCACAAAGTTCATACCAATGCCCTTTATCAGAGAGGTTAAAAATAGGTAAAATTTGTTTTAAAATAGTTGAAATTTAGCTAAAAATAAAAAAAATAATAAATGTGCAAGTTATTTCTTATTCCAAATGATGGAAAAATCATGTTTGAGCTTCTTACAGACTATACATTGCTTTAGTGCTTTGAAGAAGGCACAACACCACCAGCTCTGGGCATTTCCCTATGGCACATGTAGATTATCTCCCATTTATACCAGAGACAGAAGAAACAGGAAGCAGGCAAATAGCATGGAAGATGAGTCTTGAGTTAGATTCAACTTACACTGACCTAGCTAGGCCTATTTTTCTTTTGTCTCTTCCCTTTAGTATCGAGACATTGACTTTAAGAAAGAAACAAGTGTCTTGTTTCTTTGAGCAACAAAAGCCTAGGAAGTTGCATAATAGATGTTCTGTGCAAGGGGGTTGTCCCTTTCTGGAGCCCTCCATTTTATCATGCTGCTAAGTCAACTCAACATCACTGCTAAATAAGGTATGCCTTAGGTAGAGTGAGTGTCTTGCCATGAAACACTCATTAAGAGAGTCATGAATTGAGAACTTGTGAGGAGGTACAAAGCTGTAGGAAAGAATAATCCAAGACTCTAGTAGACCTCAAGGATTCTCAAGATTTTAAGAACTAAACCGCTTTAAATACTCAAATGTCAACCATCTAGCCCTTTCTCCTCCCTCTACTCTTGCCTCACTCCCACTCCATGTTGACATAAAGAATGATGTGAGGGAAACAGTGAAACTCCTTGAACTTTCCTGCTATTGGACTCTTAAACAGATTTTTCCTTGGAAAGGGAAATCTGTCCCAACAACCAGAGACTAAAAGAAGGACAAATACACTCAAATGAAGAGTTGCATGTAGGGTTTTTTTCCACCTAAGCTCAGAGGGGATTCTGGCAAGAGACAATAACCTGGATAGAATCAGAGAATATAGTAGAAGGAATGTCTGAAGGAAAGAAGGACCTCCTGAGACGAATCCAAGAATGGCAATTTTTTGACTTCCATCCAGAAGCATTACTCTTTTGGGAACTGAGGCCTGGGGAATTTTTAAAGCTCTTAACTGGATCCTTTAGGTATCCGCTGAGTTGAGTTGTGGAACAGAGAACAATTAATATGAGTGACCCAAATTCCACATAAATCCAGTTTAGAAGCAGTCTGGGCAGAATGAGATTTTGCTTATTTCTTCCTCATTTTCTTTCCCTTTTTTCCTTGACACCTCAGTTGTTGTGTAGCATATAGACAAACAAAAATCATTGATTCCCATACAAATCAATTGAATGAAAATCAGTGGTTTATGGGAGTTCAAATATGATAAGCTCATGATGCCTTGTGAATTTAAAATCCCTTCTACCTAGCTCTGACTCACCTTCTACCCTTCTAGTCTAGCTCTGACTCATCCATCTTCAGAAGCCAAGTAAATTCTCCCAAGTAATTCAGGAGCCGACTGGCTCAGTCCCATGACAGTCCTAGGGTGGCTCAGTTGCCATCATCATGGAACTACTATGAATGTTCACAAGCCCTTCCTGGTTTTGAGATAATGTGACATAAAATAAATCTTCTTTGAACAGATTTGACCCCCCTGCCAGATGCAAGCTCACAGTATGCACATAGACAGTTCCTGCAGTTCTACTGAGGGGTAGTAATTTGTTAAATTGTCATAATTCTAGATGGATTCAGGGCAAAGGTCTCATATATCACAGCTACATAAACGAGTCTCATCTTTTTATTTGAAACTCTTGCTATTTCAGTAAGGCAAGGTTAGACATGACAGCTACAGCAACACTACCACTATTGCCATTCTATCCCTCCTACTTTGAAACTGGTCCACCTTCACTTTTCCTCTCTTATCAATCAGCAGAAATCATGCAATGACATCTGAAGAATATCATGTAAATGTTGCTGATGACTTGAATTTCTCCAATATCCAGTTTCTATAACCCTTCAGTCTTTTGGGGTTTTTTTGAAACATCATTAGCCCATGAAATCCAACATTTGTAAATTCAGCCCTGTATCTGTGGTTGGTTGGCAAGAATCTTATACAAGACTCCTGTACATAAAAAAGTTAGGGAAGAGTCAGGTTTTGCAGCACTTTTTCCATGCTTTTCTAATATCCTTTTAAGAATAATACGATTAAATATTTTAGCAAAATACACATTCATCCATGCACTTACCACCAAAATATTTTTTCTTTAATTATTTGAAGCATATTTGGGAATAGCTTTTTCCACTGCTAGAAGGCTCCTGGCAAAATATCATTCATTTTTGAAATGGAACACCTTCAGGTTTTCTCCCATTCAAATGAGTGGAAGTTGTGGCACTGACTTCAGCGTTGACAGGATTATATCTAGTTTGCAGATCTCCCTAGTTCAAAAATTATGTTGGATCATCATTCCTCTCTAATCCAGGCTGATTTCTTACAAAGAAACAAAGTTTCCTTAGACCATCATTCTACTTTGATCTTTTATCTCTGTTTAATTAAGAACTCTGAAACATCTTTACCTTGCCAGAATATCTTGTATCCCTGATTCATTTTCCCTTGGCTAGATGAAAAAAGGTGACTCTGGCTACTTTCCATTTTTACTTTTGCATAGACGGTCTAACAAAAGTGACTAACATTTTCCTACTTATTAATTTTTAGTCTTTTTCATTGGTTCTTCTCTACAAAGGCTGTAACCTTTTTGTCCTCCTTGCTTCAGTCCTTGTAACATTACCAATGAAAGATATTTGCTGCCTGTATGTAGTAAATTCTTATTAAAACACCTTAAATTTTTTTACATTTTATTTTCCCCTGCAGCACAGAGTAGCACTATGCTTGGGAAGGATTTTTTGCAATGGATACATTTGGCCTCATTAAATAATTACAAAATAAACCAGAAGGAGCTGGTTCCAACCATTATATGGGAGATAAACAGTTTTTAAAATGTGGCCTAATTAAATAATTACTCAATAGACCAAAACAATTCAGATCTGTCATGTAGTTAATGTGTAGTTTTCAAAAACTACCTAATTAAAGTAATTACCCAATAGAGCTGATGGTTCTAAATGAGCCACTTCTTTTCTTTTGGTACCTAGTGCCCAGATTAAAACAATCTAATTGTATAATTTCTTCAAGGAGGTATTCTTATATATCAATCAATAACATACAAGGGTCTTCTCCCACTTCTATTACTTTTCAGCTTTTTAATTTGCAATTGTGTTGAAGACACCACAGACTTTGGCGTTCTCTGGGGGTCAAATGAGGGGTTGTTTTTGTTCCATGTAAAAATCTGGGATGATTTTTGGATGGCTCTTCCTTTTTCTGCTTGTTATACTTTCATTTAAAAAGGACATGTCAGAGGCCCATTTGTAAATGTAGACTTTTCTTATGACACATACTCATCCTACCCTAACATCAATATAAATGTTTAAAGTGCCAGTGTGACATACTATCATTGACTGGCTGGTTCTAATCATTTATATATTTTAGCAGCAAAACCTTCCTAATATGAATGCATTTTATACAAATAAAAATGTGTTTTGCCTAGAATCATTTAATCTTCTACTACCTCTCCCTTTCCCCCTCCCCCTTCCACACTCCTCAGAAATAAAGGAAGCATCAGCAAAAGCGTAGTTTTGCCAATATGACTGTGCTTACACTAGCGATTTCACCAGCACAGTTCTGTCAATCACACATCACACTTTACCACCCTCCTCATCAACATAGCTGTTGCAGCAAAATTTTGTATTACAGACCTGACCTGTGTCTCATTAAAGCGGCCAAGGGTCATAGGCTACAAAGGCACACAGACATGTTTGGAAAGAGCAACTTCCTATCTTCTATTTGGTTTAATTGGTTTTGAACTTAAATGGAGGTTGATGTTGTTTTCAATTTTTGACCAAAAAATTTCCATGGCTACTCTTGATTTGTATTATTTTAGCCACTTGTGATCTTTTCAGCTCTACTTTGAGAACTCGGCTATTTTTAAATCCTTATTATAGGGCTATGGCAGGAGGGGTTTGAATATGTATCCAAAAGAATCAAGATATCTGAGAAGGATCAGGAAAATGGGATAAATTTTTATCACAACTGGAAGAAGACCAAAGAGATGGAGGAGGAAAAAGACCCCAAATACCGAAAGTGTCTTCACTAGACTCAGTCTGAACTTCCAGAACATCTGTTTTATTCTGTGGGAGACATAGTGACTTCCCAGCTTTAAGAACAGTAATCTTTTCTTTAGGAACTTATACAAAGCTTTGGATATTTCATTTTAGTCATCCGAGTGCAAATTTATTGGATTTATTTTTAGACATATGCCTAACCTTCTGTGACTCTTTGCATTGGTAACTGTCACTAAACAGCATTTGTTATTCACCGTTCTATTTCTGATACACAATGAAGCATGTAGCACACGTCTATTCTTGTGTTAACCTAATTGACTTCAAAACTTTACAGACATGTTACGAAGTAACTGAGGTCTTCTACTTATGACAATGAAATCCCATGTCTTCACTACAGCGTGACAGCTTTACTGTCTGTTTGTAATAGTGAAAAACAACCTATTTAAGAGTAGACAACACTACAACACACACAATAGTGCAGAGGAGCTTTCAATTGGAACAGCGTAGAGAGCATGTTGAAAAGCCAGCATAGAGGTTAGAGCCCTGAACTTAAATCAAAACCAGGTCTATTAAAACATTAAGCTAACTTTAAGGATTTTCCCTTGTTTAAGATTACCCAAAGTGACAATATGCCAAAAGAAACAGTTTTGTTTCTGTCTGGAAAAAAACACGTTAGTTAATAATGCAAAGCTTATCCTTGTTTTTACAGTAACTGCAACTGAGTAACTGAGATGATAAAATTCCAGTGCAGAGATTTCAAAACGTTTTTACTTCATAGATACAAAAAAGATCATAAGTATGATCCCCATTTGCCTTAGAAAGAACTTTTATTTTCTTTTTTTGTAAAATCTCTGCAGCAAACATAGCAAAATCCAGATTTTCTGTTAAAGAGATTAAAGAGCATTGAACTTTGTGATTTCTAGAAAAATTCTCTTTTTCCTCCTTAGCCATATCAGTCATTCAAAAATTTTCATAAGAGGGGATCTCTGATACATGTGATGAAACTGACTTGGGCTCTTGGGAGCGCACGTTTGGTATGCGGGTCTCTGTTCTATGAACAAAAATCCTACTTTGTATTCTTTGTGGGTACAAGGGAGGGGGCTTATTAAATATAGGGTCAGGGCATGTGTTTGAGGTATGCAAAGATGTAACAATTTTCTTCAGCTGCTAGAAGGCAAGCAGACTGGCACAGCCTGTATATCTTCTGTCTGCGAAATTAAGAATGGAATGACCAATCCCATTCTGCAATTTTCTTGTATCGCAGTTGAAATAATAATCTAACTTCTTCCAGCATTCAGATCAATTCTGAAATAATTTCTTTCTTGTCATTCATTGGTTATTAGTGCTGTGGAAAATTAGAGGGGGAACAACTGATGATTTTAAAAAAAAAATAATTTACAATGCCACTTAAGAAAAGGAGAGACTGAGGATAAAATACAAGTTTACGTACGAAATCTGCGGTTTCCATTTAAAATGTTTTCTTTTTTGTTTATTTTCAGTACTATTCAGTGACCAGATCTGGGGTTCAGTTGTTTTTCTTGTATTCAAAGCAAAGCACTTTTTTTAAGGACGCCTAGGCTGACACAGAATTCTTGGGATGTCAGGTGTACAAACAGGCTCAAAGAGAGATTAATCAAATGCAAAGAGATGAGTTTATTAGTGACAATTAACCATGACAGTCCAAATCCAACCTTGGCCTCAGAGAGTCTCTACATTACTGATTAGCCCAAGATGGGAAGAAGTGTGCCAATGAAAGGCATTCTGCCCTCATTCCTAGATTGCAGTTTCACAACAGTTCAAGATGATCTGAGTGCTGCACTTCCTCCTGCCCTGGGCATGTATTCCAGCCTCATCCCTTTATCCAGCTGGCCCAGGAAACTGGTTCAATTGAAAACTGAGCAATGTCAGCCAAGTCAGCTTCCTGATCTCATCATGTAAGCACAGTTGCTTAAGTTGTTTCTATAATCTTCTGCTACTGACAGATTGATGGTGTTTTATGAAGCCCTACCAACCTCTGGTCAACCACAGTCTAGCAGGTTTAGTGCTACGTTCCTCTGGCCATCCTGTTCTCACTCATATCCTCCAGTGGTGGGAACATGGCGAGGCAGTTGTGCTGGCAGGACTGCTGATTTTGTGATAACTGCCTACAGTCAAAAAACTAACTCATGCTTGTACAGGATGAGTTAGTTATGTTGCCCCTCTCTCAGGGTAACGGGCAACTTGAAAAGTGGTCTGCTCCTACTGAATTGCAGCTGTGTGGTCTGAGCTGGTGATCCTTCCTTCCATGACAGTAGCCTTTTAGAAATAACCCCCTGTATGGGCTCTGTAGACCTTCTGACCTTTTTCAGCATTTGTTTTGTCTTAAACTTCACTGGCCATGGCTATTTTTCTACCAACAACTGTTCTACAATGACATCTAAAATACCTTTCTTCGAAGCTGCTGTTAAAATAACCCTTAATTTTATAAACTCATCTGCTCAGTCTGTGATAAGGTAACAAGAAGATAAGAGCTCTTGGCATGTGCATGTGTGCAGCTGCGTAACCTTTACCACTTCGCAACACTTATCTGACTTCAAGAGGAAGACATCAAAAAATATAACATTGGGAATTATTTTCACAGCATCTGGGCCTGGCTGTGCTATGTTTTAAAAACCCCTCTGGTTCAAGTGCCATGCATATTTTCTGTTGCATACATTCACTGCTGAACTCCAGTGAGAATGGCAGTAGTGTCCTGAACCAACAAAAGCACTTATTCATCTTACCTTTAAGATTGCCACTATTCCCACTGAAGTCAATAGGAACACAAGGGTTAACTGTTTAAATTTAAACAGATGTCTCAAAGCTTCTTGACTTGAGAAAAAAATTGTTCCTATTACTAAATCCCTGGACTGTTAAGTAAAACTGTGCAGCTTTGGTTTTGGATTCTCTGAAGAGTGAGAATTCTCAAAGGGGGATGGCTGAGGAGGAAACCAAAAATTATATGTGAAATTACAACAGTACTAAACTAGTTATTGCAGTCAAAGGAAGGAGTAAAGAAAAGAAAAAAACCCACACTAAAACACACACAATATTTTGTATTCAAGATTTTCAAATGTTTACATTTATCTTGAAATGCTGAAATCCTATTTCATGTTATCATTTTTACCATAATCATGAGAAAACTGTTTTCTTATTAAACCTTAACAACATTTTTTAAAAAATACAAAGAAAAAAGGATTCAGGTAAAATTAAGTAATACATAATTCAAAACTATATTTCATTCTGGAATTTAAAATGTCTTCCATTTGATCTGAATTTTAAATTTAAATTTGCATTTTGTGTTACACAGTTCAGCTTCAGAGTTCTACCACCTTGACCTGATAGAAGCAGTAGCAGTAGTAGTAGCAGTAGTAGCATCCTTGTGGAGTATTTCTTCTTCAATTTACAATATATCTACTGAACTAAAAATGCAGTATTCTTCCAGATCTTTTGTGTAGTGATGGAGAGGAGGAGGACAGAAAGGAAAAGTAGCTTTTGGTGGATAAGGTTGTATCTTGTGAGTTGTTTTGGGTTTTTTTTTTATTTCAGCAAGCATTAAGGAGCTCACATCTTACACCTCCCAGCACCCTTAGTTCTTATTTTGGGTGCCAGTTGTTTTCTCTACCTGGAGATATACTCTACACCAGTGAAACAGTTACAAACTGCAGTGATTGCCTGACTTTGTTCCTATTGTCATCTTTGTTGATGTTATCTCAGTTTATATGGGTCAGAAGGCAATCACCCCTGGTTCTCTCCCTGCTGCTGTCACTTATAGCTCTGCATAGTGGATCCACCCTGTTACCAAGTTAGAACAATAGCAGTTTACACCCATTTATCACACAGACAGCTGAATACACATGGTTCAAACACTAGAGAATCAACCTCTAAATCCTTCTGCTTAACAGTATTCTAGCTTGAATTGTTCTCTGGACAAAAGTGCCATAATGCACCAGAGAGAAACATATAATTTTAGAGTATAACATATCACATAGAACACTTGTGAAAGATATCCCTGGCCACGGCAGGGGCATTGGACTAGATAGTTTTTTTAAAGTCCTTTCCAACCTAAACCATTCTATGAGAACATGATTCTCACTGGTTGATATTCAAGGACCACCCCCTCCAAGCTCAGGAGTGCTGCATCCCAACAAATTTGGCGGCCTTCTATGATGGTGTTACAGCATTGGTAGATAAGGGGAGAGCCTGGACATTTGCAAAGCATTTGACACTGTCCGGCACAACACTCTTGTCTCTAATTTAGAGAGGTATGGACTTGACAGGCAGACCAATCAGTGGATAAGGAACTAGCTGGATGGTCACACTCAGAGTTGTGGCCAATGGTTCGATGCCCAAGATACTAGAAAGAAATTCTTTACTGTGAGGGTGGTGAGACACTGGAAGAAGTTGTCCAGAGAGCTTGTGACTGCCTCTTTCCTGGAAGTGTTCAAGGTCAGGTTGGATGGGGCTTTGAACAACCTGGTCTAGTGGGAAGTGTCCCTGTCCATAGCAGGGGGGTTGGATCTAGATGATCTTTAAAGTCCCTTTTAACCCAAACCATTCTATGATTCTATGCTTCTCAGAGCTGTGATTGGGAGTGTTTTTAATTTGTTTATGCAGTGGAGTGAGATTATTTAGGAAAAGCAAACCAAAAAAATCAGCTGGGTCAGAATCATACAGACAAGATTTTCTGGCATGGAGGTCTGAGACTTCAAGGTCACTTATAAAGCCTGGGGCAATGAATGGTCTCTCTAGGACAGAGAAATGATACAAGGTAGAAAGAAAGTGATGAGACTATGAAGGGACTTCTGATTTTCCCTTATGAGAAGTTTTCTTCCCCTCTGCCTTTGCTGAGTGCAATCACTCATATCAAGAATGCAAAACAGAATCGTGGACTCACTGAACTTGACAGCAGAACTACCATTACCTTCTACAGGCCATGATTTCACACAGAAGCAGTAGTATGAAGTCCAATTTAGAGCTATTTGAAAAAACCTGTATCTCCTTTTAGAGGTTCCCTCTCATTTTACATTTAGTAATCCAAATAGGAAGTTTTGGAGCTGCTCACTATAATTGTAAATACCCATCATCATAAATATCCACAGAGTAAATCGCTGTAAGACACCACATACTAAATAATAGTACCATCCTTGCGTAGTATTAACCCACAGACATCCTCATTTTATCTTCAAGTAAAATAATTAGAGTATTAAACTCCATTGAAAGATTTTAGTCTACAACTACGAATCTTGGCTTTTGGTGTTTCTAGTCAAAGGACAGATTACTCTGGGTACCACACATGCTGCAGTCACTTTCGTCCAAAGGGAAAAAAAAAAAAAAAGAAGAACCCAAAAACCTCTTTATTTACTTAGCTTTGTAGCTGTCTGCAATTTCATACAAAATTGGTAATGGGTTAGTGAAGTACATAATCAGATGTGATTTTAAATTATTCTATGGAATGTAGTCAAATATGATTTTGAATGATTATTCTGTAGAAGCCGCACAATGAGAAGTATCCAAAGACTTAGAATACGATGGATGAATAGTTCAATACCCAGCACGTGCTAGCTCTTTCAAGTTCTTCAATTTGTTTTTTTTTGCCTCCGATTGAAAAGTTTGTTTTCAACTCATGGATTTAATTTATGTAATATATTCTCAAACTTTAGCTTTTTTTAAATTTTTTTGAGGGGAGGGGTGGAGCAGGAGTGACCCTTTGTCATTGACGCCTACCTTGAACTATAAACTTACATGGTTTTACCTTTAATAAAAGAGTGGTTGTGGAGTAGGTATTTTTCTTTGGGATCCCGCAGGTGTTAGCCTTGTAATGGCTGATATTTTTAGAGTGTATCTTGTAGAAAACATTATCATCTAGATGTCATCCTAACTGGACATATTTCATCACTCTGGGATTCAGTGCAGCCAAATCTGTGCATCTAAAAACAATGAATGCAATGAATACTTGCTGAATGGAATACGATATCCACCTTCATTTGTTTTTTACTTTGGGATGAGGACGAGATGTTGAGCTCCGGTTTCCTAGGATAGATAACTGAATAAGAGATTCTAGCCTGACGTGATGCTTAAGATGGATAGTGAAGCAAATCCAGGCTAATTCAGATCCGAGGTAAGAATGCCAAATTAGTCTTTATTTTGCCAAAAAAGCACAATTGCAACATCAAGTCCCCAATACATTAAAAGATATTTATCCAAAAAGCTCCAATTTTGGAGAGCCAGCTCCAGTAAGAACAACTAAGGAAGATATTTTTCAGAGTTAAAAGCTGTCTGGATTTGGAGTTTCAAGAAACTGATACGATGAATATTTAATTATTGATGCGGAGTAGGATATCTCTAACAGGAAAGACACATCCTACAAATTGATGATTTTAAGTCATTATTTGGGATTCCCAGTAGGAGACAAAGATCTGTTCTGAATGAGGCAGAACCTCAACCTGAGGTGTCTTTCCCATTTTACACTGAACAACCTAACCACAGGGCTGTTTGCATATGGGTGAATATTTTTTTCTGCATTTCTCTTCCCTATCCTTTCCCAGGCTTTTTTACTTTGAAACTGCTGCATTACTGTGGGAAGTTCCCATTTCAGCAAAATGGAATTTCCTGAGGAGGGAATTTCATAAGAAAATTCCCAATTACTTCTGCTATTATTCCCCAAGAAACTAGCTCCTTAAGTACCACTGGATGAGGTTTCCAAGTCCTCTATATGAAGAAAACCAGCTATATCTCCTGGGAACTTTAAAAGGCAAACAAAACAACAACCTATTACTTAGGTCACCCTTAGATCATGGTGTGGGCATTTCACTAAGAATACAAAACGTAATAATTGCTTAGTGAGCATTTCTGAATAACAAACAAATCCATAAAAATCTGAATTTTAAATGGAGTTTTAGATATTCTGCAAGCAGAAAATAGAGTGAAATAAATCAAATACATTATTCAGCACAAAGTACTCTCCCAAGTCCTTTTTTTCCTTTTTTTCTTTATCTAGCAAACTACAGAACCAACCATTGCTTTCTGGGGATTTCATTAGTATGTGGAAGACATATTGGAAAAAAGCTTGTCCACTAGGGAAGCATTATCTTTTACTGGCAATCTGTGAATGCTACTGAAAAATGCCCTTTTACTATCAAAATATTAATGTCTTCATCTCAAGAAAGAATTTCAAATCTAAACTGCCCATGAAAATTGGATATCATTTTGCTTTGCACTCTGTGGATAAGGATGCTTTATAATGTCTGTATAATTCTCTGCTTTACATGCACCTTGTGCCATATTATATGGTAAGTGGAAGTTATTACGTTTCATAAGGCTATTGTATTTCTTTCATGTGGAATGAAAACTGCAAGTTGCATATAATTTATACTATGTATGTAAAATATTTCTTTGACAGACAGACATGGATAGTGGGCAACAAGAATTAATATCTACAGTGGAAATTGAAATATGTTCCATAGCTCTACTCACTCAACAAAACACTGAAGAATATTCTCAAAAAGTTCTTTTCTCTCTGAGTTTATGGAAACTTCTTCCCTTCAGCCTGCAAAGCTATTTGAACCTGGGTCTGAAACAACACTGGGTCACTCAGATTAGAATTTAAGTACATTCCTATCATTCTCCCAATTCTAAAAGAAAAGCATAGTGAGCAATGACATCTCCTTTGTGCTGCTCATATCACAGTGCTTACATCACTTCACTGATGACTTTACAGTGCTTACATCACTTCATTTCAGAGAAAGAAGTACATAAATCCCAAATTACCATTTACTCTCTGCAGAATTTACTACATTGCCAAGTACATATGCCTCTGAGTCCTCGGGTGTCATTCCATCCAGGAAGAAATTGGTAATGAGTAAAGAAAGAAACAGAAATGCAGTCCCAAAACATAGGTCCAAATCCAAAGCCCAAATATTTAAATTGGTTCTTGAATCATAGGTTTAAGGTTGGGTTCAATTTTTTTTTATAGCTGACCACGAGAGGAAAAAGAAAAAGAAATATATGAAAGAAATTATCAGATTATAGAATATACAAGACAGAGTTACATTACATGCATGTGAGATGTAACACATGATTTTTTTATATGGGTAAGAACTGAATTGGTTGGTCTATTTGGGATAGATACTTTCTTGCAGAATTTCTTAGAACTTACACTTTTAACAACAAAGTGTGATTGTGTTTCTTCCTCCCTGTAGTCATACTAATTCAATGCTATTGTATAGTCAGGAAAGGACAATTTCCTTTAAAAAAAAATAAATGCATTACTAAAGATATAAATAAGCACTTAAAAATGTTCAAGTTGAATAAAATAATTTGACTCAGTATTATAACTTAGGACTCAGTAGGTATGCCTTAGATCGGGGGCCAAGGAAAAGCTCTGAAATTCTTGCATAGTTAAGATAATGGAATGGATTGGTGATACCAGAAGGGACAGTCCCAATCCTTTCCCCTTACCACCAACCTCAGACTGATGCTGCTGCCTTTGATTCAAATATAGTACTCAGTGAGCTGACTTAACTCACTAAACAAGCAGAAAAATTAATCCAAAAAGCAGTTGGTGACATTATTTTGATTTGGCTTAGTCAGCACTGTAAGAAAAGCATATGCTACAATTTAATCTTGGGCTTCTGTTCTACTGATATTCACAGGAATCCAAGAGCATGCATAAAATTCAGCAAAAGCTTTCTTTTGTGAAACTAACAGTTCATCATTAGGAATGAGTAGAATTCAGAAATTGGAATCTCTTCTCAGATGCACTGAGAATAGAGGGCTTAAAATGGGTCTACATTTCTTTTACTCCCTCTCTCTGAAGATACCAGTTCACTTCTACAGGGGAGACACTCTTTTAGATATTTTAAAATTTAGCTATGGGCCCATAAAACACTATACAAGCCAAAATGAAATCTCAGGTACAAACATCTAATTTGTATGGTTTAAATTATGTTATAAAGTGACTGCAGTGACCTAAGAATTCAGAATTTAAAAGAAAGCTTAATGGTTTTAAGAATTTGCAATTAGCACTATTGCCTGAACCCATCAGTGTGGGAGTTAAAAAAAAACAGCATTAATATTAACACTTCTACAGTAACACTCTGCAGCATGGAGATTTTAGGTCAGCTTCATTTTAGAAGGATAAATAATGAATTGAAGTCCCAAATCATTTTGTGGAAAAATTTGGTAATGTAAATGCCTTTTAAAGAAAAAAATAAATTTATGCTGAGAAATGACATAGAAAAATCTGTCTCTGGTGAGTCCTCAGGAACTACATCACAATTTATAATAGATTCAACTACTTCCATGAAAACTTGTGCTTTTTCTAGGCTGCAATGCACCTTCCACTAAGGGCTGTGATTTAACTGTGGCAGTAAAGGGACTAATGTCCATATTGTTTGGCCAAGCATTTTTGCCAAAGGTAGCAAAATGGATTTTACCAAACTTCAAGTCACCAAAATTCACATTCCAGAACTGTACTATAAAATTAGTGTTGTGGTGTGAACTGAAGAGATGAGGTGCCAATAGATGTATTACTTGGCTGTCCTATTTCTAGCAAAGAATAGGGAAGATCACTGAGGATATTAAAACCTTAATTTGACAGAATCAAAAATATCAGTACTTTGCTACCAGAACTCCAAGTTATTTCACTCCCCAGAGCCTAAACACCTCTGTTAGGATTCACTAGGACTATTCAGAGTCAAGTATATAAAAATGCACCCATGTATTTTTTGTTTCAGGCCTCACTCTGACTAATGAATGAAATAGCATTATTTTTAATAGGTATTTTCAAGTTACTTTTAGGGTGTTTTTTATGTTCTGTTTAACCTTTTTCTAAATTCAGTACTGTGCTATCAAAAAGAGCTAAAAAAATTGATCATTAGCATCCCCTTGTCTCTCATAAATCACAGGAACAAATAGTTTGGGTTTCAATGACATTAAGCAATTCTTGTCACCTGCCACTTTACAAAGTGTCAGGTAAAACAAAACAGAGTCATAATGGAGAAACTTTAGGATAAACCATAAATGGCAATCACTGGTTAATTGCAAAATGTAACATATTCTGTATAAAAACCTCTACAAAGGGAGGGGCAGAGGTGTTAAAATTTATATATTTTTTGTAAAAAATTTACAAAAGGTTAGGGTTTTGGTTTGGTTTTTCACAGAAGGTAATTTCTGTGTGCTAGAAACTGAACTTTTAGCTTTTCCACCATTTGCTGAAAACATTTTAGCTAAAGACAAAGAGGGATTAAATTTAATGCCCTTGAACAGCCACAGATCATGAGTAATGCTATTGAAATTAATGCATTTCCTCTACTTTCAGATGCTAGATGACAATCTAGGCCATTATCCTAGAAAAAATTCACTAAGAGGTGGAATAAAATCTCTCCATAAAATATATGATTCTCTACTAAATTATAAAATTAAAGTATCTTTAGAACCTTGGATTTTTTTGTCTATGTGCTATGGTCAACTAGGTCCATACATCTCCAAGGATAAGAATTTACACCACTGCCACATCCCACAAGTCCAGAAGAATTCTTATTTTGGAGTGTGTGAGGAATGGATTTATCCTGATAAAAAATCATTACACATTTAGAAAGATTTACTCCACTGTAGTAGAAACTGAACAATTTAATTAGATTAACTGGATAAGTTGAAAGAAAAAAACAATTTTCAGTAGCAATTCACTATTTAGTAAAAGTGAATAAAAACACAGAGAAGCTTTTGCTTACTAATCTAGCCATGTTAGTAAGTCTTTTTTCATGTATACCAAAAGACATTTCTCTACATAAAATCAGGCAGAGAAGAAATTGCTAAACTCTCCAATGTTATGTATGATTGAGAATTCTCACTAGAGTGATAGTATTATATAAATAGTTAGTTTAGAAAACATTTAGTAAAGTTTGAACACCTTATGATCACTAATTTTCTCTAATAGTAGATCAAATTGTTATGTAGCAAGAATTTGCTGACTTCCTGAATTATATAAGTGATTTTTTAAAAATTTATGTCCAATTACTAGATACATCAGTTAGGCATTTCAGTGGCTTGCCTTGAACCCACAGGAGTCCAGATACATTTTATGGCAATTGCAGCCCCTTATAACACTAGGAAAAAAAGATTTTTCAAATCAGTTGATCAAATCAAATTCTTGATTTAATTTACTGGACATTTTTGAGGGATGCAAAGTCACTGAAATTCCACTGACTCAGAAAAATAACTAGAAGATTAATTCCATTCAGTCATAAGAATACAAATGCCCTGATTTGATGCTTGCATAAGGAGGGTCATGTGTTTTATATGATTCCATAAAACATAAGTAGTATCAGCTGGTGTCCAGAAGCTAAGTTCTTCACATGTGATTATAATTAAGAGCGATGAATGCAGTGAATTCACAAGTAACTCCTCAGTTTCAGAAAATGCAGAATAAGATCATAACTTTGATTAATAATCTGCATTAAACTGTCATTTACTGCATGGTTCCATTTCTTGGTCTCCGAAGACTGTTTTATAATTGAGAGAGAGTCATCTGACAGCTACAGTCTGCATCACAATGTTGTTTGCACACATGAGACAACACTGATTACTAGAATACATCCAGCACATTGTAACAAGAATGAACACAGTATAGCTCCAGAAATTCAACCCCTTTATACCACATTCATGCTTTTGCCTTACCTCATAGTAAGACAAATGTGCTTTGTCCATTCAAATCCTAATAACTTCTTCCAACACCTTTAAATACTATTTTTATTTGATGTTGCATTTTCAACAATATGTGAGCGTATTATATTGATGTGACAAGTTTATACTCCCTAGAATAAAAATCAGGAGCTTTTAAATCACTGATGTTAGGCAACTGGCATAAGCTAGACCTGTGGGCTGATTTCTCACTTTACATAGCTGATTGAGTAGATCAAAGTGTTCCCACCAAAGGACAGCATGTTTCTTTCACTGATTTACCAAACCAGCACAGAATTGTAATATGTAAGTTATTTTGCAAATTGCACTAACTGGACTAAGCTATAGTATGGCAGGCTTAGGGCAGCCCAATTAGAAACATGAGTCTTTCTAAAAAAGCCTTAGAATCAGACTTCAGCCCGGTAAGTGAAGGTTATGGGGAGATGAAATGAGAGACCCCAATAATACTTAGCCTTGAGAGGTTTTACCAGAGCAGTTAATATATATCAGCATGTAACCAGAAGCAAGAAGCCATGCTCTGGAGTTACAGCAAAGCCCCAAGTGAACTATGCTGAAAACAGATGCTTGATTAGAAGGGAAACAGATGCAGCACTCTTCTTTTTTTGCTGAAATGGGGATACAAACTCAAATGCAAACACTGCAGCTTCAAAGAAGCTATACATTACTAATACTGGGAAACATAATGAACTTAATGCTGCAAGGGAGTGAAGATAATAGATAAACATTTAAGCAAATAATTGAAGTTAGGTAAACAAATAAATGAACTGAGTTTAGTAAGCCTTTTCCTACAGGTAATAAAAGTTAAATATAGGCAAAAAGATGGAGTCCAATGTATTCACCAGTCTGAAAGCCCAGCTCCCAAATGCACACCATATGCTTACCCACAAAGTCATTGTACACTGTACATTAAGTGACATAGGAACATGGCACACAAGAATGGATTACTCAGTTCCTATGTTTGCTGTCATAGCTTCCTGCCATTGAAGGCAACCACATCAGACAGTCTTTTAAGTAAATTTATAACACTCCATTTTAGAATAAATTTTGTTTTAACTTTCTCTGTTCCTCTAAAAAGCCCGTTGCAAGACCTATCAGCTGATCTTGTATTTCAAATAAACTGTGACTTTGTGAGATCATCTATGGTACTGTGGCAAGTCAGAACACAGAATTCATATCCAGCAGGAGACTGACAAAATAATTCAAAATACCACAGGCATTAAGTGAGGAAAGAGGTTTCAGAAGTCTGTTTTGGAAATGTCAAAACAAAAAAAGGGGTTGTTGTTGTTTATCAGAATACAATATTGTAAATTTCTACAAGGCGATCAGCTAAAAAGGGAACATTTCAAGCTGAAATGTGGCAAGACAACAGGAAAGTAGAATTAAAGTCGATATTCCCTTGTGGTAAATATCAGCATAAACAAAAATCTAATTAAGATTTTATTTGCTAAAGACTAAAAGACATCAATACCGATTGCTAACAATTCTCACAAAGGTAGAGATACAGACAAGAACACCTATTCAATAAGGGAAGGACTCATTTGACATGATGTGGATAATGACATTGGAGATGCTTAGGAAGACCTCAAATTCCTGCTTTGTTATGACAGTATATTCATCAAAGGCTTTCCAAGCAACTCAGGTGAATTGTGCCCTTCCAAGGACTGTTTCTCTCCAGTAACCATAAAGCAAGCTAAGTGACTAGCTGAGCTGTAGACTTCTGCATTTAAATAAAATGAACCCCATACTGATATCTCAATGATGCAGTTATTAAATGTTGTGAGTGCACGTGCTTAAATATTTCAAATTGTTGCAATATTTAAATGATTATTTAAATATTTAAAAGGCCATATCACTTTGGCTTTGTCTGTTATTGTAGTCTGGTTGTTTTATATGCTGCTAAAGGATTCTTAAAATGGAGATGATTGACTGCTGGAATTTAGCTCTCAAATAGTGAGATCTTCTGGCAGTATGTACATAATTTCATTGTATCATGTTGCCAACATTATTATGTCATGCCTCTGGAAACATACACACATGCTTAAAAGTATGAATTTGATTAATGTCATTTAATTTCTCACTTGTAGAGAACTTAGAACACATGTCAGGATTTGTGAGATCAGAGACTATGACTTTTGACAGCTGAGCACTGAAATGTCTCACTGCACTGGTTTATTGTTCCTGGGCCCAGCTGCATTCACTGTCTTTTTGTTTGTTCACCATCCCCACTGAAAACTTGGGGAAACTATGCCCGTTTGGGGGAAAAGTACCATTATTAAATTAATGGCCACCTGAAAACTGAGCTACAATGCTGGACTTCGCTCTGAAGTGGGTAAAATAGAGGATTGCAGCCACATAGTGAGGTCAGGCAGAAACAGGAAAAAAAGAGCTGTGTTTAAAGAACATCTTAAACTTCTGCAACCAAGTGAATCAAAATCAATGCCTTAACTGTTAGAGAATTTTTATTTGGTATCATGACTTCGATGCTTTGCACTTATGTTAGGAGTACTGTACAAGTGACGGAGCACATTCTGAAAAAAATTTAATACAAAAATGTAGGAAATCATAAAAAAGCAAAGATAACAGCAAAACAAAAATATTTTGCATTGCAATGGTTAAACATATGTTGAAAAAATACTTAAAATCTACTCTGTACCCTGATGGCTTGGAAAAGGTAAACAAGACATTAAAAATGCAAATGATAAAACAAGATGTTGTTTATCCAAGTAGAACTTGTCTTGAAGGAGAAAAAGAGACGGAGTGAAGGGACTGGGTTATAATTATACCTTTCTAACATCTGATCTTTTTATATGGATGTGTCATTTCACTGTTTCACGGGAAACTGTACTAGGGCTGTATGTGTATCCAGACGAAAGAAGAAGTTATTATTGCGAAAGACTAAGGAATTCCCTTTCTGGTGAGCTTCACTCCTGTACACAGCCACTGTCTTCAGAGATCTGCTCGTCCAAGCCCATGTTTATAAAACTTGTTATAAACTGAGAGGAAGAAGACACCGCCCCCTGAAAGCAAACAAACAAACAAAAAAACCCTCCTCAAAAATCTTGTACTTGATTGAAACTAGGGGAGTTATTTAGTGCTGTATTACCACAATGATTAATTTTATTTTGGGATTTATAAAAGGACTAATTGCTCTAATAAAAATTAAAAGACCTTTGCCTACCGAAGAGATCATCTCACAAGCTGATATTTAGTATTTCCAAGTGACTAATCTAACAGCAGTAACCTTAAAAGGGCCTGAATTGTCAAGCTATCTATTCACTGCTGCAGCTTGGGCTAGAGGTGCTCCGATGAGAATTGCTTCTTCCTGTGAAACCAAAAGATCCTGCCTGCCAAACTCAAGAGCGACAGCTCATTTGAAAACTATGTCTAGCAGTTAGTGTCAGTTGGAATGAACAGATCCTCTTTCCTCAAACTGTTTTATTGCTGTTTTATTGTTTGTTTTGTGTTGCCATTCATACCGCTGTATAATTACTGAAAGTATAGGTGACCTCAATTAATGTTGATTCTTTATTTATTCTCCCGCTCGCTGTCTGACCCAGTACCCACTGAAGTCAGGACTCCATTGTGTTTCAGCTGCAGGAGCTGGATGTCAGTCCACACACTGCAATACAAATGATGACTAAGCCCAAGTGCACATAAACAGCTGTACAGTAATTCTTTCCAGTCTTCTCTAAAGACAAGGGGTTTTCTCATGCTAAAGAGCAGCCCAAACTGAAGAATGAGTTCCTCCCTCCCCCCAGAGTTCTTCATGACAAAAGCACTCTGCACAGTTTTGTCCCAAGTATATCTATTAAAAAAAACCATGGACACCTCTGTTTAAACTTTTCCCAGTTGTTTTTTCTCTGGAGAGAGGCAGTCTCTCTCTTTTAGAAGGTGTTTAGCTTTAGTGGCTTAGAAGTGTGTGAGTCATGCAAGAAACATCCAGGATCCTTGAGCAAAGGAACCTTGATCCCCCTATGCAGATTAGTACAACTAGATCCTGAGTGGGGCAATTCACATGTTTTCAGCAGCAGAGGAAAACAAACATATTCAGTCAGATGATGGGATTGCATCAGATTTCATCTGCAGTGCAAAGGTGTTTTATCCAAATAAGCAGAATATCCCAAGCTACAGAATACACTGAAGCCATCTTATCTCTTTAATATGCCTTACGGTTAATATAATCTTTTACTCAGTATTACCACCTCTTCAATTTTTCATTTCAATCTCAGAGCTAATGTCTTGACTGAGGTTTCTCTTACTAGTACAACAGTAAAATCCATTCTGGGGGCAACTGACACTGTTTTGGGGATTACACACAACAGTAAAATCATGTCAGTGCCTGTCCTAAAAAGTACCTAGTGCTAGGTTAACAGTTGGACTTGATGATCTTAAGGGTCTTTTCCAACCAAAATTATTCTAAGATTCTATAAATCTATGACTTCAACCCCTGTTTATTCTGGCTGGCAAACATGCTAATCGAGCCATGGCTGAGATGATAGTGCCCCTAAAGGCATCCCTTTCCAGTGCCCACCCTCCCAGTGCATGAGAGAGTCTGCATGGGGCCACATAAAGCTGGCCTCCACCAACCTGTGCTGCAACGTGGTGGGAGAGAGTTTGTCATTCTAGACTGCAGCTTGGCAATGTCCAGCCAATGCTCCTGTCATTCTGGGACTCAGGTGGCTGAAAGTGTCAGGTAAAAATGCCACATATACTTTAAAGTCCCTTTTTTATGAGCCAGATGGAGGCCACGCAGCAGAAAGGGACAATTCAGTATTTCACCCCAGTTTTGAAAGATGAGGGCCCAGCTGTGGGGGACGAGGGAAGGGGTGAAGAGGTAGCCAAATGTGATATATGACAGGGATGTTAAGGGTTAACTATATGTTATCTTCCAGTTTCCTTCTGCAGCTGGCAGAAGAGAGGGCTGAGACCTGACTCCTGTTTCAGCCGTCTGTTGCTGTGGTACTGTGGTCTTCTTGTGGCTCATCACAGGAGGCTGCTTTCCATGAGTTTTTAATAGGAAGCATAGCATGGTGTTAGAAAGTCCTGATATGAGTTACACATTTAGCTAGTGCATTTTCTGAGCTTTTAAGGAAAGACAAACCTTTGTTTTCTTTGTACTTTCTTCTGCCGGGCCTTTAATACAAATACATGTATCTTTTACTTTTTTTCCCTTACTGCTGTGATTAGGAAAGTCCATTTTCAGCATTTCTATTGTTTATCAGACTATTTTATGAAATGCAATAAAGAAAAGAGATCTGAATGTTGCTTTACCAGCCAGCAAAGCACTGCCAGTTCTGACCATTCAGTAATCAGGCCAGCCAAGAATCCCCACACTGACTCATGAGATTTAAAGTATACTTTGAGGCCTCTTGGGATTTCTTTCTGCTTTCTCAGCACTTGAACTTCACAGCACTCGCTCGCCTGAAATTTCCAGTCACAAATGCCAGACAAATATTACTATTTATTGTTTACGAAAGCTTAGGTTAATGTAACCCTTTGCATTTAGACAATTTTAAATCAGCCATCAGCTATTGCAATGCAACAGCTTTGGGAAAGGTGGCTCAGCTGCAAAAGAAGGTTTGATATGTCATAGCAGTGCAGGAACTGAAAGTGGAATGTGGATTAAATCAAACTACAGTCCTAGTCCTCTCTTCTTCTTTCTTACAGTGCACAAAGAAAAAGGAGGAGCAAAGCAGGCAGCCCAGTCACTTCAGATATTAAGACTTCTAGGACACTTACGTGGACACACCAGAGTAAGTTGTACTCACTTCAGGCTTGCTGTAATTGCCAAGCAGGCTGTAGTAGCTACCCAGATGTCTTTCTCCAGGCAACAACAGTGCAATGTGCACTGCACAGATCTACTCTGCTGCTTTTGAGTCTTTTCATCCCCACTGACACCACACCAACTCAGAAAAAACTCAGTTACTAACTTGTGACAGCTAAAGGAGTGATTCTGCCCTTGTGTGTTTTCCACCAGGCAACCTCTGTAAGTGACATTTCCTGGATTGCTGACCTGGGTCGTGATTGTATCACGCAAAAGCATGTGTCAGTGTACTGCACGTGAGAACACAACCTCTAGGAAATTGGGTGAAAATGCAGTGTCCTCCCATGAACTGTAAGCATATATTTCTAAAGGATTGCTCTTTTCATAAAGAGAGGGAAGATAAAACGAGAGAGGATTTCTATTCCTAGAAGCAGAAAATTCTTAAGCCTTCTCTCAATTTAGCAGTTTAACTGTGGTGAACAGTAGTTGCTGTATCTCCACAGAGTACCTCCAAGAGGAGGCAGATCCCTGTACTTTTAGAAAGAGAAACACTTTGGAGAAGTGAAGTGCCTTGGGCAGTGCTCACTAGAAGAGGAACCTCTGGAGGTTTGCTTGGGAGACAGCTTGTGGCTAATGTCCTCTCCCAGCAACAGAGGTAGGCTGTGCAATATCTCCATCATATTTTAGGAAATGGGGAGGAATGAAGTTTTTGAGCCTGCCTTCCCTCAGCTCTCAAGCAGAGATAATAAAAGTTCTTCAGCCTTTTGCCCATAGCGACAGAGAGAATCATCTGATGTTATATTAGTAAAATCATACCAGACTCTTCATATAAAAGAAGCTGAATGATAAAAACCATCATTATCTCAATAGCTAAGGCTGGCTAACATATGTAAATTTTACACATCCCCTGGTAGGCCTCAACATCCTTGCTCAGCAGTTCCTGTCTGATTTGAATGGAGAGCAGCTGCGGAGGAGAGTGGTTTTGCTCCTGGCTGATAGGGGATCTCAGATGTTCCCAGCATCGAACTTCAGAGCTCACACGAGTTCTTCACACAGTGAATGGTCTGATGAGGTCTTCATGGATGTTTGGTGGAGCCTTATTCTAAAATCACTTACACTTTCTTGATTTACCCAGTTGGGTTTTAATCTACATGCTTTTACTTGTGCTGAAAGACTGAATACTCCTGTGATTTTACTTCTCTTTCAAATATATTGCACTCTCTAAATATAACTTCCTTCATATTACCCATGTGTGTAACATTTATGCAGACTCAATGAACCACGTAGGCTGACACCTTATTTTACAGAATGCTTTGTCAAGCCAAACACAGAAAATAAACCTGTCTTTCTCTTTCTAAGCCCACATGCAGATACCAAATTGGACACTGTTACTTGAATCATCTTAAAAATATGTTCTTCTAATTTGAGATCCAAAGGTATGAACAATTTTAAATGTTATTAACCAGATTGCAAGGGGAATCAAGCCTGGTTTGTGCCTTGTATAGCTTAGATTAAAAAAAAATAAAATTGTTTGCTATAATTGCAATATTTTTGAGCATTTAAAATTATATTCCTTAAACAATGTAAAAAGTCGAGACTGATGTTTTATGGCTGTCAGAATCTGGGGATCATGTGTAATTTACACATTTAAGCCAGGTGCAGTTTCAGGTGAGACTGCTATTATTTCAATTAACAGATCCAATGTAACAAGGAATATGTTCTCGATTCTTTTTTTGTCATTCAAATAAATAGTTTGAATAATAACAACTTAAATAATAATATCAGTAATTACTTTAAGTAATTTCATCTGACTTCTAAAAACAAGTCAATATTATTATCGTTTTTTCATACAGATGAAATCTGAGGCCCAGAGGTGAAGCTACATGAGCAGAGTAAAAGAAGAGCCAGAATTGGGAATTTAAACTTCTTAAACTATTATTTCATACTTTTGTAAAGACTTGATGACTTTGCCTTGCTGTATTTTCATTAAAATGTGCATTTAAATAACAACTTGAATATACCGTAACAAAAATACTAAATATTGTTCGCATCTTCTTTCAATAAATATTTACATTTTGCTTATAGAAGCATAGAATAATGACATTCAAATTAAGTTATCACTATGTAGTTTGTTTGTTTATGGCACACCACTTGTTACCATGGAAACAACCATACTCCATATCTATGGTAACAGTCACAGTGGTGTAAACTGTGATACCAAAAAGAGGAAGTTAGTAAGCTGAAGCTACTAATTCTAAGAAAAACTTGTCAAAATTAAATATTTCCTGTAACGAAAATCTGTTTTATGTCACTGGGCAATTTTCATAAATCTTTGTTTCAATCTCAGATCTGCTTCAGGATCTGAAATACTCACACATGGAGCTCTGCTGATGTTGAAAACGTTGTCTGTGTGGGGCGAGCATCTTCTCTTACCTCAGGGACTGTATTTGATTCAAGTCACTGACCACAGTTTGTGCACATCATTCACAAAATAATCCTGCTATTGCAAAGGGTTGTATTTTCCTAGATTATATAAAAAAATACAAAATTACTGTATTTTTTTCTATATTCTACTTGCTCACCAGAATTCCTTATGCCATTAAAATAAAAAAAACAAAAACAAAAAAAACAAACAATTTTGCTACAGTAGAAGATATCTACATAACCCTACATTATATAACCTCCAAAGGTGTTCAGACTCACCATATGGAGATATTGACCTCTTGCTGTTAATGACAGGGAAGACTTAATTTGTAGGCTTCTGTAAACTGAATTTCACAATAGTTAAATGCCTAAAATAGCCTTTACAAATACCATCCTCCAGCCATTCAAAACAAGCACACCATCTGAACACAAATGATGTGTGAATTTCATTTTACATTAAAAACCAGAACATTTCCTCACTAAAACTACTTCAGGAACTTTTTGAATTCAAGAATTCAAGACCTTTTTTTTTTCTTTGAATTTTGCTATAACTGCATCCCAATTACAAGCTCTTACTGGAAAACTGATCCCAGTAGGAAGTTATACAGGTCAAAACTTTGTGGGTGTATGTGTGTGTAGATAAGTATACATATATACTCTTATAAATACTGGAAAAATATTTAGTCACAACAGACAAAAATAGATGTATTAGAAGAAATATCTTGGGTTCACCACTCTGTCAGAGATCAGTATGAGTTCTGGGACCAAATTACTCAAAATTTGTATCATTTCCCATAGCACTGGCTCTGGTCCAAGAAGGAAATATGGCCTACATGAACTTTGGTCCACCAAGGATATGATCCTGTGCTTTCAGATTTCCTGCCTAAATCCATTTTTTTTTCAACAAGCATTCCGTTTCCCAGCCTTAATCCTAGCAGTTGTGAATCTGGAGACAATTTACAGGACAAAAGATAGTAGGTGCAAAACACCTAGCTCTGAATTTACCTTTGCTAAATGCAGAATTCCTCCAATAGAGCAAAAGGTTTTTAAAAGGAAATCTTCAAGGAACTGCTTGCATATGTTTATGTAGCCCCATAAACTTTATGGACTCTTGCCTGTTCACGCCAAATAAGATTGTGACTCAGTGCGCATTCAACCCACCTACACCTGGTGTGGGAACAAACTCAGATTTAACTGGGTGGAGCACACATGGCCTTCCATAAAGCAATTACTCAGAAGTCTTACACAGGAGTCACATAATTCTTTTTCTATGCCATAAACTAAGTGACATGCAAGAGAAAGCAAAATTTAGCTCAACTTAAACATTGTGGACAAAAGGAAGTAGATTATAACACAGTTTTCTATTCCACTGTGCTACACTATGCTGGCAGAAACCCAGAGAAACAAAGTAAACAGTCATGTCCAGATGTTAATATTCTGTTAATTATTTTGTAAAATGTATTTCAAAATCTAGAATGTCAAGAAAAATTGTCTTTTTTCCACCAAAGATATGATTCCCCCAAAAAAAACAGTGAAAAAACATTTGAATCAAAATACTTTAGGTTTCAGTTAAAAATATACTGTCTTTCAGTTTTGTACTGTAAAGCTGAGATTTTCAATTAAATACTGAACTTTCTTTTTTTTTTTGTACTGAAAAGATAATGGTACTGGTGTTACCCTCTGAAGAATTCAGATTAACTCTTAAATTAGCACTAAAAAGTATTTTTATGACATTGAAGCACTGCTATCAGAATAGCAATATAAACTCTTACAACCTATGGGAAGCTTCCTAATAGCACATTAGAGATGTATATTATGATTCTATTTTTCACAGTATCTTCATTAATGATCTGGAAAAGAAAAAGTATCAGATGAGGTTGAAGGTGACATAATATTGACACAAATTTCCAAAATTTCAGAAGGAGGGGAAAAGGAAAAAATATTCCAAAAGACTTTTTCAAATAAGAGGCATTAGGAAGTTCTTTCCTGTAAGGGTGGTGAGACACTGGCCCAGGTTGACCAGGAAAGTTGTGGATGCCTCATCTCCAGAAGTGTTCAAGGCCAGGTTGGATGGGGTTTTGAGCAACCTGGTCTAGTAGAAGGTCTCTCTGCACATGGCAGAGGGGCTGGAACTGGATGATCTTTATGGTCTCTTCCAACATCAAACCATTGTGTGATTCTGTGATCCAGAGGACAGCAAGGTCAGAAGAACTTGGGATTAGTAGTGGAAAAATAAATCACAGAAGATTTTACAACTTAAGATGCCAGCTGTAAAATCTCACTGTTTCTTGAACTGCACTATGAGAGACTGTCATCTTCTACAGAAATTTGGGTCCATGAAAGTTGGATGCTTTGATCCTATGTGTATTTGTTTTGATTGTTACATCAGTGGTTGAAATGCCCCAGAGAAAATGTGTTGTCTTCATTTCTGGGTATCGTACTAAATCTGGCTCACCATCTATATCACAGCTCCTTGATTCATACTGAGTGTCACAGCTAATCAAATTGTTCATGAAGCAATGCTACTTTCTTACTCTATAAATATTTGGTGAATAGTTTGGACAAGTGATACTCAGCTGATGATTTGTTTGCAAACTAATCATTCCAGCTATTCATCACTTGGTCTTTGTTATTCACAGTTGGTCATACAGGCCACAGTGTGTTAAAGACATCTGAAAATTGTGATAATTATTTTTAGAGGAAGGCGACAGTCTTGAGATATATATATATATTTAGTATTACCTGCTTCATAGGATGATGAGAACAACAATTTTTTTCTGAAAAAAAAAAAAAGCATTTCCATGTCTATACTTTTCTGTCCTCTGACAATTATTTTTTTTTAACAGCAAAATAATAAGTGGAATATGATAAGCATTCTATTCATTCAAATGTCATTGGAGTAAAATCTACTAATAGATCTTGAGGGAGAAGATTTTTATACCACTGTAGAAATCATCAGAGTTGTGCTCTTGATCATATTACAGCAAAATCATAATTGGAGTGCTAAAAAGGAAAAGAGAAAAAAAAAACAGACAAAACAGTCAAGGCATTTTAATAAATAATCACTTATTTGTATGTAAGTTTGGGGATAAAAAAGAGGGAGAGGGAATGTTTCTGATATGTTCTAATACTAAATCCCAGAACACACAGTTCTATAGTGTGTAGTCAGATCTATGATTTTAAAGATAACTCAGTTTTCACTGGACTATGCCTGCTTTCATCTAGGCATTCATATTGTAAGTGATCAAATGACTGCAGCTTAACGAGTTACCGTTCATTAGCTGAGCCCGGGTAAGTGAGTATGTGTATGCTTCTGTCCAGCTACAGCTCCCAAGTGAAATTCGTTAGCTTGAGGCACTATTTTAGTCATTGATTGCAAATGGTTTGGAGCATTTAACACAACCAGCTGACATGCTTCAACTTCTAAATAGTGACTCCTTCAGCCACCACAGCCTGATTGCTTACAACTATTATAAATAACTAGAAGCTAGAATAAAATTATTCTTGCCTGCATTCATTTGTCCTCAACAATTCAATAGGGCCAGACTAGAAGACTAGTTATCAGAGGTATATCTAAACAATCAATACAGGAGACAAGAAATTTAAAAATTAATATTTGTTATAATCCTCAAGTCCTGAAGCATTAAAAATAATTGCTATTTTTCTATGCAAAAATATTCAGTTTATTCTGAAATAAATATTTTCAAAAATACTCTTTCACTTCCTGTTTGGTGACACAGACTCCTTTCTGTGGTCTGCATTGTCTATATCAGCCCTGAAAATGCTTGTGTACCCCCTTATGAATGAAAATATATCAGGAAATCACAATAGAATTATCAAGAAGGCAATTCAGCAGTTGAACCTATAAGACGTTTCTGGATAATAAACCCAATAATAAACCTACCAGAGGTGCTTCCCAGGGGGACAACAGGCATGAGGGGAGGATGGACAAACTAGCAGGTATGTGTATAAAGCAGAGTTATAAATAGACAAATAGATAGATGGTGGTATGTAACAGTAAGGCTTTTCTAAGAAGTGATCACAAGATTTGATTCTTTAGTATTTTTTTACTTGCACTGTCACATATTTCCATAAAAGAGAAGGAAAAGATTACACTCCAGGTGAGGAAGCTGAAAATCCTGGGTTTATTTTGTTGTGAAGAATCGCAAATCCATCTGGACAAATGACAAAGCTGATAGGAGTGGATATCCTAACTGACAGTTATAGCAAACATTGTGCTATCAAACAATAAGTTCATGCAGACTTCTGTTTCTATTGGGTTCCGCTGTGAGCCTGAGCAACAGGCAGTTATTTCCTGAATTTAGTCAAATATGGCATTCACCTTAAAGGCCTCTAACAATTCTGCATAACAACATAGCCTGAAAACCTACAACTCTAACTGCTACTAATGTGTGATTACAAAAAACCACATTCATTCTTCTGTGATCTTGCAGGTTAAAGAGAGATTTAAAATAGAAAAAGTGAGACAATGAGGTAAAAAGTTCTTAGTAATAAAGTATTCTATGGAAGTCATGGGAATTTTCCATTTACTGAATAAAGTACATAATAATCAAAACTACCTCATACTTTTACAAAATCAAACATAAGAACCCCAAGGAGTCTTAGCACAGTAATAGAGAGAGAAACATGTGTTGTCTGGATAGGTAGTAATACCAAATGAAGATAGATGACAGTTACCACACAGAATTATATGACCAGGAAGTAACATAGTCTGGAAATTAAAAGTTTTAAACTGTCACCTCATTCAAGCTCAGGAAGAACCTTCCATTAGAAGAAGTGGTAGGGAAAGGAAAAAAATCAGTTACAGGGAAATCTGACACAATTGCAGAAGTGATTTTATGATGTGAGAGTATGGCAAGTGGGAAGTGGACTTGCTGATCAGGAAGATCCTTCTACAGCAAATATTTTAAGTCTCCTTAGGGGAGCTATGGAGAGAAAGTGAGGGAAATAATAATTAATGAAGTTAAGAAGTTAAACCATCAATATCAAACCTAATTTCTTGTAAAGAAAATGAAAGACATTTATTTCAAAGTCTTCAGCTTTATCTAAACCAGCAAGAGTTTGCTAGAACAAGTACTAGCCTATTCATCCCAGAAAACCATTCAGATGGAAGTCAGTCTAAAATAGCAACATCTTACTGCTCATATAGCTCATACTAGTTGGTACAGTGGCAAAAAGATTTCACTATTCAGGTGAATTTACTCTTCAACTTTTGCAGGTCTTGTAAACTCCTTTTTATAAGCCTAGGCACAAATTTACAGCTGGTGTAAACACAGTTTTACATAGTCCCCCTGAACAAATATGAGGTTGTTTTAGCAATTACTATTTTTTTTCATGTAGAACATAAGTTCTGATGATTTTCATGATCCTGGAAAGTTTAAATACATCTTTTCTCATCTTACACTGCAATTTGACATTAGACACTTAAGTTTGGGGTTTTTTGCTTTAGGTTTTATTCTTTAATTACAAAAACTAATAATCCCATGTGTTCAGAGGTTTTAAGCTCAAAACAACTGCTTAATATTGCAAGATTTGCAATAAAATCATTACAGTTGTTGACACTGAAATTTACTTCAGTTTACAACCTGTCCTGATTTTTTTCCTTTGAAAGCTAATGCAATTTCAAAACACAGGACAAACATCTACAGTCCATTCTGTTCCTTTATTTTTTGTTTGCTCTCTGAATCCCTTCCAGTTATTTGCTAATTCCTTCACCTTTTGTGAGAAATCTTTTGCAAGATTTTAAAAAGAATCATAGGAAACAAGCAACCATGTGGTTAGCTTTGAAAAACATGTGCCACGTGTGGAGAGAACCTTTTGTAGGACATGTACAGGAAACAATGCACTATTGTCTTTCATACAAATTGCTACTTTAGAAGTTAATTATACAGAAAATACCATCAACATTTGTGAACTGTTGCTATGTTCATTAAGATAGAATTAAAGTGCATATCCATTGTCAAATAGCTTATTTATGGGTAGGTGGAGTTTTCTGCATCATCAGAATCAGCCCAGTATCATCTGTAATTCAGTTTTCCATCTAGACGATGAGAATATTAGCTCTTACTTCCTGTAAAAAATACAAAATCCCCAAATTAGAAACGATGATACTGATGCTAGTTTAGAAATTTTTAAGGCTTTAAGCAGAAATCCCGAGAGGCATGGACACTACATTGAAGGCTTTTAAGAACAGATCAGAATAACATCTGTGAGAAATGGCTTCACATAGCTTATCCTGTCTACAGGGAGAACACTGAACTAGATAATTTCCTGAGGTCTTTTCTAGTCCTGCGATTTTAGCAGACTATTGGCAGGTGGTTAGAGTTCTTCTTCAGGTTGCAGTCTAGCTTCCAATCACCACTTCAATGCCTGGGTAGGAATTTCAGGAAAAAAGTGAGAGACACCACCATCACTCCTTCCCCGGTGCCCAGTGGTTATGACACTGACACAAGACATAACTCAGGTTCCCACTGAGAACCAGAGGGATCTTTAATTCATGCCTCAGCAATAGCACATAAAAAGACATTGCTCATCCTTTCACTCTCTACTTTGATCAAAATTACATCAAGGGTACAACAAAGGCAATAAAATCTAAAAAAAATATAATAAAATCTATAAAAAGTGGCCCATTCCTGCAAGTTTCTTTTGTTGTAAGTCAACATTTTCCAACCAAAGAAAAAAAAGTCCTTATCCAAACAATGTCAACCAACTAGAGAGGCCATGGAAGTATTAGTCCAGCAACACAGTATGTCTGGACACACACTTATTTGTTCAGATATCTTAGAGTGAAATGAAAAGACAGATGTATTCATTTGCTTTTTGCCCAAAGCTCATGACTCTCACAGTCAGGACTACTGTCAGTGTTAGGGGAATAAAAAAATCAAACAAAAGTGAGAGTGGCTTGGGGACACAAAATAGTCTTTTTCACTATAGTTTACTATTGTTGTGTACAGTAGGCAACAAAAACAACAGCCAAAAAAAAAGCAGCAAAAAATAAATGGTCAGAAAAGAAATAACACAAAGATTGGAAACTACTCTGGCTCCCTTAGAGCCCAGGATAAGTAATAACTATGGCAGCTTTGACATTTCAGAAAAGTTTCCACTGTGGTTTTACAGTAGAACCAGATCTAATTAGTTTCTGATGATCTTATTCTTACTTTAGAAGGAAACAAAACCTGATGTAAGTTTTAAGGAACATATAAAATATTCAGAAAATAACAAGGGTAAATTGTGCGTCCTTCTTCATGTGGCAAGAATGATAGCAACATGTGACACCCAGTCTGGCTTTTGATATTTTAACACTTTGGGCAGGATAAGCTGTAGCCTCCTCTTCCACACAGAAAAAATATCATACACAGTACAGGACACACAGTACAGGACATGTAAAGCATCAAATTCCACCTACTTTCAGGCAGCTGTTCCCAGCTGCCGAGTTAACTAACACCAGCAGTGGTGAAAGTCAGGCGCCTCCAGAACCTGATACTGGTAACCTGAAATCTTTTTTTCCATTGACATCTGATGGGGATTGCAGGAGAAATCTTCCTAATGGGAGCACGTCACCTCCGTAGGATGAATTTCAGCTGGGAAATTCAGAAAGGCTCCTATGATGTGGCCTGCGCTCCAATAGCTGTGGTCTGGTATATTGTAATATACAAGTTTTCAGATTTATTAATTAATATGGTAACACGGGCTTTCCTTATTTACTGTGGGATTTCCCACAACTGTTTGAAGAGTAGTTACACAGATGAGAGAGCCAAGCTCTTCTCAGTTGTAACAGACGACAAGGGGCAGCAACCACAGACTGCAGCTTGGAAGGTTTCAGTTGGTGAAACAGATGACTTTTTTCACAGAACGGATGAAGAAGTGACAGAATCCCAGGAGAATTTAAAGATTTAGGGTAGACAAAGCCATGGCTGACCTGACGTAGCGCTGCTGACAGGCCCGCCTTAAGCGGGAGATTGGAGCGAATGTCCTTCAGACATCCCCTCACACCCACATTTTTATTCCATGGTTCCTGTGGTGCTATGGGGGCTTTCTTACTTCAGTATCACAGCAGATGCTGAGCAGATCAACATGTAAATTGGGTCATCACATTCAGAAAAACTCAATAAATATTCCTGCTATTAGTGAGATGCTTCAACAGATGTGTGTTTTGCATTGTTTTATAAAGGTACAAATAGATCGGCATCCAAAACAATTTCTGTTGATGTTGAGAGTACAGCTTCTCCTTTGGCCATCCATTTGGAGTGATGGCTACAGCAGGAGTGCTGTGCTGTGCCTCATGGCACAAAGACAATTTGCAGCCAAGAGGGCAAAGTAATAAATCAGCCAGCACTTATAGTCTGCATACATCTTAACTTTCAGCCTGAAGTGAAGATCTAATATGTACTCCTGCAACTACTTATGTGCAAATGGTCCCTGTGTAGCGCCTAAATCAATGTTGCATTGTTTTGACCTTTTGTTCAAGTGTTTTACATTGGAAAACCAGATTACTTTGAATTGTAAGAATGTCAGTCCAGTATGAACTCAGTTAAAGGTATTAAATGACGAAATCTTACCTGGTAAAAGCTTCACTTTTCATATGTGGAGTCACCAAGCACAAATCACATATGTTATTGGAGCAAAGCATAAAAACAAAGGTTATTTTGTTAAAAACAGAAATAAATCAGGAGGAAGGGACACTTTTTTCCAGTGATGTGTTTTACTGTCAGTTCTACTATAAAGGGAATAATGACTGAATTACGCTTGTTTCAGTAAATTAAATATCCCCTACAAGTCAGTGGTTTGAAGAGCTGGTAGAAGTCACTGCTTGACTTCCAAAGAAAGAGCAACATTTGTAGGGGTGAAAAGTCATTCCCTCTAGGCTCTGACTTACTGAGAGAAAGGTTATTCCATAGCAGCCTGTCAACCTTCAGCCAAAACCACCACTGGCACTTTTCCCTCCTGGCCTTCTTCAGGAGATCCCTTCTTCTAGGACTTGGAGAGGACTTCTAAGACTTCTCAGAGGTCCTGCCCTGAGGCATGCCTATCCCACATCCCACTAGCTCTCTGCTGGTGAGTGACTCTCACTTCTCATAATCTGGGTGCAGAAAAATGAGACAAGGCTTACAGGAAACTTGACTTGAAAGCCTCAGCAGAACTCCAGGCCTTCTTTCTGTAATCTGTTTCTGTAACATTCTGTAACCAGGAGCCTTCTTGGTGTTCATCCTTATCCAAAACCGAGGTGTCTAAAAGACATCTCTGGAGTCTGCCTTGGAGTGCACCCTCATAGTCATTCTGGTCTCGTAATTTCACATGAAGTACCATTGCAGTACCTGAGTGATAAATTAATCATTTTCCCAAAGAAAATAAAGTTTTTTTCTGTTGAAGGCAATTTTTGATTAAAGACTGATTTTTTTACAAGCCAAAATTATAAATTTGATTATTGGTCACATTTTTCCTTGAAAATAATCACAGTGATTTTATTTTTTTTTTTTGAGGGGGTGGGTGGAATTTAGTGTCTAAACGTCCCCTCAAGTTGTTACCATGCAGTCCAAAGACTGCATACTGCAGTCTTGCTGACATCGTTGGGAGGAAGAGCTGCTTTCTGACATGAGTAAGGGATCCACAACCTATTCCGTTGGACCGAGGTGTTTAATTTTAGGCAGCCAAGCTCCCTGTCTCAAAGTCTTTGTGCCTCAGATTATCTACCTCCCAAATGGATATACTGTTCTTTGTTTATCTCCGAGGGCTGACAGGAGGCTTACTTAATTTACATCTGCAAAGTACTTTACAACCCGAGTAAAACGTCCCCGTTTAAATGTGTTGCTACTGTCATTTATCCCTGTGTCAAATGGGACTAATCCCATCGCAAATGAAGGAATTGAAGAGGGGCAGCGGCAGTGCAGGAAGCGAACGCGCAGAGCTCCTCGGGCAGCACAGTGGGGCTCGGCAGAATCAAAAACCCACTTTGAGCGCAGTTTTACTCCGTGACTCGCCATTGCTCTGCCGAGTAAACCCACGGGAGGCTGCAACGGGCACCTCCGGCACAGAGCGCCCGCGGGGCCGGGCCAGCAGCGAGCGCGCTGTGCTGGCCGGGTGCGCGCACTGCTGGCCGGGTGCGCGCAGTGCCGGCCGGGAGCGCTCAGTGCCGGCCGGGAGAGCGCAGCGGCACCCCCGCGCTGCTGGCTCATCCCCCAGGGCTCCCGGCGCTTCCCCACGGGAAGCCGAGCACCCAGGGCCCGGCACACATCTGGGGGGACCGCGTGTGTCCAGCGACCGGGCAGTGTGAGGAGGAGCAAGGTTCAAACTCAAGCCCACAGCCAGCCGCGGCGGGAGTGGTGCCGAGGCGCCCAGGGCGCAGCAGGCGCTGGCACGCAGGGGGGTGCAGGCTCTGGAGATTTTCACTGCCAGGGATCTGGCAGCGATTCCAGCGAATGCTGTGAGCTGTTGACAGTTGAAGATGAGCAGCTTAGGCAGAAGGAGAAATCCTCTGGACTTACAGTAAGTCCTGTGACACAGTATCATTTGACTCAATTAGCTCAAATGACTGGGATATAATTGAACAAACTATAACATGAATTGTGACTCATGCTGTGCCTCAAACTGCCCATGTCAGCATGGTAAATTAAGTTTGTTAAGTGAAAGTTAATAGCCAACGGCAATGCTTGGCGTATCAGAGGGATATTTCATACAAAGGCAAAGTTGGAGAAGGAAGGCTTTCAAGAAACTCTTGATCTGTCCACTGATTTCAAGACGAAAAGTGAATGAGGGTTAGAAATGAGAGACCAACGTGAAGAAATACGGTAGGTCAACAAAAATAACAGACAGAAGTTATTTCTGGCACCATATCTGGTAACCGGGTTTGAACGTTGATGATTAACTTATTAGTTATGTGTGTGTGTGTGATGCAAGAGGCACCGTAAGTGGTTTGCTTGCATATTCTGCTCTCCAGCCTGTTCACTTTGTCCAGACAAAATCCCCAACATAAAAGGCTTATCTCACAAATTAGCTAGCACAGTCATCCCAGGATTTTATTTATTTTAAGCTGCGGGCCCCAGCATGACAGACACACCCATTTTACGAAAAGAAACTACTGCCCTTTGCAATAGGGTTTTCTGACTTTTCTCTTAACTTTTTTGTTTTGTTTTGTTTTTCTTCCCAGAAATGGAAAAAAAACCCGCTGGATTCAATATACTGGCAAAGCTGACAACAGGGGAAGCCCAAATCTGACTCTATTGGATGTCAGTTAATGTCGTAGTAGGACCCAGGTCTGCTGTTTGGAGACACAGTGATTGTGGTGTAGGGGTAAGTGTGAAGTGAAAGGAGGGTTGACAAGAAGCTAAAGAGAAAAGAGAGCCAGGGAACACTCTGAAATAGTATCAGGGAAGTAAAAACACGAAGTAGTAAGTAGTGGCAAAAAAATTGGAAGGTGAAAGGGAAAAATAGAAAACTAAAGCAAGAAAAAGTAAGAACATTTTTGAAGGGTGAGTGGGTCAAGAGAGATTTTTGCAGGATACAGCTCTGGATCTAACCCTATAAAAATGACCATCTGGATTCGTGGTGGGGTGGGTGGTAGGGATGAGATACCTGAGATGTTTGTAAAATAGTTGAGGCCCTGCAGGATGTGCTGATTTTTGAAGAGCTCTGCCTTTCTCAGAACTGCGTAATAACTGTAATTTTAAGTAGTTCCGAACACATGATAGTGTGAATCATGGTTCCTGTGGCAAACCTGTGGTAAGAAGTTATGCCAGCAGTAGTATAACAGCTTATTAGAAGGCAAACATCCAAACATGGATATAGCAAAGGCATTTTGAAGACTGAAAGTCCGTTAATCAAAAGAACATGTTTCTGTTTGAAAAATAAAAACTCCTTCACATACTCCAAATGCAAGTTAGTCCACCTACTTTTGGTCATTCCCATTAAACAGAGTTTTTTTTCTTCTATATGGAAAAAGAAATAGCAATACTCAAATGCATGCTACACCAAAAACATGTTATCTCTTTCATTGCACAACTATTCCATCAAGTTGCAGAAGGTAACCTAAAGCACTGAAATTTGCCATTCAACAGCCCATCAAAGGCTTTGAAAGACTTCATAAAGAAGGATAATATCTAAGTGAAGATTTCTTCAAGATAGAGGTGGAGGGTCACATTCTTAGCTGGTATAAAAATGAGCTAGGGTGAACTAGATTATTCTAATTCATGATCTTGAGACATTTTTGAGATAGTTTCTTAGTTGAAGCTTGAGATACTTTTCCATTAAAGGCTTCCCTCCCACGAGACTTACAAAGTAATATACTTTTACATTTTTTTTTTACTTAAAAAGTAAAAGTAATAGATTCTTAATAGGTGAATTAAAAGTGGTATTTCTCACTCAAGAGCATTTTCCCACCTTAACTCAGCCTTCCTTTCCTTCCTCTACAAAAGAGTGACCACAGGCAGCCCCTTGGCCCTCATTCATCTTGTGTGGCTGTGGTAATCTCTGCTGGTCACCAGCAAAGCAATCTTTAAATCAGCAGTGCTAAGCAGAAGGGTGGTGAGGCACGTGATGATGAATGCTCTGTTGGGACACTGGTAGACCAAAAGCAGAGGGGAAGTTACTGACAGATCAGGGGCAAAAAGCTATTATGGTCCTAGCTTTTATTGTTTCCATTTTCAGGTGCTGTAGGAGTGGCTTCCCAGAGTCCTGACCGAAGTGGCTTACCCGATGTCAGTTATTAAGCCTGTTGCACAGATTGATCTCCTGGGTACAAACCCACCTACTTCATCAAGAAACAAGCACTGTTCTTTCCCTTACCGACATTCCTTTTCTCAGACTCTTCACAGAAATGTCATTATACTCAACAGTGTGCTCAACAAATTAATTTTGCATTTTACACCACTCACTAGTTCTGAGGGCCTATGTACATAAAGGCCTGGGTAGAAGAGTCAATTATCAGGGCTTTCAAGGTAGTCTCCTAATTGAAACTTGAGATATTTTTCCCCTAAAATCTCCCAGGATCTTCTGGAGAAACACTATTCTGAAGGATATAAACTTATTTTTCCTATCTGAAGAACTGTACTATCTGCCTTATCAGAAATGTTTTTATAGCAATTTCTGGACTACCGTTCCTGATGACATATGGAAAAACCAAACCAAACCAAACCAAAACTTTCTATTTTAAATTGCATTTTTTCTCTCACCTTAAGGAGTCAAAAATGTGTTCTCTGCCCTACACAGGTCTACAGCAGAGTTTGAATGTGAATCACAGCCTAGTTTTCAGCCATATGAGCTAAGGCATAGGCAAGGACTTAAACCTGACTTTCACATGAGGAAGGTGATTCCATCATTCAATGAATAGCAACAGGCAAAGTAGTAGATGACTTCTAGTCTGATTTATTAATTTTACTCCCAATCCTGGCTCTGAGACCTCAAGTTTTGGACCAGATTGTATCAGAAGGGTTGAAAATGCAGTTGTTGCGTTGCTACTTTGTGAATTGCAGGGCAGTTATTTGTCCAAGTAAAGCTGGCATTTAATGGTTCTTCAAACAGAAGTCTAAAGGGATGAATCTTACACAGCCTTGAATCATCACTACATGGGTCAACTTTACACTAGTGCATTATTCCACTGAATGATACAAGTCAAATCACGGTGTCATCTAAAATTCCCATTTTCCAACTGTAGTATAAAGCAAGCAGAATCCACAGCGTATATTTGAGTAAAGAATTCTTGCTCAAAAGGTTGTCTCAATACTTTTTAGCTATAACTGCAGCATTTAATCTCCGAATAGGAAGGAATAGACTTGCTACTGAGATGCTATGAGGAGTGTTTTTGCTATTATTTCTGTTTAACAGAGTTCTCAAGCAATGCTTTTAGTCCCAGAGGATTTTCTTTTTATGCCATTCTGTGCCTCTCCCCAAGAGGTCTGAGCATCATCCAGTATTGAACAGGGCAACAGGATCCATACATTTTCTGCCTGCTGGAATAATGGTGGTACCAAACCATGGTCCGTATAGTCCATCCAGAGAAACAGAAGCAGAGTCTAGACAGGTCAAAATACGTATGGCTTAAACAAAATCACACAGTTTATATCAACTGGAGGCCTGACCTGCCATCAACAGAGCAGTGCAACTTGCACTGCTTTGGGAGGGAAGGGAAACAGCAACAACAGTTTAAAAATCCTTGTTCCCCTGTGGTCAGAAATGGTATGCTGGAATCGTACTAGTATGCAACCACATTTAAACATAGCTGTGGCTGGCATGGCTTGAATTCTAATGTGGACAGTACCTAATTTAGGAAAGATGCAGGAGAAGCTGAATGTAAATGCTCATAGGGGAATATAAATGACTGGCACCAGTGTCACTTTCACTTTGTTATTAAAAGCAGTCTGGGTGCTTTGGAAGCAAACAGGCATCAGAGAAGTGGAACTGGCTGATGTTTTTAGCACAGGGACAGAGACCCTCTAAATTTAACTCTTTGTGAATATAGCATTTGAGCAAGATACACTGATGGAAGCAGGGGAGGAATCTCACCATCCTCTGAATACAGGCAGCTCCAGCTGAGATGGTACCACTTTCTGGTCTGGAGGCAGTCACTTAGGTTTTATGCCACACCAGTTCCTAGACAAAATTTCTTCCTTATGAGAATCGGGTTTTTTCCACTGAGAGCAAAGCTATTAAATGATTGCAGAACACAGTGTAGGTGAGAGTCAATTCTCAGCTATAAGTTAAAGATCATTGTCATCTACTAGAGGGCAGGAACTTCAGCAGCTGTGTGTTTTCACAGTCATGGTGTGTAATGCTGAAATGTTTTCTCTCCTGTGGCAAGTTGCCTGAACCATTTGGTCAGTTGTAGACTCCTTAGCTTTCTGCCTAAACCAAGGATGGGGAACCAAGCTACTGCGGCTCCACAGAATGGAGGCAATAGAGTCTGTCCTGTGCTCCAAATACCCTCCTGCCACAATGGGAGACAAGCCCAAGGCAGGGAATGCACTGCTGAGCTTTCAAATTCACTGCAAAGAGGCTGATCCAGCTGGAACTGACAGATGAACATCAAGCTCAGGTGATTAAAAATACAGGGGTTATATCACTGTATCACCTGCACTGCTGTGGGTGTTTTCCTGTGTAGATGAACACTCTATTGCATTAATTTCCACACAAAATAATACCATTTGCTTTTTAAATTAGGGCTACATACCTCTCAGCAAAATGTACTGCTATATGCCTATGTCATTTTTAGCAGGGTGTTAATAAGTGTACAGGTTGGCCTTGTCACTGGTTCTGAAATAAACTACGGTTTCTTTTGTCAAAGCTTTTAATAGACTTTTGGATTGGAAGAGTGCCAAGATGGTCACAGGATCGCATGACTCAGAGGGCTACTGAGTTTTAAAAGTGTTTTAAACGTTTAAAACAATAAAAATAGCTCTAGTGTCATTTTTAATAGATATAAATGTGTGTTACACAATTCAGACCCAGAAACTCCTTTCACTGATGAACAGAGATCATCATCATAGCTGACATTTCTGAAATGTTTGAGAAGTAAGTTCAAGGTCATGTTTGAATGCAAGCATGTTACACATAGTAATTATCATGAGTTTGTTATATTTACTGCTACAAAGTATTCAGAGAGTAATGCATCAAGTAAACTACTGGCCTATTATTGAGCAAAGTTTAACATCAAGCAATATGCTATGAATTTAAAAACATTTTTTAATGTCAGACAACAGAAATTGTAATGAGAAAAGTATCCTGATTATGAAAGGTTTACGAAAGAGGAGAAGAGGGGAGAGGGGAAGGAGAGTAGAGGGAAAGGTTTTTTTAAAAAAAAAACCCACAATAAACCAACCTTTTTCAAAAGCATAGTATTTAGATCCTGTTATGCAGATAACAGGATGGGAACTATAGAAGTGATTCAAATCATGTTATGCATATTAATATCTTAAATTTCCCAAGGCAGGTCAAACTCTCTCCTGTTGGTTTCCAAGCTTTTACATTTTGACCCACAGTCAGACTGAAACTGCACAGCTGAAAGTGCTCTTGGCCTCTCCAGGAGACCTCTGTGAGTAATGCACAGGTCTCATCTCCTGACACAAGATCCCTTTGCTGGAGGCAGTTTCAGTATTAATCAGTCTGTTGTCACTATGGGCTACAACCTGCTAACAAAAACCTTGGACTTCTTACTGACTCGTTGTTGGTGCTCTTACTTAACAGGGTTTTAATTTAAGCAATGTAATTGCCTCCAGGTTTTTTTAAACAAAAGTTTTTTGGCCAAAGATGTTTATTGATCCCATGGTCTTTTCCTACTACTTCTCATATTTGCTCTGTGCTAAAATTTTGGCTTGGCTTTCTTTTAATATCCCTGGCAAAACTTTACTGATTTCATGGTGGGAACAAATCCTGGAGAATTATCCAAGAAGACACATTAATATCTGCACTGAGGTTGGCAGTCAGACCTGCGCACAAAGTGAATGGGCATTAGATTCAGGGCCACATCTCTAGAAGCTACACAGCCACATGGACCTCATCACTTTTTTGTGGTATGGCCCTACCACACAAAATTCCCATGGGTGAATTTCACTCAAAAAGAGGAAATCAAGTTAAGTCCTTAAAAAAAATGACATTGCTGTGGTTATTAGAGATAAGGGAAAGGGATAAGATTCAGACATGAAGACCTAGACCACACCAGAAGAATTAGGGATATGATTTAGCTGGCTCTACAAACCAAGGTCAGCAAGAAAGTGCAAATACATCAGTGGCATCTAGAAGCTCCATGAAGGAATCAGACAAAATGTTAATTCCCAGCAATAATCTTGAAAGGTATGATTCAGCAAAGCATTTCACCACTGTTCAGATGTTTTGCTTCGGCAGGCACAGGCTGCCAAGAGGGATCCTCTAGAATTCACAAAAAATATGTTAACCTTCAAATAAAGGGAGAAATAGATTTGCTACCCAAGAGATGCAATTGGTGTTTGATGCAATTCATATTTTGCACCCAAAGAGTGCCCATGTCAGTGACAGGATTTATTTCTGGGTCAGTACCATCTTCACTATTTCCAAAGCCCTGGGAATGACCAGTGTAGTCATTATAACAGCCCTTGCCTTCTTCCTGTGACAGCTTGCATTGGCAGAGCTCAACATGCTTCACAATAGAAGTCAAAATCATTAACCCCGTCTTACAAACAGGATAAATAAGGCACAAGGGGAGGGAGGGGGCAAGATCTCTCCTGAGGTCAGGCAAGGACTCAGACACAAGCATGCACAGTCCCAAAGCAGTGATCAGCTGTGTAGGATCCTAAGCTAGCCACTCTGCTCATCTGCTTTGGGCTTCTGGTGGACTTTTTTTAAAGGCCTATACACACAAATATGGCACTGATAGAGAACTGGTCACTAACTGGTGGAGTAGAGGAAGGATCATCTACATTGTCTCACTGTTGTCATGTGCAGCTATTTTGCCCCAGAAAAGTTACTTAGGAGAAACAATTTTTAATAATGGTAGAAGCACCTGTGTCTATTTAAAAGCACTTCATTCTGCAAAGCTGCTCCTGAACATAGTGGCATAAATTACATATTTATTTTTTTTTAAATAGAGCATTCAAGTGTGTGGTCATGACCGGAATTCATCTCTAAAGGTACAGCATTACTTGGAGCTGTTAGGGAAAGCCTTTTTCAAGTTGCAGGTCCTGGAGCCATGAGTAAACAATGGGATCTCCATTTCATATTTTTAAAATAAAATTCTAGGCCTAGTTTATGAGAGAAAACTGGGAAATATCAACTTGGGAGCTCTGAAAATAGGAATTAATTAAAAGCCTTCAAAATATATGCACTTTTGCTTATTTAATTGTGGTTTTTTTGTAAGACTTCCTGTTTCCAGGAACCTTGCTCATCATTGTTGATGACTCAGGGCTAGTGACTGTATAGATTCAGAGAGGAGCTTTTTTCTCTGCCTTTCACATTCCTTATGGGGGACTCATGGACGATCATGGATCTGGTAGATAAAAACACTCTTGGGGACAGATTTCCTGTGGACAACACATTTATGGTGATTGAAAGGGCTTTGGCATTGAAAGGTGCAGGCCTTTCATGAGTGTATGTCCAGATTTCTATGTTTAACTGGTAACAAACCTACCAAAGAGCTCTGAGAGATAAAGCAAGGGGGAAGGGAGGGAGCAAGGATACAAGGCAATGCACAAAGTGTGGATGTCTTGGCTTTGAGCAGTTAGTCACAGATTTCTCAGAAGCCTAAAATCGAAGTGAGGATACATCTCTTTTGAAAACTAGTGGCCTAACTGTTAATTCTTAAATATAACCACCAGTACCATGCCTCTGAAAAGCTGTTTCTCTCATCCCTCATGCACAGCAAAGAGCATATCAATACGCTTTTCAGAGGAGATGGATGGACAGCTTAATTCACTTTGCAAATCCATGGAAGCAACACTTCAGCACTTTGGCACAAACTGTCTCTGACATTGAAAATTAGTAAAGAAAAGAAGTGGCGAAAATGTCAGGAGCGGGAGGACTTCATTTTTCTCTTGTTTAAAATGTCATGTGTTATCTGCAATCAATGCAGGGAGACAACTTCCCATACCATAATGATTTACAGTATGTTTATAGGCATAGATAGAAGTAATCACAAGGGTTAGGCGAACATCTCTTGGTGAATTCTTCAAGTGTCAGAAGTGCTTAGTTCTGCAGTTCTCTCTCCCCAAAGAATGCTGGGGAGATCGGCACAGAGAGCTGTGCAATTTCTGCATCTCCATACACAACCCATAAAACCTGCAGCCTATCTGGCCTCAGCTATGTATAAACATATCCCATGACCAGATACCTATGACTTTTTAAAAAATGTTGCCTTTACTACTGAAGAAAAGGCAATAAATATTTTTCACTCTTTTCATATCTAAACAAATACGCATGAAAGGAAATACACTCATGGTCTTGGTGCTGGCTTGAATGTTTTAAACTTTCCATTGTTTGGAATTTCCTGTTTAATGCCTTGAAAATAAAACTTCCATTACTGATTTTTGTCCTTTTGCAGTGAGAACTCATTGTCCAAATCTTTTAAATGGTACTGAGATGAATGAGTCCCAGTTTATTCATTTCCTTTGTGTCCACCAGAATTTGAGATACTGCTGGACACAATATCTCCTCTGCCCTCCGAATTCCTGTTTAATATTCCTTAGCAACAGGGCCTTGGATGCCTTGCTGGCTTTTGTGGTCATACAGCTCCACAGACATCACGTGCTCTTTTCCACCCAATACTCTGTGTGAAGCAGGGAAGTGTTGAAACTCCCAGTTTATGGATGGCAAATTAAAATAAAAACAGCTCAGCATTTAATACTTCTGAGAATTTTTCAGTCCGAGGCTCAAAGCACAGAGGTAGAGTAAGGAATGAGTGCCAGGGCTTTCACAGCTTGGGCTGTTGCCACAATAACTGATTTGTCCTTCCTGTCAGTGAGTGAATAATGGCTTTTAATAAATAAAATGATTCCCAAATCTTGCAGCCACTCCCTGTCACATTAGCACAGTGGTTTTCCAGAGGAGTTACTCACACCATCCCCAGAGCTGCTACTAGCAAACTCTTCCTCCTGCAACAGGGAAAGGCATGGTATTTGTGTAATGATCAAAACTAAAGATGGTGAAAAATTTTCAGCTTTTTTATTTTTTTTTTAATAAAGATATTCTATGTTCCTACAAGTGCTGTTTCTTGCAGAAATTCCATTCCAGTTCGTTCAATGAAAAAGCTAAACCATTTTTTCTTCTTTTGCCCTCTGAAAGCATAGAAAACCTTCCAAAACCAAATCAGTTAAAAGTTTTTAGGCCAAATCTTAATGTTTATAGATATTCTAACCAATTCTTTCCAGCAAGCCCTTTTGTCTCCTATGAGAGCAGTTATGAAGCACTGAAAGTGTAGTGTGGAGAATTGTTCATTCCCAAAAAGCTGCACTTGCAGTCAGCACATCTGCTAAGGAACCACCCCAACAGTCAGCTCCTGCCCAGAAGCTGCCACAATACCATTTTTTCCCCCAAAGCCTGGTATATTGTGAGTGTTACAGGGCATATAGTAGGTTAGACAACAGGTTTAGTTATTCAAGTAGCTCTATTTTACGTACCAAATAGTTCCCCTCAAAATAAAACACATGCTTTGGTCCTTGGCATTTGTGCAGTCGCCATCTCAGTATTTATCTATTCCCAGCTCTACTACTTTCTTGGAGGGTGACCTTCCTTTGCCTAATTTTTGCACCATTTCTTCTGTTTCTGTTTTCAGGAGCTTCAGAAGAAACATTACCCAAGAAAGGGACAATGTGAGTCTTGTGTCTAGGAAAACCATCATGATGAAGCAAAAATGTATATTAATATTATTAGGGGAAAATAATATGAGTAATACATAGTAAATAAGTGGCATGACCTGAGTTATAAATGGCTAGGTCCTGCCCTCTGCTTATTTTACTACTTCATGCTGCTTTTAAACAGATTCTCAAATATCATCCCAAAATAGAACACATAAACTCATCTTACAAAACTCAGAAAGAAAAAGAAAAAGAGTATAAGCTGATGCAACATAAAAATAAGGGTTAATTCACAACTAAAGACAGCATTTCAATTCTGTATGCACATTGCCCAGCATATATTCACTAATAAAATCTAATTCATTACTTTATTTATGGAAGTAGTGATGTTCCTAGAAATCCTTAGTATACTAACATTTTGGAAAACAACCCTTTAAGTGAGGGGATCAGTCATTTTCCTTCTGCTACAGTAAAATCTTCAGGATTTCAAATGGATAAACACTCTGCAATTTGAGCTTTATGAGTCACACTTAACCAGGCAGATGTGTGCCCAGAATTAGCGGACCATAATGCATGGGTTCTCCCAGTCTCCTTCAACTAAATTACTAAAAACAGACCAGGCAGAAAATGCAGCAATGTATTTCTCTTTGTCCCAGGACACAGAGATCACTCTGGTAATGGCCACATGCAGAAGGCTGCAATGAAAGAGAAGCCATTCATTTGTCGTGGTGCAAACAGGGCTCCAAAGACTCTCTGACATAGGATAAGGCCCTGGGGCAGCTTAGAAATTGGCTGTTAGGTCAGACTGAACACTAAGCCTGCAAATCACTGCATCTGTGAGTCTGTATTCAGGTACAGAGTTTCTCTGAATTCAATGGCTGATATGAAAGAAAATGAAATTCATGGGATTACTCACCTGCGTAAAAGCCATATTCATCTGAAGGAGAGAAACAGAGCTCTGCACGCAGCAGAGAAACATCCTTTTGCCTCATGCAATCACTCCTGACTCTTTCAAAACTAGGCTTCACACTTTGCTTTACCTCTTTGTCACCTTCGTTTCATCCTTGATCCTGAACTTTCCTCAGCTCCTATTTTTCCTGCATCTATTAATCTGCCTCAGACACTATGGCAGTCACCTTTGTATAAATTCTCATGTATATCACTCTCCTCTCACCTTGACTGCTGCTCTTCCTTTTTCAACATCCCCAAACTCCAGCATACAGCAGTTGTGAAATAATGCTGCCTGACTTCTAGGATATTCAAGAAGCTCAGCTCAACCTATTCTCAAACAATTCCACACACTTCTGTATCAATTTCAAATTACCTGTCCCACTGCACATCTATTGCCTAGTTTAGAATTTTCACCCTTTTATTGTGACCCATTTCCTTCCTCGCCTGATACATTTCTTCCTTTTTTTTTTTTAATATAAAGTCACTATTGTTTAGAAAATTCAGTTCCATCTGGAATAGCTTTTCTGTCTAGTGCTGTATCATTGAATTTTGAAGTCAAACTCATATCTCCTGTAGTATTTCTTTTGAAGTCATTGAGGCTGTGTCCACTTGTTATTATTTTGGTCCACAGATACCTCTTAAACAGCAGAAGGAAAAACATATTTTATCCTCTTGATTTCTCTTTCTGCAATTCTGAATTTATTTTGCGTAAATCTATTACATGTAATGACTTACTCTATAAAGTGCTTTATAAAAGATATGTATGAAATAGTTGATATAAAATCGAATTGCCCTGTATCTCTGCTCCTGTAAATCCCTGTGTTATCTTTGGCTATATGATACATCTTAATCACGGAATCACAGCTGAATACAAAATATTTGTACATATAAACCCCAAGGAACGCTAAATTTCTTTTTTTCTCTTCAACTAGGCATGCTATTAATTAATGCATAGCAAAATTATTAAAAGCATTTTTCAAATAATGAACAATACAGAGACAGACGAGTTAATTGATTGATTGGTGTATGAGCAGGGTCCTAATGGATTAGCATTTGCATATTAACAGAAATCCAATCTCTCTCTCTTAATGAGCTGCTTGCCACATTTTGTCTTCTTTTAAGCAGCAGTGAGCATGATAAAACAAATAAACCCACTGGATTGCTCCCTCTCAAGGGACCAAAAGGCAAACTCTAAAAAAGGACTTCCTCCAGCACTGATTTATATATACCCTCTGCGTGCCAGTGTAGTAGGTACATGGGGACAGTCACACTTAATCTCAAGCTACTTGTGAAAGGAGACACATTGAAAATCATGGAAATTTACAACTACTGCTTATAGATGCTTATAAAGTAATTTTCCCCACAATGTTCTGGAATTTGCTGCAGCTGGTTTTGCTGTGCAAGAAGATGGAGTGGGATGTCACCGACCAGCTAGTTCCATCTGTGGCCGTTCTGCTGCCATCAGCAGCAGGACTGTGCAAGTTCATCTGATCCAACAGTCCACGAGGAAAGGACTTGAATCATTTCAGGTAGGTAGATGGTAATTTTTAGTCACTGAGCTCACTGAGAAGGATTTAAATCTTTCCAGCATCTCCAGTACTCAAGGGCTAGATATGGGAAGCATAATGAAGACAAAAACAGTGAATGCATCGCTTCTCTTACCAGGAGCATGACCACACAACATGTGACAAATCTGTTTTCCTTTCAAAAGCAGGGTCCAGTTTTGTTTATTCAAGCGTAACTAAAAAGAAAAAAAATAAAAATCAGGCTGCTTTGATGGGATACAAACCCTAAGTATTGCTGTCACCAGGTAAATCTGCGTGACTTTGGGCACAATATCATGCAACATGGCAGGACACAGAGATCTTGACACCATATGTACATACCAGTATATATACAGCTGTTAACTATCTGTTGTAGCCAAGTTATCTGGCAGTCTGAGGGACTTTCGGGACCAAAGTTAATACCACAATATGGAACTGCACTGCACCATATAAGAAAATATCTGAAGCTAGCTCAGAGATCTGTAACACACCACTGGTTTGAGCCATGTATACATGCCCTTTGAGTTCTTGGCCCAGAGCCTTGATTAGAGTCAATTGGCATAGCTGTGTCACAGTCATTTCCCTATTTACATAGGATGAGGATCTGCTCCATTATGTGTTTTGGCCATAGAGAACAGCTCTGCCTTCTGCTCAGCCTGCTGGCTGTGAGGGTGGCAGTCGCTGGGTTTTGAACTTTGCATTCGGGGTCACTGCAAAGCCTCCACACTCAGGCAAGTTTCCAAAATTTCCAGGAAACCTGTGTGACCTCCTGTTACCTGAGATTCTCTAGGATTGTTTCACTTGGCTGCTGGGGTCAACATTTACTGTGAGTGCACGGAAAGGCTCAAGCAGGTTTTACAGCAGCTGGTGCACTAGCAGTGAAGGGGACACCAGCACCCTGGCGTTGGATGGGAAGCGGTGGTGCACCAGCAACACAGATGGGATGTGCTGTCTTCAGGGAGAATTGCCATACGATGGACTAGCTGCAGATTTTGAGTGCCTGTATTCAGCCATGAAGAGACTCTGCTGCTGTTTGATTGACATGGTCCATAAGATCTGAAGGGTATTTCCATCTAGGGGATACAGCTTAAAGCAACCTTTAGAAAATGGGATCATTTATGGATCCTATACTGAATGGTTTTAAACCCCTATCTGAGCAACAAAGATAATTAATCCACTTAGGGGTGGGGTTTTTTTACCCAAATAGATTGTTCCAAATGGGTTGTCCTAAATTAATTTTAAGCTTATCTGTGTTACTTTAGTACAGAACGTGGGACTGATCCTTTTCTTTACTGTACAAGTGCTTTTTTAGATTACATCAACTTGTGCTAATAATTTCAATTCTGACAGAAATCTAAGAAAATCTCTAATTATTATTCTAATAATGTTTATACTGTAAATTATAATTACAGGTTGTACATTCATGATTAATGGAGACCATCATGAATTTTTTTTGGAAATTGGCGCTGAAGCATTTTGTTACTCTAATAGTGTCTGTTAATATCTGTCACTTCTTTCATGGAAAAAATATTCCAGACATGTGTAGCTCTCTATCTATCACCTGTCTATCTGGGCATGATAAATGCAACAAAAAAACCCTAAAAGCATTGACATTGCTATGAGTTTTCCATTGACTTCTATCAAACAAGAAATACACCCAGTTCAGGGGCCTGGGCAGGGTTTCTACTAATAATAATGATTTTATTTTTTTCAAAGTTATTACACTATAGAAACAAATATAAACAGACCTGATCTCACTAAAATGTCACATATATCCAACATAAAAATTAAAAACAAAAGCAGGAAAACTTTAGTCTACAAAATCCTTTATTTTCACTTTCTAATCTGCCTAAGGAGCTGCTCAAACAATCAGGACCTTTACAATTTCGATAAAATCTTGTTTTCCAGAATTCTGCAGAGCTGAAAAAGGCATAAAACACGCGGACCACATTTGTATACTTTTCAATTCCTCTCTCTCTTTGTGTTTGACCTGTTTTAATATTAAATATTTCTGACTAAACAGTTAGCCAGAAAAACAAAAAGAGGAAATACTACTCCAGCTTGGTGTGCTAAGGTGTTAAGAAGGCTGGTGGATAAATTCTCACAGCCTGTGATGTATCTGTGATCCTGCCACTTCACAGCCCCTTCTCTCTTCCCAGCCTCCCCCGTGCCTGTGCTGCATCTGTGCATAATCAGGCCCTTAATGGCGAGAACAGAAACCTTTCTTTTACACTGTCTTATCTCAATATCCTTTGTTCATGCCAAGCAGCAGCTTATGAATGCCAGGGGCTTTCTCTACCTCTGTCTCGCAAAGGTTGTGTTTTTCAGTTCCAGGGGGAGAAACCTATCATTCCCAAACAATTGAAGAGATTTGTATCTGAACATAAACAAACAAAAGCTGTCTGTAGGGAACATGGAAAATGTTTTTCTCTAGAGCAGCAGTTCCCGCACATGCCCCCAAGTCCCTAGGGCCCTGCTGAGGTTTCTGCAGCCGTCCACTCTGGAGCCAGTTTTAGATGGTGGGAAAGCACGTCTTGGGGCTGGAGGGAGTGAGTGCATGGTAGCAAGGGCTACTGCTCCTCCCAGGGCACCCTCTCTCTGTCCGTGCTAAAAGGTGTGTGGGGCTGAGACAGATATTGAACAGAGGGGAAGAAAAGCTAACTCTGAGCAGTGGGAATCTCAGGCTGTGCCCATCCTCCTCAGGCTGCCCCAACGCAGCAGTGTGAGGGGAGGACCAGAGGTCAGCTGGAGGGGTAGACACATGCAGATTTGGAGCTGGTGGACAGAGTATCCATGAGCAGAGGGAGATGTGTGCAAGTCAATGGGAATTAACTGTTCATCTTCAAAAAGGTAAACGGCAAAGTATTTTTGAAGATGTTCTTTGTCTAAGAACATCACCCTTACACAGATGTCTGATAATACCCACTCCCACCCTTAAGCCTTTCCTCCAGTGAACGTTAACTCTTTCTGTCATTATCTTCAACTCACAACATAATTCTTTGCCTTTCTGCTTGAAAAAAATCCTGCTTCTCATGGTGTCATTTCCTTCCTGACAGCACTTCTTGTTCCATAAAGAGGACCACAAACCTGCCTTGGTCCACTGTTCCCAGAATTCATAAACTATCTCAAGTTGGAAGGGACCCATAAGGATCATCGAGTCCAACTCCCTGCTCCTCACAGGACAGTTGTTTCTATGTCTTTTCCCCACTGAGGTATAAATGATGCTAATCTCTCTTGTGTGGCCCAAGAAACACATGAAGTGGTATACACTTTTTTGCAGGTGTGATTTCTCTTCAGTGGCAATTACATTTCAGTTGCATTCTGTATATAAAGAAATTCAGAACAACAGTCTACATAGGCATAAATAAGTAAAGTTTAGCTGAATTAAATTTTATGTTGACTCTGACGTATTCTAGGCCAGAAAGTACTAAACACCTAAGAAACCTCTGACAAACAAATTTAATGCAAATGTATGAATTTATATCTTATCCTCTAACTAGAAATCCAATTACACCTTCGGGCCATTGGGTCACAGTTGGTGCCATTTCTTTTCTTTGTGAAGTGTCCAAAACATCTGCAATAGAGAGTGGGCCCGAACCTTTCGAGCAAGAAACTGCTTTTCCAGCTTATTCACTGAGAAGACAGGGCTGTAAACAACATAATCATGCAACATCCAGTAGCAGCACTACAGATAAAAAATATGAAGTATTAAACAAGACTCAGAAATGGGTGACACAATTGTCAATAATTAGTTCTTGCAGGGAACATTCACAGCTGGTGTAACAGCAATGATTCATGCGGTGATATGCTGACTGAAACAATCTGGAAGGATACCTTCCAGTCTGATAGCCTTCACTTTTGAGAGGATATTTTGCTGTTCTTTTATGTACCTCATTACAGCCTATGCTATCTGACTTCTATCCACCGCGTCATAGCATTATCGTACTGTCAGTTCCTGAGACAGAGTCATCATCTCAAAACGCTCATCAGTTCAAAACTCAGCTTCTTTGGGAGAAGCAAACTAAATTACCAGCAATGAGAACAAACTTTATAAGAGAAGCTGGCCTTTTGTTCCTCTGCTGACGGTTATATTCTGATAGGTAATATGTCAGGAATAATTAGACAGTTTGGCTTATTTCCCACCAGATTTTTGCCCCCAGTAAAATACAATATAAGGCAGTCCATAAGAAACAGACATTTCAGACAGAACTGTTTCAGCAAGATGCATGAGGCAGAGAGGTCTTTTATAATGCTGAATGCAGCTCTAAATGTAAACATTGTTTAAATTTGAATGTGAATGCTCACAGAAGTGCAATATCAGAAAGGTGTGATTTGGCTCCCGTGTATCTCTGGAGCTTTCTGCAACTGGCATTTCTCCCTAGGGTAATTTATAAACTAATATTCCCCATTGTGAGACATTGGCAGGCTTGAGGGGAGAATAGCTCCAATTTTCTCTCTAACATGGCTGGCTTACATCCAGAAATTGCAGAAAGAATTTGCCATAAAAATGAGATGAAAAGGAAATTCTTACATATATGGTGCTGAAGACGCTATGCAAAAAAAAAAAAAAAAAGTGGCACATTTTGAGCAAAGGTGTATAAAGACACCACACAGATAAATGACAGTGTGTAATATAGATTAACAAGGTGGAATTTTGGAATTTTTTAGATTACAAGCAAATAGAACCTGTAGGTTGTACAAAAAACTATGAACAACATTATCTAAGTGAGAACAGCTTGCTAAATTGCATCACTAAGTGGACACTGCTGCACAGATTCCCTTCTTAAACATTGGAAATTTTGATCTAGGTCAAAAGTTCTGCAAGCTACATGAATCAACAGATCTAGTAAGTCTGAAGATGTACACTGAACTTCTTTGGAACTTCTTAAAATAGAGTAATTGCTGAAACAAGATACAGTAGCGTTGCTGGCTGCCTAGACACCGTTCTATTTTAATAAGTGTCATGGATGCTTTGGGGCATATCAAAAATAAATGGCAGTAAGTAGGTAGGAAGCCAAGCCTCTGTGACTTCCAGCAGAATTGCAATGCAAATAAACTCCAGCGAAGTCTTTCACAACCTCTCCAGGGTTATCTCTACACCCTTGTTTCCAGTCAACAATTTATAAACTTGGATTTGCTGATTATCCTTGTCTGGACAATAGACTCCAGCTGCTAATGCTTTATATAATGTCAGACTTTGACAAGTGATTAACAGACTAAACTAACTAATTTCACCTTTACGAAGATACTGCAGTAAGTTTGCTTTAAAAGGTTTAATTTTCTTCTATCGGTTTTACTTCTCTGCATTTCCACTGACTTCAATTAAGTTGAATACCATTTATTCTGGTACACGTGAGAAAAGCAAATTAGGACCAAGGGATTTAAACTGCAGGCAAAAAGAACATTCCAAAATCCTGAGCAGGTTGGATTTCAAAATAAATCCTCATGAATGAGGGGAAAAAAGATAATATAACAGGCATTGTCCCTGGCTTCTGCCCTTCCATTCTTGTCCCATTGGCTCACACTAAAAAATAAATGCAAAAAAGTATTTAATATTTCAAACAACACAAATATATTTAACCATTTATATTAAAGTACTACATTCGGTTATCAAATTGTATCCATGGCTGATTAGCATTTTTCTATTATTTTAACTCCATGAAATTATTTAATTGTCAAATTGTCTACATAATAGACAATTGATAAATATTTTACACATTACACCAACCACTTGAAACTCTTAGAGTATAAGTGCATGTGAAAGAGACTTTGTATAAGAAGAATGCACTAAGCATAGTAGAGAAAATGTATACTCAAGAGGAAATCTTTAGATAATAGTGAGATGCAATAAAGACATTCAAAATTCCTTGTATGTTCACACTAATGTTGATTTGGTTTTATATTCAGGAGACTGTGAACTGGTGACACTTCGGAGAAGAGTTAAACATGTGGACAGAACTTCTTTGAGGAACCTTTTGTTTCCAGCTATGTACATGAAAGATATTTTATGAGAAGAAAGTTGCTATAGTCACAGCCTAGTAAAGCAAACTTACTAATTAACTGCAGCCTGCACGACTTGCACTTAGCTGTGTGCACTGGCTGGCAACACCACATTCAGCGCTGGTTTGAAAACAAATTTAAATATTCAGTGCACAGCTTCTGGGAAAGAGGCCATATTTTTTCATGTTGTAGCTTTGGGAGGTAACATTTATTAGTGACTTATGTTTATTTCTGCTAGCTTTGTGATGCCAGGAGAGTTAGCAACATTTTGAATCCTTTAAGTGTTTGTGTGTGTGTGTGTATATGTATGTACACAGCAGGAATGGGGAAGTGAAAGAAGTACCATGAGGGATGTAGCGGAGGGAGGAAAGTAAAGAGATGCCTGTGCAATATTGGTTGGTGGAACAGCTGTTTGGGAAAAAAAAATCTGTTTTGTGGCAAACACAGGGTTTATAAAATCTCTTTATGCTCTGTGTTAGAATGAAAACAATTTCTATTTAAAAAGTTCACTAAAAATAAATAAAAGCAAATACTATCCCCACTCTGAGTATCTAATAATCAGTCTCAATATCTTTCAATCTTCTTTCTCTCTCTCCTACCACTTAGCCATTCCTTTTCTGCCAGGCTCAAAAATGTGACCCTCTGCTGATCCAACTCCCTTTCCTGGTCCTTTTTTCCTACCCTCCAGAACAAATGATGCCTTAAGTTTTGTTGGCTCCTCAGCCTGAGTCAGAGATGCATTTAATCTGAAATGGAAATGTTGAAAGCTTTTGCTGAACTGTTTGTTGTGAACTCTTGGAGATGACTGGTGTTAGCTTTATGCTACATACTGCATAGAAGGTTCATGAGCAAAAGGGTCCTTCTTCATGCAAATAAATGTGTTTTTTCTCCTGCTAAAATACTGTCCCTCAAACAATTTCCTTCTCAACCTGTAAAAAACTTAGAATAGTGACTCCAGCTTGATAGAAAGCATTAAATACTTATATGTGAAAGCAAAGAAAGAAAGAATAAACCTAGGTTAAGCAGAGTAAGGCTGAAGTATACACACTTCTTTAGAAATCTGACCTTATTACTAGATGAATAATGTTCATCCCCAGGGATTGCCATAGCTTAAATCTCTGGACAATGAACAGAAATGATTTATAGACTCATATCCTCTTCACTAGTTAAGATCAAGTTTCCAGAAATTTTCCATGGCTGACCTAAAGTCATCAATTTGCAGCTCCTACTTCATTAAATTCATTGTGATTCCTACTATGTATGTGCCCTCTCCTGCAAGCATGCTCCAGCTGGTTTATACTAGCCATGACTGAATTCATGCGTTCTAATAAAATTTGTAAAGGGGTATGCTATGATGCTACAATGTACTTGAAGTGATAAATGAAGTGATCCTTATAGCATATAAACTTCAAGATAATACATTGTGTGTCTATAAATGTTAGGTACCATTATATGCTCTTCTAGGCCATGGAGACCATTTCTGCTCCTTAGTGTCTAATATAATTTGACTATAATTTCCTCTACAGAAGGGATTAAACTGGAAGCACCTCCTACCTCCACCTCTTACACCTCTTAGAAGCAATTGATATACGAGTTAATTTATTCTGTCTCATAATTAATCATTTTTTCCCTCATTGTTAAAATGTACAATGTCATTTACATTGTCTGTGTTCATTTTACCATCAATACAGTAAGTGACATTTCCTGTAATTAAGTAGAAATATTACATTGAGCAATTAAGATGCGTGTAGAACAGAAGTAAGAAGTGAAACAGAACCAATTTGCTGTAAACATGCCAGTGCCCACCAAGATGTTAACTTCTGTAATCCACACTTGGAATTGCACAAGGCAAAGAAATACACATAATTGACATTGCTGACAATTTGGGAATGTTAGGTGCCCACCTTGAGTCAACTTTCAAAAAGCCACATGATTTAAGGATTTTTTTAAGCAAAAATCACTCCTGTCAGACCACATTGTTATTTATGCTATCCGCGTACTTATAGCACAAAGAGGAGTTTCATGATGCTCCTTCTTCTCTGTTGTGGTCATTACAGATTTCATCAAGACCATCATCCTTCTATATTCTCTTTAGAATGATGGTAATAAAGATGAAAGATAGCCAAAAAGTGCAGGAACTACTCTGTGAAGATCCTTGATTTGTACTATAAAATGCTATAAAATTTTTCATCTTAAAAAAAAAGACTATTAAAATCAATGAAAAGGGGTGAAAGAACAGAAATATATTAAACAGAAATAGGGTCATTAATGCTGAAAAATGCTGCAATCAAAAGACCTGTTTATCAAGGGGGTTTATTCCAATTGATTAACAAAAAACAAACAAAAAAACAAAACATTAAAAAAAAACCCACAAAAAACAAAGACCCAATGTCTCTTTTACCTCCTTTTTTAACACAGACTGAAGAAATCTCCCAAACACAGTCTATTGAACTAGTAATATACTTCACAAAGCTACCAAGAGACAATACCTTGAATGTCCAATCTATACTTTTTAAAGGATATTAGACATACATTGAAGAAGTGGAACTATCATATTAGGTTAGATCTACAGAAGAAAAGACTTTGGCTCTATCATTAATGCTGTCTTTGAACCTGGTCATCACCAGATAATTGAGAATGTGGCAGAAAATCCTTCTATCAAAGAGGTGTGATATAATTTGTCCTTTCTGTCAGATATCATCTGCTTTTGTACAGCAGCACTAGTCTCATTTAGGTTACACTGAGCCCTGGAGCACAAGGCTTAATGGCCAATTCAGTAAGTATTATTACATTGCTTGCATACCTTTTGTTATAACTCTAGGTATCACTTTTATCCATGGGAATATTCAGTCTCACTAGGAATCTTCATTGGTCTTATTTACTCTGAGAATGCCTTCTATTACCTAATTACACACTGCAGAAGAAGTGTGTATATATACCTTATAATGGTTTCCTACTCACTTTTTATTTTCCTTGTTGTTACATTATTTGTCATAGAAAGGGGACATTCTTATTCTTCCATTTAAATAGCAGTCACCATTTCACATACTTTTATGTTTGCTGATATGTTTGCTCTTGTCTTCTTTGTAAATCAAACTATGTCACCTTTTCAAACTCTACTCTTGAAAGTTTTTTTCTTGTTTGTGACCACTCTCATTATCTTTCTCTGAACACAATCTAATATATGATATACAAATCCGAGTCTTGATTCTGCAAGATCCTTAACACTGCTTGTGACCCACCAGATACTTAATTTAAAGCATACAGATATTCTCTCTGCACTCAGTGGGACTTCTTGTGTAATTAAATAAAAGTTGAAGATGTTGCTGGTTCATGTTACCAGATACATGTTTGTGCCTACAACCAAAAAATCACATGCAGTTTTATTAGTTACCCTAGAAGGATAGTCTGTGTAGCTATTGATTTCAGCCACATACTCACATGCTTAAAAATAAGCCCACAGTTAAGCCTTTGCTTCTTCAGATTAAAGCCAATCTGCATATGCTTCTTTCCAAAAGACCACACACTACATGAACACACTATGACAGCAACCTGAATGGAAACAAAGTGATATTGGGGAAAAAAATGTAAAACAAAAATAAAATGTAAAAAGCAAACTGAATTATGAAACCAAATTACAGCTAAACACATGACAATAAATACTTTTAGCCACAGGCAATAAAATATTGCATCATTAATAAAGCTAAGTGGAGAAAAATTCTGCTTGTCACTTTCATTTATAACTTAAATTTTATACTTTAGCCTTACATGTTAGCTCAGTGCATTACACATCTCTCAGGCAATTCCCCTCTGGCCCCAGCAATCATGAGTTACTGTGGTTTCAGAAAGTGGTGGACTGGGTAAATGGAAACTGATTTTCAAGGATGAAATAATGGCCTAATTCAAGACTGTGGCAGTTTTAAAGGAAAGACAGTTGAGACAGAGCAATAGCAAGGAATTGATGATACGGAGGTTAAAACTGCAAGTCCTCATGGATGTGGGAGACAAACCTGAGAGGAACTTATAGAGCATACTTAAGCTGTTGTGCAATTAACCATTCATGAGTTTGCACGTGCCATCAGTAATGGATACAAATAGTGCTGCTCTTGACCTTCCCAATGATCCAAACACAAAGCCCATTCCATGTCATAGCCTGTAGAGGCCATTCAAGAAACTTACCAAGTTCAAAGAAAGTAATGAAAAATTAGGTTAAAAGAGCACTTCATTCTGCCACTTGGTTCCACAAAAAGCCAGGAAGAAATACCAATCAATTATCTCACAATTGGTTATGCTGTATAAGGGGCTGCTGATTCAGTGGTGTAAGTGAAGAAGCACCTCAGTAACAACACATTTGGCTTTCTTTAATAGGTGTAAACCAGAATAATCTGGTCAAAATAATATGGTCAAAAACAATAGTTACAGCTATTTGGGATCTTGTCCTGTACATCCTTGGTATATATCTAGTTCAAGCATCAAGCCTGGTGAGATTTATTGGATAGGGACCCAGAATAACAAGTCCTTCACATATGAACTAAATTTTTGAAAGAGAGGAAAGAAAAAGCTGAAGAAAAAATCATGGCATTACCAGCTCCAAGGGGAATCAAAAGCTCGCTTACAGGCCTCAAGGGAAACAGAGTTCACTGGATGCAAAGAGGACTAATAGGCTAAATGTTAAGCTTCCCTTTTGAGATCTCCCTTCTACCCACTACAGAAACTAATCATTACTACCAACTCCTGTCCTTTCAGCCATTTAAAAGAATATGGCATGTCTGCTAGAGCCAGACATTAGTTTCGTTTTTATGGTATGAGTGAATGAGCAGTGAAATAGATCTTTTATTATTTTACTGCATTTATTTTCTTGTTCTATGCTTTTATGTGAGGGCACCTTATGGACACCCTGTTGTAAACTACAGAGTCGTTTATGGTTTATTCCTCTAATATGTTTCATACTGAAGTTGAAAACTCTGTTACAGTAGAAAAAATCCAATCTAAGAGAGCGAGCAGCCTAGAAATAAAAGAGAAAACAAAAATAGCAGGAGGAAATTCACATCAGCTGCAGCCTAAAGACATTGGTAAATATTCTGAAGAGTCTTAGATTTACCGTCCAAGGAAGTAAATAAAAATGTTGCTCATGATTTTGGGCTTTAGTGCTGGCACCCCTTAATGTCCATTTCATTTCTCCAGTAGCAAAAGAACCTTCACAAGTCTATTCCAAAGCAAAGATTGTGTAAGAGTCCTTGGAATTCACAAATCCATCAATTAAACTAGCGCTATTAGGAGTATTTCTTTATTTGAAATTTTTGCACATACATATGAACGCTCAACAGCAACCACAATTGTTTCTAGATTCCTGGTGATTCCCAGTATCATTACTGCTATTTGGTTCCAAACTCCTTAATTTAAGCTCTGACTAAAACCTATGGGGTTTTGGATCTTTGGTTTTGTGTTAAAAATTAGTTTGCTACATTGACTAATTAAGTTCATTTTTACAGTTAAACTTTTCTCTATAAAATGTGTTTCTTATAGCCTAAATATAGAATATACTTTTTCATTGCCTATTACATGCCATAATTGGCATCTTTATGCTCTGCCAGGCTGTAAGGAATTAATCCATCACATTATATAACTATATACTGAAGTTCATTCTTCTACTGTAAAATGTGCACATATTTGATCTTAAACCCAGTCTTAATTCTTTTAAATAAATGTTTACATGTATTTCTGTATTTTATCTAGAGGGAGCTATGACTTAATTTTATAGATAAAAATTTTATTATAAAAAACTGAATAATTCAATTAGTACAATATACTTTCCTATAAGGTTTAATCAGAGATTACCATTGACTTCAATGGTTGTATATCAAACCATAGAAAGGGGCATGAAAATTAGATATCTGAGTCACTTAAATCTGAATTTGATTGAATTTTAATTTCTTTAAACAAAACTTTTCCCATTGAAACCACGTGATTTGGAACACATTTATATACCAACATATACATTGATAGATTTTGTATCATTAAAACTTGTTTGCATTGGAATTCTGTTATCTGTATGTTTAAACACTGCTAATGAGGCCCAGTTCTAGTTCTTTGGTCTAGTAAATAATTTGTTATATACAAAAGCTGCCTTCTGACTTTGCACTTTATTCTTCCTGAGTACTCCGAGAACTACAGTTCTGCACTTTGAATAGAAAATTTCCCCCTATTTTCTTATTTTTCTTATTATTACTTGGGATCAGTTGTAACTGTGTATGTTTCTTCATTCTGAAGCAACAGGCCTAAGCTACACAGGGTGACTGACCCAAAAAACCCTCAGAAATGGGTGTTCCAGACCTCCTGCAGTTCTTTAAACCTCCTGATATAATGCACTGTGATAGAAATTAACATTTTTGAAACTAGTATTTTTGATAGCATTACTGTACCAGAAAGCAACTGAGGGATATCTCATCCACTCATGAATGACTGGCTGAGATGTCCTTTTGGTAGTCACTGATTTATGGATCAAGCTGTCACTGTTGAGCTGTGGTGATGCTCCTGTGATTGCTTCCAACCAACACATTCCTGAATAACCTTTGCTGTAATTACAGACAGGTAGCTGAAGGCAAGAACCAAATTAAATAATCACAAGAAGGGAAAAAACAAGTGAAGGTATATGAAAAATCCCCATAGAGCACTGTCACAGTCTTGAGTTCAATCATTGTACCTGTACATTTTAACGTGGAAAAATGCTTTTGAAAACTGAGTAAAATATCTACTTTTTAAACTTTGTGAGATGTCTCTCATATTATGCTCATCCAGTGCCTGGTCCAGTGGAAACTCAATTTCATCTGGATTTTCCAAGGGCAGTAACATCATCTTAGTTCACCTTACTCTGTTTTATTTGCATCTCAACTACTTCTTTTTTTTTTTTTCTTAATTATTCCAACACATCTTTTCTGTTTTCAAAACATTTTTTTCTTATGAGTCCCTAATTCAGTATTCTTCTACTAGCATATGCCTGCTTGTCATCTCACATAACACAGAGGTCTCAAAAAGCTTTCCTGTGATGGAGAATTACCTGCATCATGATTTCCATCATTTTCACCAGTTTCTGCCTCTCTTCATCATCCCAGGATCCAGATGTGCATTTTGCTCCAGCTGTGCAAAGTACATATTGACCTTTCTTCCTCACTGGCCAGCAGTCTGGAACAGCCAAATGGCCTAATCATTGGCCTATATCGTTTGCAAATTAGTATCACATAATATCCTTGCAGATTGTTCTCATCGCCTCTGTGATTTGTATGTACTTTTCTTGATAAGACTCATCTGATTTCTACAGTTCAGGGTGTAGAGTCCAGTTTCCCAGGCTTAATGGAGTCCATGGGTATCTAGTAAACATAGTCAGTGGAGCACAGAATGCCACACCTCTTTTCCTGAAGTAAACATTTAAAATATGTTAGAGATAGCACACTAAAAATGCCTCTGACTCTGTTGACTTTAAAGGCAACTCACTCATCAACCCAGCTGTAGACATTTATACAGCAGACTTCTGAATTATGTGATGTGTACCTCCCCTTAATGACCATATCCTTGTTTACATCAGAAATCAGAAACAAAAAGAGGTAGTATCAGAATGCAAATAGTAAACTATGAAACTCTCTAATCAAAATTGTAGGCTGTGAAACAATCTTCTCAGAAAACTAGTGGAAAACTATTTCTACCATCAGAGGCTAACCAGGGCAAAGAAAATATGTTTCTGTGATTAAAAATATTTACTGATGCTAAACCTTCCCATGAAGCAGTTTTTTGCTACTGTCTAAACAAAAAATGACCAAACTAGTCCAAATCCAGAAAACTTCTATAAATATGTTCCAAGTTTCCATATCCTCATACCACCCTGAGACTGTTCTGCTGACATAGCAACTGTAGTGAAATAAGGAAATAAAATAGCAGAAACTGAAACTACAATACTGAAGACTGGCTTCATGTTTTTCTATTTATTTGAGATGGAAGCTTATATTAAATTGGCAATGATTAGCCTTAAACTGTCAGACACAAAGAGTGTTTTCTATTGCTGGTGTCCCTCAAAGCAATTAAATATGAACATTATTAGGAAAAGTCTTCTGTCTTTCAGGAATCTTATGTGAAAAATCATTGGTTTTGATAAATGTACAGTGATTTTTGTGGTTGAAAGCCCTTCAGGTTCCTCAGACCAGCTCTCTGCTTTGGATCCCAAAAATAAAAAAAGAAGTCTTAAACCAGGAATAGTACTAAATGACGAAACCAGCGTAGAGGCTGCCCTTAGTTTTAAAGCACATATTTTTTAAAAATAGAAATTATTTCTCTCCCCAAATTAAAAGGAAATGTGAGTACACATTTTACTTCATATCTTTTCTTGGAAAAGTTACTTCCTTGCCCAGAAGATTACTAATGGTGGTGGACACTTCACTACATTGAAAATAACTATGCAATACGCAGAGTAACATGTTCTTCTTTATAGTAGTACTGAAATAGTACTGAGATACTGAGATACTACTCCAGTAGTTCAGCAGTATTCCAGTAGTAGTTATTCCTGACAACCTTTTGATTCAAGCTTGAGTTAAAACAAGTTGCAACACTGCCTTTTTATTTGTGCAATTAAACAATCACTCAACTACCTTAGCTGAAAAAGTTGTGATTCACATTTGGTTTGTCCTTTGTGCTCAAAATCACACAGCATTATTTCAGCAGTGGATTTGATATGCTTTTCTAGCACTGCAAAATAACTAATAAGGTTGTCCAGTTCTGCAGCAAGGAAACCACAATGTTAAAGCTTGAAATTCAACAGTTAAGTGACAACAGAGGTAAAGGTCACCTATGTGCAACAAAAATAAACAAGTCATTTTTAGTTGTCACCCATAAATGATCCCACTCGGAGAGGATAAAAATGTGAGGGTTAAGAGATCAGTAGAACAACATCTTTTAGACACTACTCCAGTCTCCGTCGAAACACTTGTAGTGATGGAGCAGCTGAGAGATGTTTCAGAAACACTAAAAATGTTACAGAAACAAGGAAAGTGAAATGCAAACTAAAGTAACAGAAGAGAAGCAATTACCAAAACCACAGTGAAAAATACAATAAAATGCAATGTTCACCCAAAGGAATTTATTTTTGACCTTACATGAGGGTCATACTTTGTATGGAAGAAACTATTCTTACATACATCCATTGAAATTACAGCAAATAATCCAAAGAGGAAAATTCTAGGAGATCATTTTATGTTACAGGAATTGAAGGATTAAGCACCTTCACTCACTGACAGTGCTGTCATACGTTCCCGTGCAGCGGAGTGGCACATCCTTAGCAAATAGTATGGTTGCTATCCGCTTCCCATTCCTGAGAGCCCATTAATAGGCTAAAAAGTACAGTGGTGTGTCTAACTTAGACAAGATGGTCCAAGATACAGGCCGAAATATTCACATGGTAGAGATGATGGATATAGTTTCATTTATTCCATGGGCTAAAGCGCACAAACTTGTATTCCCCAAGCTAGTCCCTGAACTGGAAGCACAACTGTGGTGTGCTCAAAAGCAGTGTAGTACGGTACTGTATCTGAGTGAAGCCCTGCCAAAAGCAGAAAGGAAGCATATAAATAATTTATGACAACACCAGGAGTCTTTTATCTGGCCAAAGTGTGTCAAAAAGTGCTCATGAAAATAAGAATCAGAACCAATGCCTCTTACTAGATACATGCAAAGTGCTACTAAACCTCTCCAAAATAAAGACAGAGATTTTTAATGACACCTACTGTGTTTTATTCCTTTCAATTTAAATAATAACCAAGAGACTCCTACCAAAACATTCCAACACCCTAATGCACCATTAGCAATACAATTAAATCACAGCAGCATTAAACATCTCATCAAGACCTCAGCCAACCTACAAAATTACTTCTCTATCTTTTCATTCCCTAGAAAGCTTCCACTCAGTTCCTGTCCGTCTAATTTCCTTAGCCATCTTTGAGAGTCCCTCAGCAATGTAATGGAGCCAAGGAGGATTGAAGGCATTGACAGAAACCCAGCACAGTCTGTTAAAGGTATTTGCCAATGCAGATACATGAAGAAGCACAGAGCTATATGGCTTTTCAGGCAAGTCTGATAAGGGAGCAATAACAGACTCCGCAGCTGTGTAAAGCAACTACTACCTTGTACTTTGACTTTCTCTGAATAAAGCAAAGTCCTTCTCATTACATGTAAGTTGCTATTTCTCCTCCCAATGCCTTTCTCAAGAATGCCAGGCAAAAAATACTACCTCTGAAACACACATATCAGAGAAAGAGATTACTTCCCTCCTGGAGACTCGAGGCAGAAAAAACAGAAACGTGAGTTATAGTTCTTCTAGTCTGTGACTGAGGTCTCTTACTGCTGGCCCCAAATCCATAGAGCGTTTGGTCTATGGTGGCAATGATACAAGGCCACTTCTTTGCATGACTTTTACACAGCCAGTGGACAAGTGCCAGCCAACAGAACTCTCTGGAGTACTCCAGCTGCTAATACAGCTTCTCTCTCACCCCACTGACACAATCTCAGAAGGATCTATAAATAACCAAAAGAATTCACTCAGTGCTGAAATAAACACAAGGGGCCAGATTGTATTGGCGTAACTGAGACAAGGAATGTATTTGGGCTGTTGGTGTTCATCTTACAATCGGATTGCAGCAACGTGTAGATGTCTGTAGCACACTGACCTAGCATACCATGGAGAAACAAAAGTCAGCCACTGTATGATCTGTACTTACAGTTGGTAAACAACAAAAATAAAGATATATTCCTTATTAGTTCCCAACAATGTTAATGCTACCTTCTGAACTAGTTTCTCTGAAAATGAGAAGTAACACATAATTGTCATGGTATCTTTCTTTTCTTGCACTTGGATTCATCTACTCTGAAGACCGTGCAGCTAAACCATCAGCTTGATATTCAACACTTTGGCCAGCTATCTGCTCAGCTTCCTTAGTACTTCTTGCATCATCGCTTTGATAAAGAAGATCCAGGGAAAGAATGGCTGATTTCCCTGCAAAGAAGCACCCATGAATAAAATAAAAAAAAATGCTTCACATTCCCTCTGTTCAAACAATGCCTGCAGCCATAGAGTGGGTGACATTACTGAGAACAATGACATCTATTCAAATTTGTAAAGCAAGCATTTGATAGACATGCTTCCTCCAACACAATAACTTCACTGAATGAGCTGTTAGCTTATCTAGCTTCTACGCTTTGAAGTATACAGTTTGAAAAAGTCAAGCACATACCAGCAGTCCTAGAGCAGAGTTTATTAGCTTGAGAAATGTTTTTCAGTTTTACACTGAAAAGAACAAAAAAAGTGACAGCTTATTTTATTTGCTTTGCTTTTGCTGATTGAAAGAACTGACAGTGAGCATTAATTTACCATGCAGTTATGAGATCAGCAGAGAGCAATGAATTTCTAAGAATTGCCTTTCTTAGATGATGTTACATAATCTTATTCTTTGCTGTATTCACAGTTGACTTCTCACAACATTTAATCCTATGGGAGATGTCACCTAACATGGATACATCATGTGTATTTGTCTAAAACATCAGTGAATGCGGTAACTGCAGCTGATATTGATGCCACTAGAAATTATTTTATCAAGTAAATCAGTCATTCAGATATTGCTGGCCATGAAAAATTTCTGGTTGGACAGGACAACTCACAAAAATATGTGAGTGAATAAGTAAATGCTCTACTAAAAAAGGTTTTAAATTACCCAGAAGTTACTTTCTTATGTCAGGTGGGGAAAAGAGGGAAAGACTCAAAAAAACAGACCTTAGCTGATCCCGACCAATCTTCCTTTGGAAAGGAAGATGCTTTTATTGGTAACACACATAGACTGTAGTCCTCACTGCAGCTAAAAAAACCATCTTTGTTATAATATATAACAGAAGCTAAATGATGGAATTCAATAAAATTGTGAAATCACATTTATTTTGTTTGTGTAAACTTCAAATAGTTTGCAATGCTTGCTGATTTTTTAACTTTGTGGAGCTTGGTTTTTTAACAGAGCTGTAGCCTAATTCCTTACAAGATTTCGATACGTTTTCTTGAAAAGCTGGGGCTGCCAACACCATAAAAGTATTTATACTGAAAGGGAGAAATGACATATTTTAAGATCATCGGGAGCATTAAAAAGCATTTACAAACATAACAAATGAGTTTACAAACTGTACACCAAATGTTGCCATTGGATTTGCAGAGATGCCAGGCCAGTTTCCATTAAGTGAACACAGCAGCTCCACAAAGCGTACAAAGACAGAAAAATGTATCCTGTCCTGTTAAATATTTCTTTAAGCATATCTTCAAAAAATCTCATCTTCAATCAGCTATGGAATACTAATTCATAGTATTTTAGAACATGCAATTGAAAACAGTTATGAATATGTTGTGATACAGACACTCTTTGCATGTACTACTTAACAATAGTATAATATTTAATATGAAGTGAGAATAATTTGAGTTGATTTTAATTTTTCTTCTACTGGGCTTGGGAAAAGATGGGAATATCTCTATTTTAACTATGGTAGTGGAGCCAACATTCTTAATTTATGATGAAAATACGGCTATATCAGTGATCTGAGATGATTAGGGATATGTACAGACATCCTCAAGTCAATGTGTGGAAGTGACTTTTGAAATGGCCTGTATTGTTTCATGCAATGACATACATTTTCAAAGGTTTGATTTTTAATTTTTTTCCCCATGCAGAACAGGCCAATTGCCAATTTACCACATATCTTTTGTAATTATTTCAAAGTATTCTGATTATTCCATATGATAGGATATATGAGAATTGGATGCTTACTCAACAACTTCCAGCCGTCTAGTATTACTCTGGTAATGAAAGTGGATTACTGAGTCAATTAGAAATCCATTGAGGCCTACTGTATAGTTTTCCTTGATAACAAGAGTTTTTCTGCAGCTAAAAATCTTTTATAGAAGAAAAATTAGTCCCGTTGTAGAATAACCAAAACATTTTTTTTTACATTATGATGAGAACTAAACTTCACAGTAATGCCAGACCTAACTTTTCAGGAAGAACAGAGGCAATACCTAAGGATAAATCTTTAAAACATCATATGAATTGCTTACATGTTTCAGTAAATAGATGGAAAATAAATGGCTTTAGGCAACTATACAAACAGATCATTAAAATCTAAACAGCCATAATATCTGTATTAAAAGAATTTAAAAGTGATGGTTTCGAATTATGTCAGTGTTATTTTTCTTGAGTACATTACAGAGAGCTTTTAGCATGCCTGCAGATTTGTAAGTAATCATTACCTACACATAAAAGGTCAATATCCATCTAAACTACACAGGTTTATGTAATCCAAAGTTTTTGTTAACTATTCAGTGGCTGATGATGTCATTATGGAGCATCTTATCAAGTGAGTCAGTTGAGCAAGGAAATCAAGAATGTTTCAACTTAAACAATCTTTCAACAAGGACTGCTCTGCTCAGAAGTCCTGTTTAATGAACTTGTAAACTGCACTATAAAGTTAAAGGAAAATCTGACTGCTCATTTTCCTTGTTTACGTCTTCTTTAGGAAACATCTGCTAGCCATTTTGCTGCTTCTTCTCCCCCTTCCACCCTCCTTTTTTTTTTTTTTTTTTTTCACCTCCTACTATTATTTACTTACATTGCTATTGATTCAGGAATTGAAGGTTTAGGCAATCTTTTAGTCTTTAAAACCTGGCATTACTGAGTTTAGTTGAAGTCATCTAAGCAATGAAGAAACTAACAACTTTTTGTTGGAATGTAACTGGGGGAAATGATTTTTTCCCCAGGAGGTAGAATTGTGACCTGGTTGCATGGCTGGAACAGAAGGGAGCTTTTTTTGAAGGTTTTACCCCTCTTGCAACTATGACACCACATGTATACAATCCTGAGCTATTAGGCCGATGGAAAATGCAGTTTGAAAGCTCCACACAAGCCTGACTGCTACAAAGCTGACATTTTATTAACAAGTGTTATATTTGCGAATTGTGTAGCCCCAACCTTACTCTGGAATTTAAAAGGTCACTGCAGACACCAAATAAGGCTTCAAACCTTTAAGACCTGCTGTGAAGGACAGCTGGCATGGCATGCAGAACTCTGCCACAGGGCGATAAAAAAATGAAGTGAATATTTTAGCAGTGAGCTGTCACTAATCAACACAAAATTTATTTACTTGAAAGATAAATATCTTTGGAAATGGTAAATGCTCCAGAAAGAATGTTTGGCCATCAGTTGTGCAAGTGTTAGTTAAGTAGGAAACACACAAGATGTGCCTTGGCAAGGATCTGAAGCAACAAGGCTGAGTATCTCCAGACTCAGAGACATGAAGTTGTTGAACTGGGTGATGATTTCACACTGCAGAAAACCTGCTGGTTACAGTGGAATGACCTCTGATTTGCACCCTTTTAAAATGAGAGAAGAGTGGCATTTTCTGAGCATCATGCCTAACACTTGCACTTTCCTGCAACTGCACAGCCCAGTGGCACCAACCTCCAGGTGCTGTGGAACATCAGCACTTTGAAACAACAATACCAGAGATTTTAATCCAGTGGATTACAAATACCAGGTACTAGGAAAAGTGTTTCTCCTACATTTGGCTCTACGTAATGAGCCTAACAGCACTGCCTTGCACTTCCAGCAGGCTCAGGTGTGTGCAGGAACTGAAGAGAGAGGTATAAAAATAGAGTTTTCAGTGAATTTTTTCTCCTTCAAGGATATTTCATATTTGTTCTTTACTCATAAAAAGTTTTAATATTCCTGAAATTCTGATTTCTGTGGGTTTTTTCTTGTATGAATATAAAATACAGCAGTGCTGAAGCTTTTCCCGATAATACAGAACAGTCTTACAAGGTTCCTACCCAGCCAAATGGCATCTGAAACCAGGCTGCTGAAAAACTGAAGGCCATGGGAAGTTCTGCACAGATATACTACCTGATACCCACAGGGGACATAAGAATATGAATAATTAATCATCATAATTTGAAAATACTTCTTTGAGAATGACCTTTAAGAGCTTCTAATGTGACCATGGGGATTTCCTCTTGAAAGAAGTTCAAGATGGCCATGTTCCTGCAATGTTAAGTCAAAATATCTCCTCTAGCATTAAGCATATTTAAATCCTGTGGTAACATAGAGATAACTTATTGTGGATTCCTTCATGGAAGACCACATCTCCTGCTAGCAAATAATAAGCCATCTTCCCAGTGTGTGGCCACCAAGAGCATTGTTTGTGGTCACCATTGTCAAATCATATTCTCCCAAATAACTCCAATACAATGTTTTTAATGGGCACTGTCAGTATGCAGTGGCCACATTGCAACAAAAAATACCTTTGAGAACATCCATCCGAGGATATTGATGTACAGCACCAAACTCACTCAAGCTACTAAGTAAAAAGTCAAATTGCTGGACAAATGGGCCACACAGTAAGAAACTGTCTGCCAGTGCACATCATTCACAATTGCAAATTAGCAAAGCCTTGCAGGTAATGTCAGACAATCATTTTAAACTGTCTTGATGTGCTGCCTAGCCAGTCTCCAGAGCAAATGGAAAGCACAGGATCTCTAGGAAGGCATCTGAGACAGTAAAAGAGATGTGGTACTTATGAAGGTGTTGACTGAATGGATTCCACTGTGTTAACTGAGAATCCATCTGCTTTTGCCAGATGTTAAATAATTAACCTCATCCCCAGCATGACATAATTTACTCTTGATATATCCATTTTCCTCAGACTCTGTTAGAGTTTACACAATTAACAGAAAGCCAAGAAGTAGACATGAGAATGTGTATGAGAACTGTATATTCACAAGGCTACCAGTAAGGTTACCTTGGCTCTTTGTGTCACTGGGTTCAATTGTAATCCACTCAGTGCAAAGCCACTGCAAAGGGAGGTGAGCCTAAAACACAGCAGCAGTACCTCAGATCTTGTACAACTCCGGGACTGCTCAGTCTATAGTACAATGTAGTGAAGCTTTTGGATGCTTTGATGTCATCCAACAGAGAAAGTCCACTGGAGCACTGCAGTGCTCTGGAGCTGCCCCTCCACTGGAAGCCCTGCAGAAGAGAATGTCAAAATTTTCTTAGTCATCCTAAGATACCTTGTAACAAAGAAATTTATCAGTCACAAAATCTAGACAATGTATCACCCTTTTGAGTCTCCGGAATAACACACAGGGAGGATGAATGGAAACATGAGGTTGTCCTTTTGTCTGCTTTTCCCTTACAAATCTTAAATTCAAAACACATTCTATACAGTATAATAAAACCTCAGAGGCACCAATCTATAGTGTATAGGACTGAAGAGAGAAGCAAAGAAGTGGGCAGTCTCAGAATGGTTTTCTTTGTAATTGCCTACTGCAGTTGGAATGAAACATTCTACTTAAATTATGCTTTATTCTGTGTTTTTTTTTCCTTTCAGTTTCAAAAGTGCAGAGACACTGCCGAAATGAAACATTCAGACTCCACTCAGTGTTAAATGACTAAAGATGATGTGCTTCCATGTAGTACAGTATCTCATTAAATCAGGGTCTAATCAAGACACAAATGAAACATGTCAAGGCACCGGCTAGCCAAACTGTCTCATTAGTATCTGACTTACACTTTCAAAAAAACTCCATAAAGACCAACTTTCAAAGCAGGAATATTTTTGTTTCATAAAGATGATGGTGAATAGTGTGTAGTTATGGTAGAGTGTTACTTCAATGGACTCCGGAAGTGTTTGAAGTTTAATTCTGTACTACACAGTGTAAACTTCAGAGCAATTTCACCTCTAAATAGCTTAAGAGAAATTGAAAATACCAATGAATCTACATCTGAACTAAAAGGTAGGATCCATCTTACCTATTGATCTGTGTTCTGCAGAACCAGTGCTTGATTCCAGTAGTCATGAAACTCAGACTCTGAACCTCCAGAAGTGATGTCAAGTCTGCTGCTTTGGGTCCTATTCTGCCCTGTATTTGACAGTTTATTTTGAATCAACATGGTGAAACAACTGAATGTAGGAAATCCATTAGCAGCAACTCCACAATTCCTTACAGCTTTCTTTCTGACCTTGTGAAACTTGTTCTTCATCTCTGTTACCTCTTAGAAGTGCCAAGGCTAGAGAAGGAGACATGAAGAACACAAAAATCTTTCTAGTGTGCCTGTTTTAGGTGTGAGAAGGAAGACATTGACAACTTTGGCATGACTGAGGCTAAATATAAACTCGTCCCATACATCTCTGCAAATGAACCTTAAATGAAATTTTCAGCATCTTCCATCTCCTGGCCACTGTCTCTTAATTACAGAGCTTCCACTAAGATCTTTTACAAGAGAAGTGTCAGAGGATGGCAGACAATTCTGATGCAGATAGTAGCAAAAATTTGACATCCAGCATCTTGCACAGGAGGGCAGCGTTAAGAAATAAAGTCCAAAAATTCTTAAAAATATTATCATGGGATTTTTAAGTGTCCAGGTAAAGTAGACATGACTTCAACCCTTAGCATCTCCTCCAAAAAGCACAAAGAATAATAATAAAAAGTGCTAATAATAAATACTGTTAACTATAAGGAAAACATGTAAGACACTAGCACTGAAGGACTGAAATGACCTTTTTGTAATGTTGGAAAGTTTTCTAAAAAGAAATGTTTAGGTTTTACAAGCAGAGAGCTTAACTCCCAGCATTAGAGAAGTCAGTGGGAATCCTGCCATTGACTTCACAGATCATGCTTTTTAAGTGACTGAAAGGGATGAAAGTATGTAACATAATTAGCATTTGGAAGAAATGAAAGGAATCTTGAATTTGCTGGACAATATCCTGGAAGAATAAGGTTGCAAACATGAAGCATATGTGTAATTTGAAGTAAAGAGGCTTCTCACACGCATAACGCTAAGCACATTACCAAGTCATCATGGCATAGGGATCTTTAACATCCTTAGAGAGAGGTCATATGTGTATGTCTGCTTGGAGAACACTCTATCGCCATGTCCGCCATTTCTTAGATTTCATTAATAGACAGCTATTACGTTAATGTTGTTATGAATAATACACCATAATAGAATCTTTCTTTTTCCCAGCTTTTTGGGATCTTTCTGTTCATTAAACTTCTTTCATTCTCACTTTGGAAATGAGAATCTTTCCATTAAGAAAGATGATTACATAACTATTATAATCACCGAATCACAGAATGGTTTGGGTTGGAAGGTACCTTGGAGATCATCCAGTTCCAACCCCCCTGCCATGGGCAGGGACACCTCCCACCAGACCAGGCTGCTCAAAGCCCCATCCAACCTGGCCTTGAACACTGCCAGGGAGGGGGCAGCAGCCACACCTTCTCTGGGCAACCTGTGCCAGTGTCTTACCATCCTCACAGGAAAGAATTTCTTCCTAATATACAATCTATCTAAACCTACCCTCTTTCAGTTTGAACCCATTCCCCCTTGTTCTATCACTACATACCCTTGTAAAAAGTCCCTCTCCAGCTTTCTTGTAGGCCTCATACAGGTACTAGAAGGCTGCTCTAAGGTCTCCCTGAAGCCTCCTCTTCTCCAGGCTGAACAACCCTAACTCACTCAGCCTGTCTTCATAGCAGAGATGCTCCAGCCCTCTGATCATCTTTGTGGCCTCCTCTGGACTCAGTCCAACGAGTAATAAGTTAATTGAATACACAGAAATTCTTCTTAAATCATGGTTGGTGGCCAAAAATTGTAATTTTTTTTCTATCAGAAACAGCACTTAACTTTGTTGTTTTGCCAATATCATTACCTTCTGCAGTACTTGGCTTTATTTTAATATGCATTGAAGTTTTATTCTCTCAAAATTAGAAAACTTCAAAACTAGTATTCCTGGAGCACAACAAAATTCACTCTTTCATCAGTAGCTTTCCAAGACAGAGCACCTTTAAAAAAAAAAAAAGGATGCAGTGTACCAGTGAAGGTGCCTGTGTTAGTTCTAAACATCAAAACAATCACACAAAACAACAGAAAAATAATATAAAATGCAAAACAGGTAATAAATTGTATTTTTCCAGTTCCTTTTTCAAAAAAAGAAAGTTGCAAATGACAAAATCACCCAAACTTCCAGGAGCAATGAGTGATATAGACCAATATTAGCAATCCATTTCTGTCTTGGGAAATGGTAGAAGTCAGTCAAAGCAAAGTACTGCTGTTGCAGTCACTGAAGCATGTGAATGACTAAGTACAAGGACTGGTGTTCAGTGTGTGCTTCATGTCCATGGGCTTAGCTGCATTCTTGGAACCTAAATTTCAATAAGTAGTGCCTGTATGCCTGCTATAAATATTGCTTTGGTTCTGCTACTATGAATCAGAACAGCTGCAGGTTTTCAGAATTACATGTGAGATATAGTGTACACACACACATTAAAAATAAGTAGCTCCCCATCTAAGCAAATAAAAATGCCCATATAAATGCTCAGTGCCGTATCAGCAACAATGTGTGTCAGCCAGCATTATTGCTTTTTTATCACAGCTGTACTCTTTATCATGTTTGAATACTGTCTCCTCTCATCAGTGCAGTTCTGCTGTTTATCCCTTTGCTGTCTTTGCATTCTCTCTGTGTAAGTATAATAAATGTGTTATACAACTGGTATTTCAGCCAGCGAAACCAGCAATCACTCCCTGGTCCTGGAATTTCACCTTTGACTCAGCGCCCTGGAATCCTGCCGGATGCTCCGGACGTTCTCAGGCTGCAGCACCAGCTGCAACCAAACAGAGGACAGGTATCAGATGTGTCACCAGTGACATCACTACTGACTGTGCACGTTCCTGGCTATTACTAAACATTATTTGCTTCAGTGGGTTACAAAGTGGGTTATGATGCTATTGAGTACCAGTGAGAGTTTAAAAATATGTTTCATATGTCCTCATCACAATTTTTAACTTTTGTAAAAAGAGTCAAATGCTCCCTTTTCCCTGTCTCTTCCCCCTCCCCCTGCCAAGTCATGCCACTGATCAAATGATATGGGAGACATCATGTGACTATTGAAACCTCATTCAGATGATCTGAAGGGGTCTTTATGTAAAGAAAAAATCCACAAAGTAAAATATTCTCCAAGATTGTTTCAAACATCCAGTTTATCTCTGTGTCATTGGAATGTTATTTTCAGAAAAAGGCTGAATCTGCAAAGTTCCTTCAAGTGCTAGCCTTGTTAACTCCCATGATTTTACGAGGAGTCTCGTGGTACTTGCTGTCCTGCTAAAAGCCACACTGCAGCACAGAAAATACTAGAGAATCCACTGTTCCACAATTAAACAAACCAAACTTGAGCCTCACAGCTGGGAAGAAAACTCACAGCATATAGACCCTAAAGCTCAAAAAGCTAAATTCATAAATTTGGAAGGGAGAAGGTGGAGGCAACTAAGGATTATGTTTGGTTTTGGTAATTTTAGCACATACCCTGGGCTTGTGACTCTAGTAGACATGATGGCCCTGTTATAAAGGCATAGGCCAGCAGCAGAACACAGACCCAGACATACTAAAAATTTCAGATGTCTCCAAGGTTGGGTTGGGCCCTGTGAGGACACCACACAGTCATAAGTGGTGTGAAGCTGCCTGTCATCAGAACAAGCAAGACAAAGCCCAGTCCAGATCATAAGCATGAAAAAGCTAAGCAATCGCTCACTTCCCCACGCGATAGGCAAAGTGCGAGAAGGAAAAAGTCATGGTGTTGCATCACTCACATCCTTATCTGAGGAGGAGGACTGGCAACTTGCCAGGACCTTTGACTCTATTTTTTCTTACACTGTGCCTGCAGAAAAGAAAGAGGAGGAATCCAGCCCTCAGGCTTTGATTGCTAATAAGTTATCGCATAGTGACTAGTGAAAGGCATGCCTTAAAAACATCAACATTGGCACCTACTACTTTGTTTTGCAAAGGACTTCATCCTGTCTCCCCCTCCCCCTCCTCCACACACACATGCACACTCTCACGCACACACTTCTGCATTTTTCTGTTCCTATCATTGTTTTCATTAGTGATATAAGAATGTATCCAGCCTCATTTTCAACACGTTTTCTTAAACAGTGCAGAGACAGACTTATTTTCCTAAATGCCTTTCACTTGCATTCTAGTTTAAAAAACTGGTAAAGGAATTTGGAGAGAGAGAAACCACCTCTATCCCACAGCAACTGTGATAGGGAGAGTTTTTCAGCCCTTAGAGGTCCCTAGAGAACTTTGAACACGTTTACTAATATCAAAGCAGGGCAATAGCTTTTCAATGACATCATCTTCCCACTCCCTGTAACTGAGAACTCACCGTTCCCTGAACTAGATGGAGTCAGGAGGTTTAAGTGCCAAAGGTCTTACACCATAGTTTCACCTACAAGTATTAGGTTTTTCAGGCAATCAGTAGCTGACCTGCTGCATTTGATATAATTTGCTAGTGGCAAAGTTCTTTGCTGTCTACACTTCAATACTAAAGAGTTACCCATGTCAAACCGCAAGGTTTATTTTAAGACAGCCCTAAGAGGCTTGAATTCAGTATTAAAATTATATGTGTTCTTAAAAAATGCATGAGATTCGTAATAGCCAAACTTAGGGCTCAATTATATTCACAGATGTATTCTGGGAGTGAATCAGTGCACGGAGAGGGAAAGCTGCCCACAGCAGAATGAATGTTCAAGGTACACAGCAGCAAACCCTTGTGAAAAATGAACCTTTAAGTTGCAGTGATACTCTCAGTGTTTGATACGTTACACTGAAGACAAAGACAATCTCAGGCAAATACAAATCCTTCCCACTGATATATCCTGGAACACTCTAAGTGCAGTTTACAGCCAACATTTGTTCTGTTTTAGGGAAAAAATAAATGTATACAAACAACTGTTCTTTTCCACCCTGAAACAATGGAATAACACGACAGCTCCTTTACAGTGATGAAATTCTGACAGTGATCTCAACAGCTGCTTAGCCACCAACCACAGCATTTACAACTGGTTAACTACAGGCACCCAAACCCTTGCAACACATTTTGCTTTCATGGCTCAACAGCATAATCAGTGACTTTATCCAGGACTGCACAATAATGTCTCTGTTTATCAGAGAACAGAGCATAGTAACTTATCCCAGATTCATCACAGTGAACTTAAACATATCAACTTACATAGTCTAATTTTAAAAAAAAACAAAAAACTAAAAAGAAAAAAAGGAGTTGAAAAGATTTTTTTTTCTTTTATAAAACTGCAAAAGTAAGAAAACTGCAGATTAAGCTTGGCTAGCCATTAGCATGATCGTTCTTCTGTGTCATGTTTATAACAATTTGATTGTGAAAGTTGAAGGATGAGAACGAAGTTCAAATTGGCACATCTCACACCAGTGTGATGCCCTTCCTCTTGTAAGTAGCACTTCACAAGTACTTTCATTCAGTTGGACTCCTCTGGATTTGTCTGAAGAACTCAGACATGAGAGATGCAGGCTATCTAGGACTATTCATCACATGGGCCTCACAAAGAACTACAATATATGATCCTGCAGGATGGATATTAAATATAGTAAACAAAAACAGAACTCAGGGAAACTGTTTTGCTTACTTAAAAGTACCAGAGTTCTCTATCTGTATAGTTCTGCTTGTTGATGAATATCAAATCAATTTAAAAGTTTTATCATTCCTCTTTCCCATGAGGGGGAACTGAGGCACAAAAAAGTGCAGCTTAATTTTTCAGCTGCACCTTAATTTTGAGGACTTGATATGACATTTGATATTTAGGGCAGAAGACCAGGATGAAAACCCCAAAGAACATGTCAGACACCCCTCCACCCCCCTCCATCTCTTATTAATAGGTTCAGAACAGTCATTTATGCCACACAGAGTGAGTCAGTAACTGGGATTCACATAGAGATTCAGAACCCAGCCTGCCAGACACTGCTCTCAAATCATTGAAACCTGGGGGAGGGGGAAAGCAATAATAGTACTGAAACTAAACACTGGATTGGGCCTTTATTTTCTAGCCACTTGAACTGCAGAAAGGGTTTTTGCCAACTTACTTTGCCCAGGAAATGAATTTCAAGCTGTTATATAAAAGCCCTAATGAATTCCTGCTCCGCTGAATCAGCGGTGCAGCAAAAGCAGACCACCCCTGCCTGTGAGCCGAGCGAGCACCCATCCTGCTCAAATGCCATCAAAACCACCGTGCGCTTAATATTTTGAAAGATGGCTGAAACATGTTTTCAAAACCCACCACAGTCAAGAAAACGCTAGAGGTTATCTGTTAGGTGACAAGTGGAATGAACTTTCAGGTACTTTTCAAATCTCATTCCTGTAAATAAGAAACAGCTGACTATGATCCTGCAAATTCCAGTTGAGAAAGCTCTGATGATATTAATGCATTATGTTGTGTCCAGAATCCCTTGATAGAATTACAACATTACTGTACACAGCTGGGTGGATATGATTATGTTGCACAAAGAAATCTGAGATAATACTATGAAGAATAAATGCAACTGAGATCCGACACTAATGCACTTTAATATAAAGCCGGTGTCTCCAAATTTAGTACAGTATGTTTTTCAACGCTAACTTTCTAACAACATGGACAAATAAAGCCATGCATACACTGGCAAACTACACTGTGTGGCTAGAGAAGTTTGCTGATGACAGTCTTGTTATTGTAACAGGAAGTGACTCAGCCTTGGCAACAAGAGATCAGATATTTTATTCAAAAGCATTAGGTCATTTTTTTTCCCCTAACCAACCAACAGTTTCACAAGGCAACTGGTTTTGTTTGAAAATAAATATCTATTTTGAAAGCCATTTGCTGAAGGAGTGGAGTTAAACATCTATGGTTAGGAATAACCACTCAGTTTAATTCAAGGCATCTGGAAACCTCTTGTCCTTTTAACTCTCTTAAATTTGCTGCCTGTACAAAATTCCACCCCCTCAGGCAAGAATTCTCCCACATGGGTGAGTAAAGTATCACCAGCTACATTATCATCATGAGAGTGAGGATGAGTGAGGAGATCTGTGCCTGGACCGGTAACTTTCCATGACAATTACACATGACTGATGTCTGTGTTACAGCTAAAGTAAAACTACTTCACACAGGCATTACAGCTGAAGCAAATATGTGCCTTGTTGTAACGGCCTATTACATGATCTTTCATCAGTTATTTATAAATGGCACATGATGTGATGCTGCTTCTCCTAAAGTCAGTGTAAAGAAAAAATTCTCTTAATATCTGGCATCCAGCCTAGCCTAGAACAGTTTCTTTCCTTCTCTGCTTCTGCACTGTTGCTTACTGTGTGCAACTTCTGCATTACGTATAAGCTTACACAACTACATGGAGACAGAAAAAATCGTTTTCCTTCAAATGCTACACTAGTATTACTCATTTCTGCTTCAAGTACCTTTTAGCACAGTTCACAACTGCATAAAGGTTGCACAAAAAGAAACTAACTGTCCAAGCCAAATTAAAATTCTCTCTCTAACCATAAAGAGTAAACACGCCACCAGCTGCAGCACTCCTAGAACAGGATTTCATCATGTTCATAATATTTTCCTGAACTGTTGTCAGTTTTATATTTTTAAAATACCAAGGAAGTATAATACTCCACATCACAATGACTCAAATATCCCATGCAAACATATAAAATATAAATAACAATGCCAGCTTTTTATCTTGGGCAGGGAGAGGGCAAAAAAAAAGCTGACGGGGGTATCTTAAAAAGTCTATAGCAACAGTGTTTATCTATTGCCTCCATACTGTGCCCAGAGCCTAATTTTAGGTATTCAAAATAAAACTCTAGACAATTTCCAGCAACAGGCACTGCAAGAACACAGTAAGGCCTCAAGTGTTCTTCTTTGACATCAAAAAACATTATTTTGTAAATGTGTGAAAAATTAAACTTATTTGAAAAGCCATTACAGTGAATATGAATTTACAATTCAGCATTAAATGAAATATATCCTGAGAAACCTCAGTGCCCTGCATTATTTCACTGTTATCTTCCTTGAGACACAAGCAATATTTTATAATTCCAGCCAACTAAACCAGTAGATATCATAATTTTGCTGCTAAAACAACATGGCTTTCTGTGCTCTGTCAAATAGCATTTTTATCTTCTAGCAGGAAAAAATAGCTATCTTGTTCCATCATCTGCCAAAAACTACTGAACGCAGGGTGTGCTTCTGTGATTTCAAATTGCAGAAGCTTAAGTAACTCCAGTGTTATACCTATTAAATATACTGATGATCAGATCCTAACATTTTCAAAGCACTGTGGCATATTATTTAAGAAAGGTATTTCTACCATATTATTCAGGGTTTAACTGCTAACTTGGTCTACATTTCAGTTAGCTGTCACCTCTGAGCACCATTATGTATCAGATGATTTTAACTAGATAGTCATCTTGAAGTGCTGGACAAAGATTCACTATCTACTCATAGCTCAGCACTAAATTTGAGAAATCATGTGTCTTTGCCCAACCATACAACCATGGAACACAATATGAACATAATTTCAGTTCTACTGCAAAACTCTTCCTATTCTATATCTAGTCTCTTGACACTGTACACTGCTGCAATTGTAGGACAAAACTTGCTGCCTGAGAATTGCAATTTTATACGTGAACACTCATACACACACATATATATGTCATTTTTTTATATATCTCATATTTGCTCAGACAGATTCAAAAACACAAGCCCCCAGTGTTTTAACACTTCAAGGATAATAAAAGGAACTTACATTTCTTATTATCCACATTTCACCACTTTAAAGCCACTGTTGTGTTTTGCTGGGACCTAACATTTAATATATGAATGCTTGGAGTCAGCTTTTTCTGTGTTATATTCAAGAGGTATGAATATATTGCCATCTTCCATTGACACCATGTCAGCTTTATGATTACAAATCCTCCATTCACATGTGTTCTTCTCAAAAGCACTCGTGTTTTAATGGGCCTCCATCGTACATGAAGCCTTAATCTAGGAACTGACAAGTTTCAACCCTGATGTTATATTTCTTACTGAAATAGAGACTCCAGAGCTCTTATTTAGCACACTCAGTCAGGAGCAGCAGTTGATAGGAACAGATAAACAATAACCTGCTTGTTATTGTGTGCACCTCCCAGCTTCATCTCAGGCCAGGCTGATCCAAGAATCTGGGAAAGTAGAAAACGTTTCGAGTTTTTCAAATAAATGGCTTATTTTTTTATGTTCTTTGTGGGACAGGATATTATTTTAACTTATTATGAGGGACAGTAGCAACTAACAATGTTCATGATTTGTAAAGCTAGGAAGATAACAGAAGTTTCATTTTCGCAAGGATAAAATATTTTTCCTGTTGTAATGAATGTTAAGGGTCTCAAGTTTTAAAATGAAAAGATTCTGAAAACTCTTTTTGGGCATGCAAAATTAATTCCCCACCAAATACACAAGCTTTTGGTTGAATACAAATATCAAACATACATAGAGAGACCTGTAAAATAATATTCTCATTGTTTTTCTCTTTAATATGTACTGCAGCATATATATTTAGGGGGAAAATAGAGAAACTGTACAGAAACCATAGAACAACTGAAAACAGGTTGCATAGGAGACAAGATCCCCTTGCAAACAAAGAAAGACACAGAAACTCTAGTTAGAAAAAGTATTTCAGAAAGCAGTCTTCATTTGCCTAACTCATTCTAAAAGTGATCCCAACAGGGTCACGCAAGTAATAGTCAGAAGGGAAGAAAAACAAACGTTTATGAATCACAAGAATGAATACAGAAAATGTACTATATTGAAATTACATCCTAATCTAATGTTGAAAAATTATGCTCTTCCTAATATTTTTCACTTCCCTGAGGATTTTACTGTATAATAATGCAACCTGTAACATCTTCAAGGACTTGCAATCATATTGCACCAATGAAGATGCAGTTCTCAGTTGTTTAACCAAGGCTGTGCACTTCCTCCATAGTTATCCTCACAGGTTCATCTTTCTTGTTATTGTTGTTTGATATCTTAAAGTGAAGATGTATGGAATATGTGCCCTCCTAGATGTCTTAGAGAAATCTTTCCAAGCCTTGCAGACTTTTTCTGTTTGGGTTTCAGGGCCATGATTAGGGACTGGAACATCTTTCATATAAGAAGATGCTGATAGAGCTGGGACTGTTCAGCCTGGAATAAAGAAGGCTCCAAGGGGTCTTATCAATGTATATAAATACCTGATGGGAAGGAAAAAAGAAGAGGGAGCCAGGCAGCACAGGAGGTAATGGGCACAAAGCAAAAATCTCAAAATTCAATGTGAACATAAGAAAACAACTTATTTTTTTTACTCTAAGGCTGGTCAAAGACTGGCAAGGTTGCTCACAGAGATTGTGGAGTCTTCTGTGGAGATATTCAGAACCCAACTGGACTTCGTCCTGGGCAACCTGCTCTGGCTGACCCTGTTAGAGCAGGAGGTTTGGACAAGATGACCTCAGGAACTCCCTGCCAACCATTCTGTGAATATTTTTGTATCTGTTTCAGGATATTTACAAAACCTGATTCTTTTCCTAGATTTACCAGTACATGAGTCTTGCCTTCCCTAATGACCTCCACAGCCAACAAGGTCATAAACCAGCCTCTGTAAGTGAGTAATCTGCTTCCTGCTGGCTAGATAAGAGCTCGCTTTCCTCTGTGCACAACATTTTCCAATTTTGGATCATTCTGACTAGAACTTTTTGTAGCATGGGTTTTCTGGCTTTATTCCACATGCCAAGGTTCTTTTCCTAGCAAAACCACAGTCTAAGATGGGGCAGTGGTACTAATAGGAAGCTGGGACATTGCTAGGTTACACTGTTGAATATGAAAACTCAGAAACATCCTTTGGCCCTCCCAGCTTACATGCAGAGTTCATAAGACATACTGGCAAACTAAAGCGGATGATATTGAACTGAGTTTTAAAGACATGAAATCCTCCCTTGCCTCAGTTCTTGATGTGATTGTGATGTGAGGTTGTGCATGTCTGGAAAAGGTTAGAATTTCCTTCAATATTGGCTCACCAATGAGTCAGAAGCCCATCACCTACTAGAAACTCTGGATGTCAATTACAAACATGGAACTTTTGCCAGTAGAAATAGGATTTCAACTATTAATTCTTGTCTTTTCAGACAAAAAAAAAAAAATTATAGGCTAGCAGTTTTTCATGAATTCTAAACTTAGCACTACAGATTATTAACATTTACTCAGTGCCATAACATCGTATCACTTATGGAGCAGTCTTTTGTGCTCCAAATCCTCTTATGAGTTGTCTGTTTCTTGTTCTGCATTTTAAACATATTTCTTGTTAACCATAAAATGGGGAAAGAGCAATCATCATACACAGCTCTTAGCAACAATGATGTGTTTGCATCTCTGAAGAGTAAGAGCCTGTGGAGCAGGTACTATAATGGTCATAAATGCACGTTGTGAATCAGTTCAATAAATTCAATACAATTCTTGTTAAAATAATTGCAACAAAAGATACTTAATACTAATAGAAAGGAAAGCAAACAACCTTTCTGCATATTTATGCAAGTATTTGTAGTTTTGGTTTGAGGAATGTGACATTATAGACTAAAGACGAAAGCAAATCTTAGAAATATTAAGAATGAATAAAAAAAAAGAAAAAAAGACAAAGAAAAAAAGATCAGGCCTTTAACAAGTATTTGGGGTTTCCCAGAGAGATATTTCCTGAGCTCTTTATGACTGTCTGAATCTCATAAAGAACAAGGATGAGAGTCATGGCTGTAAAAGTAAAGCTGTACAGGAAATATGACATCCAAGGACATGTGGCAGGTACAGGCAAAATGCCAGCGATGATGCAGAACAGTCACCCTGATCACACCAGCAGTCTTGTTGAAGGGAAGATGCTAGACAATGGAATATCTACTCCCATGAGAGAGTCTGAAAGACTAAGGTGTGTTGGAGGTGAGTAAGTGCCAGCTCAGATTTGCCTCCAGCTCCACTGTCTGAAACTCATGGAGGAACAATCTCAACTGCCTTCTAAACAGCACTGTAATGACATTAAACTTGCCTTCTTTTTCTGTGTTGTGTAACATGTAGATGCTGGGCAATCACGTCTGGTCCTTGTTTTTTGATAGAGCTTGAAATTGAGAACTGAGCTAACAACTCTAGTCGAGTGTTCATTTCAAAAGGCAAAAAGCTTATTTAAAGGCTGAAATATGTCTGCTATGTATCTTAAAAAGTGAATGCATGCATATTTGTTTCAAATATTGCTTGATAACTAAAGAACATGTGATACCATCAGAACACTAGTTTCTATGCTACAGAAACTAATATTTTGCTCTTAAGAAGTTAAACATAGCTTGATATTATAAGAATCACATAGCTGAGGATTTTCATTATGCAAAGGGTGACACAAGCAACCAGAGGAGTCCAGCAAGGGTAGATATTTGCTCCTGCTCAGAGCTGCAACATATGAGATGACTGGAAGGGACATCTCCCTAGATATAGAGCCTAAACACCCATTATCACAGAAAACAGACAACGAGGAATAAAATAACTCTAAAAAACAAATTAAAGATTAGAGAAATTCATAAACAAGAGGTCTATAAACTTATTTTTTTAAGGCACAGATACAGCATCTAGCATCACTAGCCCAACAATTCTGAATGCCAAGGGAACACAAAGGGAACTGACTGCAGAAAGTGGCTAGGCTCACACACTCTCCCTAACTAAAATTATTGCCACTGGGCTTTTGTCCTTGTTATTTTTAAGGGAGAATGCAAATCTAGTCCTTCATTACCACAAGTTCTGAAGTTGAATTTTGGCATTTATGCATAAATTTTATCATGGGTGAAGAAAGAATACTGAACTTGATATGCCACTGGCTTGATCCAGTAGGACTGCCTTTTTTTCTTTTTGTTAATAGCATTTTTGTTCCACTACCCCAACTGCAAGATTTAACATACATCCTTGTTCCCAGTTTACTCTAAAAACAAAACAACCCAGTTTCCAGCCTAGAACTTTCCATAACCACCTTCTATACAAATCTTCTTTTGCCTGTCACATTTGTTAACTATTTCTTCCTCTCTTATCTTCTTTCCTCTTCATTCAGAGGACAAACACACACTCTTAGCAGTTCTCTCTTTGGCTAAATGAGCAAACAAGCATCATGTTTTATTTTCTCTCTTCTACAACAGAAGTTCTCTAGGCCGTGTCACCCTTCTCTGAAACTTTTCACATGCAGTGTATTTCCTAAACGTGGAAGACCACAGTTAGATACGGTATTCCAGACATGATGTAACTTAGGACTTTGCATGTTAGTATCTATCTCTGGAAATGCCTCTTGCACTCCACAATTTCATTTACCTTCCTGCCACTGGCTGAAATTCCTCTATGAACAAGGTGATCTTGTGATCAGGTGATCTCATGATCAGTGATTAAATGGCCTATTCGTTCTTCTGTCAAGTCTAACTGATGATCTCCTGCAATGCAAAATAAATCCTTGGGGCTGGTACATAAGTGCATGACCCTGAATTTCATACTGTTTTTTTCTTTCCATTGATATTACCCAGCCCTCAAGGCCATTTCTTTTTCTGCAGTATTACAGTACAATCCATCTCTGTATTGACAACATCTCCCAGCTTTGTGCCATCAGTATATTTCATTACTACATTCCTACTTCTTGTGCCAAGGTCAGGAATGGAAATATTAATAATAATTCTTCATGTAACATCAATTCAAATATTTTCATGAAGTCGAGGAAAATTAGATCCATCAAGAGTTCCCTTGAGAAAATCTATTGATTTTCTCTTGATAAGAGAAAACCTATTCTCTTATCAGTGAAATGTCTAATTAATGATATAACATTAGCCTAATGAAACCTAAATTAGTCACCAGAGGAGTCTATGGAAGCCAGCAGAAGGATCATAATTCTGTATTTTTAATCTGCTTGAGATCCTATTAAAATCTGAAAAGATTCCCAATTATCACAGAAGGAATGCAGTGAAATATCTAGCACGATGACTGACGACTCTTCTAATATTAAAAACAATATCCAACAGATAAATTAAATAAATCCTAAATATTATTTATCAGGCTTCTTAAAATGCTTGATACTGTTCTGAAAGTCAGTATTTTTTTATATCACAAGTGTTTTAGTGTTGTTGGGTTTGGGCTTCCAGTTTTTGAGTCCTTGAAAGACACCTTTGTGGCCACTTTAGGATTTTCTCAAACGTAAAACGGCAGTGACAACCTATTTATTTTACTGGTGGAACTCAGATTTTTACCTATTCACTTGCCTCCAGGAAAAAAGTTCTTAAAATTAAACCCAAATATTGTTAAATTTTTAGAGGTGTGTGTCAGATACAGTTAGGCATTGAGGGGCTAGGGGAAAAGGGCATTTTACAAAATATTAAATATCATGCTAAGAGTTGCCACCTTACCGAATTTTCACAAGAAATGTCATTTCACAAATTGACTGTTGCTCTAAGGATTTTATATAAGTGTCATGTACTATTGCAATTGTACTGAAATAAAAGTATATCCACTGAGATTACAATGGATGGAAGAATTACACATACTGTATATTTATCTAACTCTCTCCTACTTCAGCCTTCTGGTATGAAAATTAATGTTCCATATGTCATTTCAAGACTGGATAGGTGATGGATACTGGATGTGTCTCAAGATTGAAAAAATCCTAAAGCAACACTGAAATGCTGTGGGAAGTAACTGAATGGATTGGAAAGGACTCTGTTTTGGGTGACAGTTTGAGGTGGAAGGTTTGTGATTCAGGGCACTGTTAGACCCTGGGAGGCACCTTGAAGGTTAAATAACAGTCCTGGCAAAGACCCCTCTCCTTGGTGAGACAAGCACAACCACTTATTCTGGTTCAAGAGGTTGTCGGAGGCATCCTGCCCTTTGGCAATGTACAGACTAAGCTACTGGTGCTGGACCCTTTACCTGAAGCTACACAAATTATTATTCAGATCTAAGAGCTATTGCTGACTGCAGCTGCCTGTACTAAGCACAATTTCATGAATCAGCTTGTTACACCTGAGCTTCGTGTTTGTGGGAGATATTTACTTGTAGCTGATATTCATAGTACTATATTTCAATGGCGTAGGCAGCAGCTAATAAAAACTGCAGAACTATAAAAAGTGTATAACTATTGTAACTCACAGAAGTGTTCAGACTAGTGTCCTATTTTAAACGCTTTCCATAACATATTTTCAGTAAGAAGCCTTTCAACCTGAAATGATATCCAGAGTCCACATTCATTAACCTTCCAAGCATGTCACAAGGCTCATCATTTCATCTCACAGGGATTTGGGAAGATTGAAAGCTACTGGATTAAAAGAAATTTTATTTGAGCAAGCAGTGTTTCTATTTCTGAAAAATGTCCAGGAGACCTTATTTACATTTAATTGTTTTTTAAAAAAAAAAAAATTTGGATTTTTGTGTCATTTTAATTTGTGAAGCAGCATCTATAATTCTGTCTGATACTTTACAAATGTGCAGACATCACATGCTCTGAGTTACAGTTCATGGATACAGGGAATTGATGGTATTTTAATTATCTGTACACATGCACCATTGTGTGCTCATGTCTTTAAACACTCAGATAAGAAGTTTTTACTCTCCTTTGAAAAAGGAGGCACCTTACAATACCCAACATTTTCATGCTTCACTTCCCACACTGCTTTCCATGACACTCTGACTAGTTACTCTTTTTCCTTCTATGACTTCTTCTCCCCTGTGATCATGTTTAGGCATACCCCCTTTCAAATTATGAGACAACCTTCCTAAAAGAAACATAGTCTTTTCAACAGTTGCTGCCTACATCGCTACAAAAATAATACTATGAACATCAGCCAAAATCTAGAGAGCAATTCTGCTATGCTTTGGGCCCAGCAACGGCACAAAAGAGCAAAGGACAGAAACCCCCAAAGCTCGTACTTCAGAGGACATTCCCACCATGTAGCAATAATGAGTCACAGTGAAGCAAAAGCCATCTGTTCATCTGGACACAGATACTGCTTGTCAGTTAGCAGGAAACATTTCCACTGAAGAATCTCACTGCAATGTTAAACTCCCCACGTAGACAAACCTTCGGTGTTTCAGATCTTCTACTCTGTAAATTGGGAATGCTGCTGCTTCCTTTCACCCTGCTTTGTCTATCTTATCTTTTTCTAAAACAGGCTGGTCAGGCAAGAGATTGCCTGTGTGGATGTATTTATCTTTATAGCTTAGCTCGTACCATGAGGTCTTCAAGTCAACTCATGAGTCTAGCAGTTCTCATCAAAACCTAAGTATTCAAATGCAGTGACACAGAGCAGCCCCAACTTCCAGCCAGCAGCAGTGCTCATGAGGCCCTTCGGCAGCAGTGCCTTCCCACTCCTCCTTTCTGTACATGACTTAGCCAAGTTGGGACTCTGTCTAATCCTGGGAAATTGTCATGTTACATCCTTCCCCCTAAAGACATCCCTGACATCAGCTATCGATGAAACTGGGAAAAGTGCAGTCATAATTAATGTATTGTATCTTGAAATAGTTAGCGGCAGAAATATATTCTGTAAAGGGACCAATCAGTTCTAATTAGTCATGTTTAACTAATCTTTTTAGGATGGAGATTGTCATTTACTGTGTGTTCTTGCCACATGTAGCCCAATGGGATTCAGCATTGCTGTTGCATTTAAGTGTTATCACAGCATAAACAATGAATAATAATTACAGAAGTATAAATCTCAGGTTTTTTCCTAGTATGACTGCTTATGTAGGCATCATATTTCAATTTGCTTGGCTATTGCATAGTTTGGGTTGCCACTGTATAAATGTTTAGCAAATCACATGTGCAGGATGGGTGGCTAACTCTTTTCCTTTGTGTAATATTTTGGACCAAATTATTTCCATGCTCATTTTTGATGGATTAGGTTTCAAGTAGACAAGACCCAAAAATCAGATAAACTCTTAAAAATCGTGCTGTACTGAAGACATCCTTAACAACGCGATTTAGAAAAAACAAAAAAGTGCTTCTTCTATTAAAATTAGATTTACAAAACACAGGCACTTCAAAAGGCCATCAGCATTCTATAAAACAGAAGTGTGATTTATTATTAAATCAGATGATACTAGAAAGATCAGCTGATCAAAAATTTTATCCATCAAGTTAAAACAACAAGGCGACTTATTTGTTTCAAAGAGCAGAACTTTAGATTTCTAGCATGCCTCTGAAAGCCATGATTTCCAAGTGAACGCCAAATTATATTTTAAGAAGTCCCCACATGAATACATTTCATAAACTTCAATGGAGAATGGATAAGATCTGGAGAGAAAGATTCTGGCTTCTGTGTCTGCATATTAACTTAATTGCTTGCCCCTTGAAAACAGCAAGTTGCCAGGAGCATTTAAACTCAAAAAGTGCTCATTTAAAGCAAAACATTTTTATTTGTCAAAAATCTTCTAGGACATCTTCTAAAAAATATCTACATTATTTTTGAGGGAGAAGAATTAGATACAAATGACAGGTAAGGAAGGCAGAAAAGAACACTATGTAGTTAAAAAATGATAATAGATGATTTCTGCACCAGGTAAAAACCACACAGCATACACCTCCAAAGAAGACAGGCAAGCTTTGCTGGAAATCTTGAAGGAAGCTGCCTATTTCTTGGAAAAAAAAAAACAAAACAGGGGGAAAAAGCTTTAAAAGCCTTGTGAAATTGCCAGTAGGAAATGAAATGACCACCACAGATAAGAACTCCGTCAGGTTGCAAATGTACAGGAATAGGATTAACATTTTGGTTGTTATTCAAAAGTAAATGAAAGATGAGCTTATGATAACAATCTTGGATTAGGACTCAGATGATCTGAGTTCATTTCTTGGCTCTACCATAATCTCTTTGTGATTTTGGGCCAAAGCTTAAATTTGGCATCGACTGAAGAAAGGAAGTAGTATCCTTTTTGTACAGTTAAGGAACTGACACCCAGAGATACTACTAGCCGAGGATTCACAATGCTTTACAGGCATTTAGATTTCCAACAAATTTCCCTTTGGAGAAAGACGACTGAGAGTTGAGAGGTACCTTTGTGGGTCCGATCCTCAAATTACCTCTGTGTTTGTTTCCTCATTATAGCATTTGGATCATAAATCCCATGTCCCACACTTTGAACAAAAAATGTTTTTTTGTTGTTGTTTTTTTGGGGTGTTTTTTGTTTGCTTGTTTTTGTTTGTTTATTTGTTTTTGTTTTGTTTTTCCCTCACCAGGCTGGAATATAAACTCTCAGTAAAAATACTCTTTTTACACGGTCATTCATATATTTCTTACAATCTCACAGTCTCATAATGAGATCCAAGAAGCTTTCATAAATCAACAAGTAACTAGTTATTACATGTGTATATATGTATATATATACTGATTCATCTCAGATACTTACAGAGTAAATATCCTTATTTTATTATTGCTGTCATTGCACAATAGCAGTAATGGCAATAAAGTGAGTATATTGATTGGGTCTGTCTTGGGGCTTACACAGAAAACAGTAATTTCCCTGATTTCCTGTGCACCAGGCTGAGTTCTGACACTAACTAGGACTAAACTCAGAGCACTTCAGTGGAAACTCAGGATTATTTCATGATAGTCACTTGTTTTTCATTTCCTTTTCTCTGCTGATCTTCCAAAAGCTACCAGAGTTACACTGATGTGAATGAGATCCGAATCCTGCCCATTGGCAACAGTTACTGAAAACAGGAAATAGGATATTTCAAATAACAATAGGTGGGAACAGTGAGTAAAGGTTCACTACATGGTAATGGTGCTGACTCTTCAATGACTGTGTTTATTTCCTTGTGGCCCAAGGAAGGCCACAGTTCATTTTGTTCTCAAATACGTATGTATGGCCATATGTATGTCAGACTGTATCTCATTTTGCAGCTTATGTTAATGGCGGTGGGAGTCAGGGCAGAATCACTACTGACTCCTGCTTCTCATAATGACAGACACAGTTAGATCGCTCTCCTGTGCAACGGCACCAAACAAATAAGTCAGCTTGCAAGGGCCAAGAGGTTCATCCCATGCCCTGTTAATAGGAAAACTTCCTACTGTTGCAGCAACAGTTCCTCCCATGTGCCACAGAAAGGGGTACTGTGACATAAGAGAGAAACCCTTTACAAAACTTACAACCCACATAATGCACTTCACATAAGTCAGAGCAGAGATGTTGCAAGTTAGGAAAGATATCTTGGGCCATTTAGTTCATTCCACAGAAAGGTCTGCTGTTCTTGGCTGGGGCTTCCGCACAATTCCTTGTCTAGTCTTGCCATGAGTAATTTGCAGAAAAGGCAGTTTCACAACCACGCCAAGCAAGCCAGCCTCATGTCTAACTGGCATCACTGCTTAGAAATACTTCTTTGCACTCTCCTATGAAAGTTCACAGCTACAATCCAATTCTATATACTAAGCCTTACAAGCAGCTAGTGAGACAGTCCAGCTAGTTCTAACAATCATTAGTCCTCCAGTCTCTCACTCCATGAAATGATTGCTTCATGTTGGATTCCTTTTCTCACAGCTTCCCAAATTGGTCTGAATTAAGCTTCCCAGCTTAATGCACTGTTAAATAATGGTCACTAATTAGCAGCGGCAAAAAGGAAAAAATGGTCATATGAAAATGACAAAATGTCCAGTGACACTGGTTTGGGGCATTTTTTTTAGCTTAGGCTGCTTTTTTCACATTAATCATAGCAATTTCTGCTCCTCCACCCGGAGAAGCAGTTAGCAAACTTCCTAAGAGCAGCCAAGTAACTCGGCATCAGACAAGTCCCATATTTGCTCATATTTGCTACTTCTTATGAGGACACTTACCCTAAACCCCATCTTTTCCACAGACACTTTGCAAAGAAAGCATGCTTTTCTTTTTGTTTATTACTCATATTTAGAAAGACAGGTTTGGAAGGCTACCTCATATTTTATTATTATTTTTTTTGTTTAAGAATAGAAATTCAGGTTTTCTAAATCATGGAAGATTTTATGCACTGCTAGAAAAATTATCTTCCTAAAGTTCAGATACCACAAAAATGAACACTGTTAACTTCTTGAAGTGCAATTTTTATTTACGCTGTATAGGATGAGTGCATTTAAATACCTTAAAAACTCATAAATGATATTTGCTATATTAGAAACCATGAAATAGCTATTCAATTAAGACTAATAATACTCTTGTGTACTATTAAGCGGATTGTTCAGCTGAGCCTCTTGTGGAAATAAGGTCTAATTTTTTGCTAATACAGTCACCCAAGATAAAGCTGAAAGTGAATATATGTTCTGTTCATAAATATGTCCAGCAGCTAAGCATCAGGGAAGAAAAATACCTATTTAAAGCAGAAAGACAAGACAGCAGCACTTGAGGAAAGAGGTATAATGAACTGGTTGCAAATAGGCCAGGAACTAGAGGACCATCACTTGTAATTACAGCACCGAGAGACAGAATCACCTTTCCAGTGCCAGTTATGGAAATGGAAAATGTAATTGCCATTAAGGTGAGAGCATGCAGACTTAAGGAAAACATTCTATAGTATGTCTGCCTGAAAAAGAATTGTCTGTCGACACCTTTTCTTCTAATGCTGTTTCTGGGTGCTGATGGGGATCACAGACCAGTCCCCAGAACGCTACCTTCTCATTGACTCTTCAGGCACATCTAGGAGTATCAAAGTGAAAACAGGAGCTTAAAAGCATGATCTCTGAGGCTAGCTGGAGAAATTACCTAGCTCCGACTTCGGGCTGAAGAGTGAAAAAAAAAGAAAAAAAACAAAAAAACGGGAAAAAACCACAATACCTCTCTTTGACTCAGTTGTTGGTCTTCGGTTCATGTTCTGTTCATATTAGCTAATGACAACAATTTTTTTCCTCCATTCTGGTTAATTATTTACCAGTATTTGTAGGGCAACACACCACCTCTCCTGGGTGTTTTCTGTGTCTGCTGAACAAGCTCAGGTCACATTTACCTAAATTCTTCCCTACTGTATTTTTGCCATTATTTCTTTTTAATTCTTTCACCTTTCACTTTGTCTTGGGCTAGATTTTGGTTAGAAATGCTATTCTCTAATTCTGCCAGAGTGACAGATCAGGAATCACCCCACTTGCTTGCCTACTCGTAACAGTTCTATTTATATATCCTCAAGAGCATTTACTTTATCTGTGGCAGAATCACATTGCATGCTTGTTTTTGATTTAGCAACTTACCACCTCGGAAGCAGATTATTTCAAGTAGTGTTCTCTGCTAACCGACAATGATTTCATGCACTTGACACACTCTCTCTCTCTCTTTTTCCCCAAATAAAGTCCATTTATCCTAATCAAACCACAAGCTATTGATTCTTGCCCATTTCATCTAACTCCTTGCATCTGGCTGTACGTGAACCATTTTCAGGTTTTCTCCTCTTCTTACTCTCAGCACTGAATACAGTGCAGGGCACGTTAATGTGTCCTCTAAAAATGCATGAATATTCTAGGAACAGAACAGGTGCTCCCCCTGCCTCATGCGGAGCTCAGCCCACCTGGAAAACACCGTCTGTCACCCGCTATGCTGGAGAGCAGGTTTTCCAGGAACAGTCCACCATCCCTGGCAAAAGTGGTTACTTCGGAGAGTGGTAGGGCATTTAATGTGGCAATACAGCTTTTCAGACAGAACCTTATTAAAATTAATGAACCAAAAAAAACCCAAAAAACAAAGCACACAGGGCTTTTTTTTTCTCTGCACATATTTGTAAACCTGCAGCCTTAAAGGGGTAATTGGCTGATTATCCTAAATTGTGGACAGTCCTACTTAAAAGCCACTGTTCAACTCCACAGGCAGAGCACTGACATTTGAAGTAATCCTATATAATTTGCACTAATTCTTGCTACTTTTATAAATGAACTAGATCATACAGAGTTAAAAACATATCAGTCGTACAGGATGGGAAGAAAGCCTGTGACTATCTCTACACAATCAGGGTCATGCATACTGAATTAACTGTATGGCAGGTACAAGAAATTTATCCAAGGAACTCGATAGCTGCATTCCTTCCCTCCCATTAGCACTGCCCGTGCACTACACACGTTTCCGCACCCTTCACCACGACCCTAAACAAAGAGGACTCTGCTGTAAATCAGGTGGTCCCTGTCTCTGGTGGTGCAGTCCCAAGGGACTGACTGATGTTGGTTTGGGTTTTTTTAAGTTAGAACGTGTTTTCATTTAAGGTTTTCAAGGTAAATTCCCCTCTGGCACATGATTCAAAAATTCAGAGTGGTATAAAATGGATATTTGAAACTTTCCTACTATGTATACCTCGAAGAATGTCATTAGGGACTAAATTATATCGTCAAGTATCTCCACTAGTTCATTCTTTCCTTTTCTTTCATTTTGAGGCCTATTAAAATTTGTCCTAATGTTTATTATCCTCCATAGACTACAATAAATTCCCTTCAACCCACACGCCATCCCTTCGTTCCACCTGGCTGCTATTGGTGCCAGCAGTTTCCCTTCAGCTTGCATTCCACGGAAAAGCCTCCTAAACCTAACCAGCATGTTACTGACTCACCGTTTCATTTTAATTCCCGATTAAAAATATACCAGGTAAAAACACTATGTCTGTTTACTTCACTTTACACAGTCTGACCCGTTTTTTCTTATCTGGGATTGACCTTTAGTTCTAATGATATTTTTTTTTATTTAAGATTAAAATGTGTTAATACAGTTGTAACCTAGAACTAACACATCCAGTGACACGCCAATGTTCTTTTAAATGCCCATTGATAATGGCCTAATCAAAGCCAGCATATGATCTGGATATAACTGAATATAACATCTTTTACTGCACCATGGTTGCATCTGTGACATGGTTTCCTTTGATTTGGCTTATTTTTACCTACAGCAAAAACCTTAATCCTGCTCAACCAGCCACAGACCGGCAGCAGCACAGAAAACCTTACTTGCCAATTAAAAATGCATTTTATTAAAGGACCTTTCTCTTTCTTTCAAATATTGCATCTCTATCGATTTATGTCTGCCATCCCCAGTTGTCCTTCACTGGCAGACACTGCCCATCTGAAGATAACCGTACCAAATAAGATCCTTATGCTTCAAACTTCACATGGGCACAGTAAATCTCCTCCAGACTCCAGTGAGCCCAGCTCTCTCTTACACGAAACACAGCCGTAAAGGGGCAAGTGTGAAACTAAAAGAGTGGACAGTTGCATTTGCTGTTACTGTGTTTGAAAAGAAAATCTTCTCCAAAGAGGGAGCGGGCCAGTTAAACAAACACTAAGGACTTCCAGAGTTACACTACCAGGTTATATTTGACTGGAGACCACAGCGCATTTCAGGCCACAAAATAATTTAACCGTACAGAACTAAAAGTAGGCTCAAGTAAGGTGTATCATTCATCTGCTTGAGGGCTGATTTTTTTTTCTGCACTTTTCTTCAGAGGATCTAATTTTGGCCACAAGTAGACACCAACCTATCTGCACTACCTGTTGTCCACAAGGTAATTTTGGATATATATTTATGTGTTTGGCCACATAAAGCCAAGTAAAGAACTACTGACTAAACCACGTGAGCTTAGTTCTCTGGAGCTAGATTTTTGAGTCTGCAGCATTGGCTTGTTTTCCTAAACATAATATAATGCTCTAATTGACCTCAGGGTTTTTTTCCATAGACACAGGAAAACCCAGCCATGAACATCAGTTGTTTGTTTATGGAATCGCCATATTAATAGTTGATGAGGGGCTGGGGGATGGAAAGTTAGACTGACATTTTCACAGCAGCCATCACTGGCTCACAGAAGACAGGAGGCAGAAGAAACAATCATTAAATACTTCAGTTGCCATCTGTAACTAACTAGCAACAGATACAGGGAAAAGCAGAGAGATGGGAGTAACAGAGTTCAGATGATGATGGAAATATCAGCAGTCCTTTAATAAAAGAAACACATTAGGAGTGTTTTTTCCATGTGCTGGACACTCCTTTGGAAAGCAAACCACCACATTTTCTCCAATTATATTAAGATATCAATACCATCGACAGGTCTAGTCTTAAGAAACTGGTGCTCCGATACCAACCACCAGTGAACATCTGTGCTTGGGTGGGAGAGAGCACCAAGGAGCAGCCCCTGCACCCAGCGGTGCCGGCCAGGAGCACCCTGACCACGGGAACCATCAGCCCTGGCCCAGGACGGGGAGATCCTTCCTGGGGAGCCCCATGGCAGCCACCACCTCGCTCTGCTGCGACAGCCAGCCCAAGCCTCAGCCAGGGCCTCTGCTGTCCCTCGGGAAGCGAAGTAACTTTCCAGCCCTCCTGGGAAGGCTCAGCCCAGGGGAGCGAGTGGATTGGGAGGTGCCATGAGGGGCTTCACGCTGATCCCCAGTCAGACGGGCCGGCCAGGCACCGGGCCCGAGCACTGCCGGGCAACCAGGTC
>VZRW01003895.1:80085-100394 GCA_013398125.1 Aegotheles bennettii | reverse complement strand
GGCACCAGTGCAAGGCTCAGGCAGTCCTCAACTGTCCAACTAATAAAACATTTTAAACCATAAAGTACTGGAAGCAAAATATAGTGAGTGTTTCATGTAGAAGCACATGCCTAAATATTCTTATTAATTTGCGTAACTAAATCTCCAGCTGTGTAAATTTTTTTCTCCAGCTTTCTGATTTTTTTTCTTTTTTAATACAGGCTTTTATGATTTTATTCTTTTGATTTATTTCTTTTTGATGATAATTTCATAGTACTGAAGTTACAATGGCAATATCAGTGAAAAAAAAAAACCTGGACCAGTCAGTGGATCCACTGTGGGGTTCTTAAGCTTCTGTGTAAATTTTTGGTGCTATGAATGCCATTACTCAGAAAATACTACCTCCCTCCACTGTCTTTATCCCTACACCTCATGAAATAAACCTGCAAGAGACTGAATTCTTCTATCCCATTCCAAACCAGCTGAATTACAGTGCTCGTTATCATTAGTAAACTGTAGTAACAATGAAATAAAAAAAATAACAAAGCAATTTGCAAAAATGACACTCTATAAACACTAAAAGATGTTAGTATGATTTTTACTATTTCATATAGATTATGCTTATTATACTTTCCCCCTTGGACCTCTATATTGCACAGTGATGAGAAAGCTAGTTTAGAGCACAGAGTGCTTCATGTACTATATCAGTTCCCAAAGCATAAGGAACAGGACTCCCACAAAGCAAATAAAGTCAGGCAACACTACCACTTCAGATCATTCATTTTTTTAAAGCTAGATTCTTGCCATTACAGGAGTAAAAGACTGGTGAAAATGCAGTCAAGAGTCTACACGTGAACCTTTTTATTTGCTGGAGACTGCAGGAGGCCTGAAACAAGAGCTCTGAGATGCATCCTACTTTGATTACAAATAGCGCTATATCAGAGACGAAGATAAGAAGATAAGAAGAATGCAATAGCCTTATGAAACTTGTCCTTTAAAGGACACAAACGAAGAGGAATTCAGCCACAAAGAACTCTGTCAGTGCTTTCCAAAGCAAGCACAGCCTGTGTTCAGAGCAGGGTGTAAAGAGTAGGGTTCTTGTCAATTGGGTGCAGGACACTTGCACTAAAAAAAGGTGTTTAATCCTTAATTTCATGTGGGTGGAAAAGACAAGCACATTCTTCCTCCAAAGTGTAATGCAAATAATGCTGCTATATGCTGTGTGGCAGATAAAAATCATTCTGCTCTGATGTAGTCACTTCCGCTGTGCTATAAAAAGGTATTTTGGAGCTCAGCACTATTTCCCTGAAGCCTTGCTTGCAGGTCCTTATTGTCCTGCAGTATCCCTTCCTAGACAGCTGCAACAGCAGCCAGAATTGCTTGTTTATTTATTCCCTCGGAACCCTCTTCCTCACCCTTTTCTAATGCTCCATACCTGGTTTGCAGTAATAGCAACCTAGAGTTAGCAAACAGCAGCTAAACTGGGGTTACCCTGGTGCCTCACATACTGCTGTGTTTGCCTTGAATTTCTGGCAGCTCCTGGAGCAGATGGGCTACTTAGACAAATGGGACCTTTGCTGGCTATTTAAGAAAATTTAACTGGTTTTAAAAGAGCAACATGGGTAAAACTGTACACAGACATAGCAACAAGGTCTTCACTACCAGTTATACCCAACAGACTTTTTATAATTACTACCTACATTCTTACCCTTAATTCCACTAGCTCTATCAGTCAAAATTGTGAGCCTTCATCTGAAAATAGCATTAGTTTTAATCCAAATTACATCAGCTTTGCTCAGTCAGTGCAACAACTTCGCAGGCTGGTGCTGCAAGATACTAGGAAAGCACTAGAAGCTCTGTTAAAATGAAGTGATGAAGTGTAGTTTGCCCAATTAAATGCTAGTTAACCATCAGAATGCCATTTGTGCATTAATAACCAAGTTCATATTTCAAATTCCAGTCACCACATGTAATCATTTCAACAAAATTGCAACCAATTGCAGCTATACCTAATATGGCATTGAGTTCCAGATTTTGGACCACGACACTATGCTATGGGTTATTTCTGAATAAAATCTGTCTCATCAGCCAAGTTATAAAACCAACAGAAAGAGCAGTGGCACATTCCACTTCAGTTTATGCAATAACTCTGTTTTTCCCCAATATAAACATGATTCTAAAGCCCAGTGCAAGTATTTTACTAACATTTTTTAAATATCAATATACAATTCACAAGTAACAAATGACCAAGAGGTAAAGGCCTTAGCAAAAGCCAAATTTTTACTTGGCTCTCCCAAAGCAGACTCTCCTCAAAACAAATGACAAGTAAATGCTGTCTGATTCTCCTGCTTATGTCTAGTGGTGCAGCTACAGGACAACGCACAAAACTAGACTCCCTTTTCCACTTCTGCTACTCTGCCCTTTAAAGCAATTCACCATATTTTAGAAAGAACGGAAAAAGAAAAGGTAGCGTGATTAGACCACCATTTGTTTATATTTGCAAGCATATGCTGGAAGAGAATAAAGGACCTATTGTTAAAGCAATCCTCAATAATTTAATTCTACCACTGCATCTGTTGTAGCATTCTTACTTCATGTTGGGCACATCACTAACACAAAACCTGACAGGCAACCCCTGATAAAATACTATTTTTATTTTTATATCTAACCTGTAATGAAAGCTGTCAGGAGCTAAACATATAAAAACTCATGATTTTATGTTCCCAATGAAAGTATAAATGAACTTTCTGATATTTTACACTAAATACCTCAAAGCAGTGAACACATCTGATTTCAATCTCTCTGTACTCAGGGTTCTAAAATGTAAAATAGGGTAATGCAATTACCTTAACCACTTTAGCTTTGTGAAAAATACATGCATTTTTGTGAAAGTCACACTGCTGAGCACAGAAAAACTCAGAAAGAAATATGTAAGTTTGTTACCAAAATAAAAAACATTTACTCATTGAAAAAAACATGGGTGCACACAGCAAGCAATGAGAAACAGTTGAAATGGAAACAACTAAGAGTAAGTAGGAACACTTGAAAGAAATCAATACAAGAAGCATTTAGGACTGAGTCTTTTAAATATTCTCACACCACATGCCCCCTTGATTCCATTCTTGAGGTTGTAACAGTAAGGCAGGCATTTCTCAACCTTAACGCTGCTATAGTAGATTTTTTCAAATAAAAAACATTTAAGAACACCATTTCCCGTGTTTCTTTTCCACACATGGCCACCTTTTGCAGGAGTGGTATCTGGGACAAGTGCACTATGTTCAGTGCTCCAAAGTATCTCCCCAGAGCACAGCTATTAATAATAAAGAGCACACAGCAGCATGTATTGTAAGAAAAACCACACACACAACCCACCAGCAACAGTACTTTAATGTGACTGTTTCTAATTTTCAGTTATAGAATTACATGATTGTAGGGAAACGAGGCCTTACATATGGCTTCCCAGTATCTGCTATTCACACACACACACAAAATCAGCAAAATCTTATTTTTAAAGGCTAAAAAGGATGCAGGAGACTGAGTCTGTTTCCTTGAGATTGAGCCTTACTTTGAATAAACATCCAGACATAACTAGGCATACATGGTCTTCAACAAACTTCCAGACACAATAATAATTTGGGAGAAACAATATTTTTGTTGCTATTTTGTATCTGTTCTTCCCATAATTAATTTTGCACGTAATCAGCAATCTATTCCTCAAGCCTGAGGAGAGAGTTTTTTTCTTAAGTTTTTCTATAGCAATTGACAACTTTCAGTAATACCTCTCCTGAAGCAGAAAGGCAAAGCAGTCCCCTCACACCCTCAGATTCACCTACAATTCTTCAATTCAGATTACTTTGAAACAATCAAAACCAAGAGAGTCCTAAATAGGAGTTTCAAGCACAGAACAGCTGATCTAAAGAAACAGATTTATCAGCTGTTGTATTTTTCCAGATCATGTCACTCCCTGCACTTTTTCTTTGTGCACACCTTTCCAGTGTTCAGACTATGTACTGTATCATCTAACCATACCCAGCATGCAAGCTTTGGTCCAAGACAGCTTTCTCCTCTCCCACTAATGCTAAAGACTGGCTGTGAGGCTCAGTCAAGCCACTTCTTTACAAATTTGCTACCTGTAAGAAAGACGGTACATCTCTACCTCACACCAAAGGAAAATTAAGAGGAATAAACAGCAGAGATGGAAAAAGTGTCCCTAGTGAAAGAGACAAACAGAGGATCTTCAGATTTCAGATGCAATGCTAAACTCGAAACAGCTTCCTCTGTTTGCTGACGTGTGGGCTGAGTCAGATGCAAATAAATCCTGGCTTAAAGACTGGAAAAAAGGCTTCTGTTAACATCCTTCAGCAACAGCCTAATCAAATTTTTAGTTGCACATAGTTGTGGAACAAGCCTAGAGAAACTGTCTTCAATGAAAATTTGCCTTTGGCAATTTAAACATTGCAGAAGCAGTAGGAATATCTGCACGGAACTGCTGCCTTGCACCTACAGCAACAAGGAGTTGCAAAGCCCATTGAAAGTAAAAGACATTACACATTTTTTAATGGTCTTTCTAAAGAAGAAATGGTTAAATTTTGTATTCCTTCTCAATCCTAAATGGGGGAAAGGAAATAATAAGTTTCAGTCAACAGGATAGTCATCCCACAGATCATTATAACCAGCTCTCACACACACATTTGGCAGAAGTAGCAGGGAAGTAACACTTCCTTGGTCTATCCTGTTGTATGGCCAACAGCATCCAGGGTCCCTTCGTAACATGCAGTTTGCACATATCTGAATATCTGTCTGTCTAGAAATAACACAGCTCTGAAGAAAGAACATGAATATAATCTGTGCCAGTAAACATTACCTTTAGATGTCCAACTAAAACTGTGAGGATTAAACTAATCCCCAACTGTGGGACTAGGATAGATCTTCCTCACATTAAACTCTCAGAGACTAGCACAGAGGAATACAGCACAACTTACCAGAATTCTCTGGATATACCAAACGATTTCCTGTCATTTATGGCACTTCGAGCATTTAAGGTACCCTTCGCCTCCTCTCTTCATTAGCAGCACACTAAAATTTAGTTCCCTAATGTTTAACACTGTCAAAACACAGCTAACTGGGTGAAATTTAATGTGAGAGTTTGATATCTCAATTCAAATAAGTAAGAAGTCTTAGGCTGTAGTATCTTTTTAGGCCACATGAGTTAATTAGTAACACCTTGAGCCAAAAAAACAAGGAAACAACCAAACAAAAAAAAAAAAAATCAAAACTATCTCCACCACTGCAGTTTCACTGTAATTACAATAAATACTTTCAGAGCTTGTTGCAAGCATTGTAAAAATTCTGAAATTGCTAAACCTGAAGCAGTAGGTTGGATTCATTCGTTTAGGACCTAAATCTGTTTAAGCTTTTCAATTTCATTTTTCATGCTTAAGCAGGCTGCCTTGCCAGAGGCACACTACGTAGTATCTGTTTTTGTGACCATGAAAATTGTATAGTGCATGCTTGCAAATCCAATAAATTACACAGCCATGTATTTAACAAGTTGTAATATATCTTCCTGTAAACAGAGGAAGAATTTACTCAAACTAACAAAAGAACTCAGAAAAACAGTTAAGTCCATCTGCTTCCCACTTCTGAACTTTAGAATTCGTTTAGAAGCACTGCTCAAATGTAACTTGCCTAACAATATAATCCACAATTCAAACATAACACAACTGAAATTTAAATGAAACATGAAGCTAATATCTATGCTGGCTTGCTTGAAAGCATCAGATAGGGAAAAAATAGTTACAAATAAGGTTTGTTTCAATCATACACATAAATTATTGAGTACAATATCAACACCAATAATGTTATCTTTACCAAAGAGATACAAAAGTAAGATTTTGACTCAAAGACACCATTGACTCAAATCTGGACAGTACAAAAGCACTTTTGTTCACACCAAAAAAGGCAAATATGTAAGTCTATTCTATACCAGACTTACCAGCATAGCATTAAATGACATTAAGTCTCCAGAACAGCCTGGACAGATTTTTAGTGACAGAAACACCAGTTAGGATTGTCAAGTGTTTGATTTCAAATGGGATTTCGATCTCTTGCTGCCATTCATGCATGTCAAAAATCTTTTTCAGGTCTAGCACTCTAAGTGCTTAATACATTAAGACAATAAAAAACGCAAGAATTTACACATCATCCATGTTGTTTTTAATACTGTACTGTCTCACACTGCTTTTAATCAGCACACACAGCACCACCTACTTTTGGTCAGGGATTTTTTGTTGTGGGCTTGTTTGGGGTTTTGGGGGGGTTTTTGCTTGGTTTTTGTTTGGGTTTTGTTGGTTTTGTTTTGGGTTTTTTTGGAGGGGAGTGGGGAACAGGGTTTAAATGGCTACAACTTCCTCTTCATTTCCATAGAGGGAGTGAGTACCTTTCCCAAAAAAGAGCAGGGACTGAATGCTATCTTGTCTACAACGAGTGCAGACAAAGGAAGAAGCAAAACCTCCCTGTTCCTCACCATGCTCTGGCTCTCCAACCTCTGTGCATTTTAAGAATTATGCACCAAGTAGTGCTAAGGAACCTACAGTCACTACTAGAGAAAGAGTCTAATTTCCCAGTTTGATTACATCTGTACAGCTCCTGATTTTTGTAAGTTCAGAAAAAACTTGGAGCTGAAGGCTGAAAGATCAAGTTCTTTACCTCTGGGATGTTAGTAACATGTTTACATTCAGAAAGCTTGGAGATCTTTCTTTGAAAAACAGATGAAAAAAGCAAACACAGGATTAAGTTTAAGACTCATGTGGTATATATCCCAGGGAAGGGCTGTACAATGAAGTCCTTCTCACAGCTCAGCACACTGGAATACTTCAGATGGAATCACACTGACAATTTAGTTGGATGCACCACAGACAAAAGCATTTAATAGATGGTAGAGAGCCAGGGCTAAAGCAAGCCCTGTTTTTTCTGGATGTGCCAGAAGAAATGAAAATCTCTTGCGCTTGACCTTGAAACAGGATGCCTACTTACTGAGCAAAATATTCTCACAAATAGGCTGTAACACAAAAGATGAACATTATTTCCCAAAATCATTGCCACAACCACAATTAACTTTGCATCTCTTTCACTAGAATCTATGTTTTCAGCCAAGCTGCAGGTGAGATGTTAGTGTGTAGGAGCTTTCAGGGTTACATCTATCCAGAAACTAAGCAGGCTCAAACCTTTTGTAGGACCGTGGTAGGATTTTACATACCCGGCTTAACAATTAAATAGGATTCAGGCAGGATCTTATCTTCAGATATCTGGTCTCCCTGTTTTCCCTTCAGCACAGCTGAATGGAACTACACATTGCAGTAACTTCTGCCAGAACATGGTGAGTTTTTAAGCAGTCACCACTTTGAAAAGTAGATCATGTCCTGAACCTGCAAAACTATTCATATCCATTTCACTGTGCATTACAGACACCCGTGAACTAAAATTCATTAGTTCTATCTGTCACTAATGTGGTACTATCAATGCAGAGAAGTGAGTATTGTCTGAAACTCTGCATTAGTCAGCAGTCTCAAGTACATCCTATGACAGCAACAGATATTATATAGAATAAGTGCATATCAAAGTCAGGGTGATTGTGCATCACCAAACATATGTATTCCTCAGAAGCTTACTTTCTCAGGAAAAAGGAATGGCTGAGTTTGGAGCTGCCACACCAAAGACAGGAAAATGCAATCACTGATTACTGTGAGGGTAGTCTGTGGTCCTGCAAGCAAATTCTATAAGGAGAAGATACTTGAAAACTCAGACAGGTATTTAAAAAAAAAAAAAAAAAAAAAACTGAANAAAAAAGCTGTAATGAATTTCAAACATGCCTGAGCTGGAAAATCCACTCTTCTTATACATACCATCTCTAAGTAAATTAAAGAGCATTCACAATTTTTCCTAAGCTCAGCACATACAAGAGGATTATGACTGGAAAAAAAAAAACAAACAAAAAACAAATGAAGAAACAACTATGAGATGTAATCTATAAAAATACTTGAGAGAATAGGGTTTCTGTAGATTTATTTTTCTTTACCACCAGAAAAATAATAAAAAGGAGCTTCTTTGAAGATCATGTGCAGGAAAGCCAGCTGTGTCAGTCACACACATCCCTCAACTTTCTCTAAAAAGAAGAGTAATGATTTCAAACACATTCCTACGAATCGCCAGGTGTGAAAAACCCTGCAGCCTAGAGGCACACTGAAAAGGCCATTGTAATTTCACTTACTACTTTCACACACCAGAGCTGCAACCAGCCAAACAACACAGAGGAAAAACTCTGCATTTAAAATGTTTAAGTTTTCAAACAGCAGCTGTTGGTAACAAGAAGTCTTGATACCTGGTTATTGGATATGCTTTTACATTTCAGTAAGCCCCCCCTCATTTAAGACACATAAGGGGGCCTATATTTATTTGCAGTACTGTATGGGTCAGCTATGGGGTAAAATGCCACAGTCAGTGCTGAATTCACCTTGTCCAGGATAGGACAGATCTGTTTGGGCTGCTGTCAGTAAGTGGGGTTTGCTGGAGCTGGGCCTTTCTGGTGCCTGAGCTAGTCTAATCCCTGCTAGCACATCTTCATGTTCCATCACATTACAAAGCGCAGATGTAAGCAAAGACAGCTGGATACCCAGGCAAGCCTGGAGACAGCTGGGTTGCTATGGGATCACTTCACTACTCTGCTTTGATTACCCCATACTGAACAGAAGGCTACTCAGCCTTCTTGTCAATATGAGTTGCACCTAAACAGTCTTTGAACACGGCAGACTTGAGAGCAAAAATCAGCCCTCCATGAGGAAATCCAGTATCTTCTACTACACATTCAGAAGTAGTTCATTCTTTATTAAAAAAAAAAAAAAAGTAAAATTATAGCACAAAAGTCAGAATAAAAATAGATTCTAAAAAATAAAAACATTTACAAACAAAGCAGAAAGTCCTATTTCTAGACATCTGATACCCATTTCTTCAATCCATGGATACCTCCATACAATATATATTAAACAACCTGGTAGGAGGCATTGCTGGAAAAATCAAAACTGCAGAAGAATACAGGGTGCCTACCTCTAATAATTTAATTTAAGGTAAGGCACAACAGGTTCATTTACCATTTCATAGGAGAACAGGAAGGAGTGAGGAACAGCAGTGTTCCAAAATTAACTCTCATTTTTTCCTGTAAGCTATTGCTGACTTTGATTGCCACAGATCATTAACACGTTCTTAGACCAAATGAAAAGCAGTAAGAAATCAAATGAGAAAAAACAACCCTGGGGTTATACTTGAAATAATAAAAATGCACATATTTTTAACCAGATGGTTTTGCCTCTGAGTTACAAGCTTTTATATTATGAAATCATTACTCCACATAATCAGTATTACTACTCTCTTGCTTGCACATGTTTTTAAATTCTAAGAAAACATAACTGCTTCTTCACCAGCAGTGCAAACTTTCAAGAAATGTTAAGAATTGGGATACTGGTCCACCCCATGCCAACCTGTCAATTTACTAGCAGCACAGAGCTTAAAATCCAATCTACTGTGGCATGGGCTCACACATACTTGATGAAGTTAAATATTTGTGAATAATTTGCTTTTGTAGTGGTGGGGAAAAGAAAGGAAAATGGATAGGATTACAAAAAAAAGGCAAAAAGCCACCATTTTGTCCATTGAAGATGTTAAATTATGGAGCCACAGTCTAGACAGAAATGTGTCATTAAACCAGTCAATGGGTAAGGATTCAGAGTATCCTTTTAAGAGCCTCTGGGTATGACACAAACCTGAAGTAAGAGCACTCACAGATGGAAAAATCATGGCTGTAGTAAATCATTCCTTTCTGAATGTGCAGATTTAACCCCTGCTTAAGTCAGGGATAACACCATAGATTCTCTCCACCCAACTTCAGGCACTTGAATGAAATACCTACTGAAGTTATTAATGAAAGATAAACATAACCTGTGCTAGACAAGGCCTTTACAAAGGTATGGAGCACCAATAACCATAGTTACAAGCTCAGTTGCTAAAGGACCCTTTTAGACATCTTCAGAAGAAAGACTCTGACCTTTAGTCACCTGGACCACACTCCCAAGCAGCCATGCTCACACCTCAAGATCCTTCAGTGATTGTCTAAAACAAACCTGTATGAATCCAGTTCTAAGAGCACTGGTTTGAAGTATGAACAAAACTAAAACTGAACTAAAACTAAACCTGTCTGAATGCACCTGTTTTTGTTCAGATTCTCTTTAAAATGCTGCCAACCAAATCAGCAATATAAAACCATCAGACAGTTAACCATCCTACTTAAACAGTCCACAGGAAAGCACAATTAACATCTGACTTTATTTCTTTCAAAACAAAGACAGGACATCAGCCATCATCAAAATGCCATATAGTGGTGCCAACCTATGTTTCATATCCTTGTGAGAACCGGTTTCTCAGAAACAGGAGAACACAATTGTTTGGCCATCTAATTCATAGCAGAGAATTATTTTACAAGACATTTCAGTAAATGAGGGTAGCATATCAAATAAGATTTCTAAACAGTACAAGAGCAAGTTGCTATGTATTTTTCAGCAATAATTAACTGACCATCAACTTTGCAAATGCCACTTACTTTCTTTCATACGAGAACTGCTTTATCTCTCGTTCCAATATGCAACAGCCTGACAGAGCACGACCGCAAACAGCTTTCCGGATCATTGTCCTTGGACTCAAGTACAAGCTGTATTAATGTTCTTTTCCCCAGTGTTAAATGTTTTTGATAGCTAAGAGAAAGGCTCCATAGTGCAAGAGCTAGTTGCTAGATGAGGGCATCCCACTGTGGGCTGTATTTGGCACTTCTTTCCTATAATGTGAAAGCATGACATCCATTAGTATAATTGGGATTTACAAGCCTGCACAATGAAGCAAAACTTATAAAAGACCCAAGAGAGGGTCTTATCATCAACAGTGGTAAATTTGTCACGTAAGCCATAATGCCGCTCCTAGAGCATTTCTGGCTTTCATGAAAAACAAAATTCTTAATATTGTTTGGTATTCATATAGTTCCCAACAACAACAACAAAAAAAATAGAAAAACCCAACACCAACAAAAAAACCCAGAATGGTTTACCAAAATATTCTTGTTTTGTACCTGGGAAGACAGTTCTACCATGTAGTCATACTATTTCTACTCCAAAACTAACCAAGGAAGATGCTAAAGAACAACTCCAAAAGCTTTACACTTCTAGGACCAGCAAGTTTTTTAAACTTGTAATCCAGAGTTGTAAAAGGGAAGGACAAGAAGTGCGTGGGAACTTTGTGTGGTGGTCAAGAAATTTTGGAACAAGAAAAATTTTCCCAAGAACTGACAAAAGTCAGTGCTGGTGCAGTATCTACTGAGAGCACACAGGACAACATAGGACATTACAGTTGTGTCAGCTTGACATGATCAGGGTGGGCAGGGAGAAAAAGGACAGCTGATATTAACCAGACAACTAAAGCACTAACAACAGGAAATATGGCCAAAGCCAACTTTATAAACAACAGATCCTATCTAAGGAGATTAAATTTTTTACATTTTCTAATCACATTTCCTAATGAGATTACAAGTTTGACCAGCAAAAGAGACAGTACGCTTATGACACACTTAGGCTTTGTAAGGTATTTATCTTGGCACATTTTCATGAAGAATTATTTAAAAGAGAATCAATGCTATACACATTCCAGTGATTCAAATATCTGGCTATCTGAGATAGCTTAAGATGCAATTATAACTGAGAAGCCATTATCAAGCAGGTACTTTTCTACCAAAACCCTCTGGAGGTATCAACTTTGCCCCTCTGGGACTGAACTTTCTTACAAAGACTTGAAAGACGACATGAAAACTTTCCTGGTGCCATCTGTAGATAACACAGAGATTGCAGGAATCAGGAGGACAGGTGACAGACATGCAACCAACAGAGCCATTTGTAATCTGAGCTCCAGGGAACTGCACAAATTTCTTTGTGTTCAAATAAAAAGTCACATACCAGAAAAACTAAGCCTCAGGAAAAAAAGGCTGTAGTTTGCAAAGCAGCAACTCTGAGACTGTTGGTGTCAACTTAAAAGTGGCTGAGCACTAGCTCTTAACAGAACTCTGCAGTCAAAAGGGTTCACACAATCCTGAGAGACACACAACAGGATCTCGAAGGCACTGCTTACATCTCTGCCAACTCTGCTTTGCCCGAGCAATAGATTTACTCTACTTTCACTAATATCCAGGCTTCTCTCGGCACAGAAAAGATTTGGCCGAAAATCGGTACCAGGCTTGTAGTCTTCTTTTCATAGCTGCCACACCAAATGACAAGAAAAAATATACACTTCAAAATTACACGTTGCTACCTATCATCATATGGTAAGCAGCATGACATTTTATATTTTTCTCCACGGTCCTTCTGTCTTCAGCTGCCTGTACAGTTAGACCTCTACTTATGCAAGCTATACTTACTGCAACCTCTTTATTCTTCCATCTGCCAATGCTGATTTGTTCAGATTAGCCTACAATTCCTCAGAAACAAAGAAAAATACATATTTTTTCTCTATAGCACAGCAACCACCATTGCTTTACCTTCCTCTCCAAGGGTAATCCAAATACCCTTCTCTCCAAAGGCAAATCCAATATAGCACTCATCTTTCCTTGCAAGGCCCACACCAGCTCCTGAAAATCAATGATCCAGACTGTTTAAACCGGTCCCCATTATCAGCTCTTCAATTACTATTCATTGCCATGTGTTTCTGAAGGGACATGCACATAGCATTCTTAGGACAAAGTATAGTGGGCAGAGTAAGAGGAAGGCATGTCTGGCAGCTCAGGAGAATACCCCATGAGTTTCAAATGAGGCTCAAGCCAGCCCAGTTCTAAGAACAAGAACTTGCTACTTTCCCCAGTAAGCTCAAAAGCATTACTATCCTTGCAGAAGCAGTCTAGACATAAAACAAACTGCTTGAAAATTAACTTTTATTAGATTCCCAGGGGATTCTTCCCAACTGCCTATTGCCTTTCTTATGGGCTTGTTATTTCAATAAATATAACCTGTGGCTTGCTATAGTTTTCTATATGCAAAGAAGATTGTTTTCCACCTTAAACTGAACAATATAGATTAGATTTAAAAAAAACCCCAACAAACAACGAACAAAAAAACCCCAATCACTGTGGGCGTGGACTCCATGTTGTGGGTAGGATGCAGTAAATAAACCAGCAAACTGTCTGCTCTGATAACAGAAGTGGGGAGTGTGCTGGTCTTGCATTCTCATGTCAGACATCCAATTTCCACAGTCACATATGTCTTGTGAACCACAGCAATACAAAAGTCTGAGCTGCAGTAAGCAGACTTCCAGCTCTCACAGGTACCACCTTCACTGGTAATTTGCACCCCCCGCTACTGATCACAGTGTCAGGATACTACTTCCATATGTCCCACTTCCAGCCCCATCCCATCCCTGCCTTCTCCTGCCTGTCTCTTCTGGTTCCATACAGAGTTTATCAGACACACTTTTTGATTTCTTTCATGGGTTTGAAAACTTTCCTGTACTCTTGCTTCTATCATTAATAATTACATAGACGAGTAGTTCAATTCAAATTTTCTACTAAGCATCAACTCCAGTTTCAAATGGTATTGAACTATATTTAATAGAGCTGAATAGATACCAGCACTACTTCTGCATGCAGCTCTCTTCAAGACCACACAAGTAACCCAAGCTACAATGAAAATACTGAACTTATACTCTTCAGTAAAATGTTTAGTCATATTGTAGACCTTGCCCTTGTGGGACAACTGTGTGGTCTAACAATCCTACAAAAATGGAAAAATTATTCAGAAGCATTACATTCTTGCTTCATTATACACAAGGAAATCTCTATCATCATGCAGCCAAAGATCTAAAGTTCCTCTGAGCATACAAAAACATTCAACATCAGTGTCTGGTGTTTACCCTTTTCTTGGCTGTTCAACAAGAGCAGAATTTGGCCCTTAGCTGTGACTGACTTTTGTAAATATTCTTATTAGCTTTTATGGCTCAGAAAACGTTTTGCTTATGACATACTTCAGAACCCCCTGGAGTTACTATGCCAAACTGCTGCTGTACTACTGATTAACTAGCCTTTCTTGTACAGAGTACATCCATAGAATCAGAGAATCAAATAATTCTGGTTGGAAAAGACCTTTTAGCTGATCAAGTCCAACTGCTAACCTAGTACACTGCCAAGTACACCACTAAACCATGTCCCTAAACACCACATCCACGCATCTTTTAAATACTTCCAGGGATGGTGACTCAACCACTGCCCTGGGTGGCCTGTGCCAGGGCCTGACAGCCCTTCCAGTGAAGAAATTTTTCATAAAATTCAATCTAAACCTCCCCCGGTGCAACTTGAGGCCATTTTCACTTGCTACTTGGGAGAAGAGATCTGCCCCCACCTCGCTCCAACCTCCTTTCAGGGAGTTGTAGAGAGCAGTAAGGTCTCGCCTCAGCCTTCCCTTCCCCAGACTGAACAGCCCCAGTTCCCTCAGTGGCTCTTCATAAGCCCTGTGCTCCAGGGCCTTCAGCAGCTTTGTTGACCTTGTTTGGACATGCCCCTCAATGTCTTTTCTGAACTGAGGGGCCCAAATCTGAACAAGGATTCGAGGTGCAGCCTCACCAGTGCCGAGTACAGCGGGACAATCACTGTCCTGTTCCTGCTGCCACTATCTCTGATACAAGCCAGGATGCTTATATGCAAAATCAAGCACTCTGCATCTAAATACTGCCTTTAATTTGTATTTCACTACTGGACTGGGCAGGCAGCAACTGGGCTGACGGGGCAGAGGAGCCAGCTGGTGAGTTGGTGGGAGCCAGGAAACCTGCCAGAGACTGACAAGACTCACCACTGGCTTCTGCCCACAGAAGTAGCCAAGAAAACGCAGCAAGGTCCCCAGCAGTTGTGGGCAACCACTATGCCTGCTCACCCTGCTGCCCAGCTGTGACTATCACTCATCCATTCCCAGTCCTGACTCCAGCAGCTCTTCTGAGCTCTAGTGGAACCAGTTCTACACATTTTACAGATTAAAAAAATCTGGCACATTTAATGAGTGAGAAACAACAGATTAAATTATCTGGGACTGCCGAGTCTTCTCCTACTATTGGGTAAATCTTTGCTCTAAGAACATGTAATACTACATGAAGAACTGTTACAAGCCATGCATTCTTCTGCTGCAAAAGACACAGAAAGCATGTTCCATTCTTCAATGTTATAGTAATACAGAAAACCAGAGACAGTCCTTGTCTCAGCCTCTGTACAAGACAGATCTGGGAGCACTACCAGAGTATTTTCTGTGACGTTGTCCAACAATTACACAGAGCCAAACAATTAGAATTTCTTGTTGTCAGCATCAAATTCACCTCTCTCTGTTCTTACTACAGTCCTTGCAGCACAAATTAGCCTCTCAGAGATAAAAAAAAGTGGAGACTACAGAGTAAGCGCTATGCCTGCCATCTGACTAAAACCAATGCAAGTCTATACAGAAAAGAATCCAAGACAGAAAGTAAATAGTATGCTGCCTCACATACTTGCTCAGTAACTTCTTAAAGTGAAAGGTGACCCCAAAAGCTTTCCCCCTCCCCCCCCAACAAACTCCCCTAAAGATCTAATCTGACTCTTAGGTTGCATAATTTAGCATTCAAGTACAGGATACCCAGGCTTTTCTCTGTGCAACTCCAGTGCACTGTGATCATGTAACAAACCAATGTAAGAGACATTATCTTACTTCAGCAACAGAAAACAGTGAATTTGAATGCTTCATGAAATCAACACCAAAAAAACACATGATAGCACTAGAAACTGTAGTACTATTAAGCCTTTTGGACAAAGGGTTACTGAGCTTCAAGGGACCCTGAGCAGCACTTCCAGGTTACTCCACTCTTGCTGAGAAGCAACAATATGAGAGAAATCAGCAAAAGGTGGTAGGCAGTAATTGGAGCCTATCTAATTACAGAAGTCAGAGGCTGTATTTAGAGCAACTTGTCACCCCGTCTGTCATCCCTTCACTCCCTCAATGAACAAGACCTCTGCTCTCAATCAGCCTTCTCCTACAACTAAACATTTCTGATACAGCACAAAGGAGGCAAAGCACTTTGCTGAAGAGAACAAGGATGCCACTGACTGCGGGGAGGTAAGGGGGTGCCCAGCCTACCTCCAAACTCATCATCCTCCTCGTTTTTGAACTGGAGAGGTCATGCAAGCAGGTGGCCTCAGCTGCAAGCAGGGATCAAAGAGGGTAACAAAAAACAGAGCAAGCAATGAACAGAAGAGGGCTGAGCTGCTCCACAGAGAGCAGTGAATGGCCGTTGACAGTCACACCTAAAAGCTGGTATTATGCTACAGAACTGCACTCAAAAAGCAATGCAGCATCAATATGTCATCTATGAAGGGACAAAAGGGGTCTTACAACAAAGTTATGTGAAGAGAGATAATAGTTTGCTTTAGACATCATATACTCTGAGCTATGGCTAATGGATACAAAATACTGTAGGAAGTACAGCAGGACCAAAGCAAAGGGAAAATTTTAAGAGGACTTTTTTCTTACTTGGGTTTTGTAAAAACAGTTATGGTAGACTCATGGTCTTTAGTATATCCTGCCTGAATGATTCAGCAACTCTCACTGCTCTGTTCATAAATTGTTCTTTTGAATGAATACTGGCCAAGAAGATGTGATTGTATTAAAGAGAAAAAAACCTTCTGAGGCTTGTCCCATTCAGCATCTCCAGAATGCTGATGTTCACAGACATTGCTTTTGTCAGGCAGTGCTTGGCCAAGCATGGCAGAACATCCCGCACAATCACTGCTTCCCAGGGTTCACCATCTACAGCAGACAGGTATAAAATGTATTTGCACAGGTAGGTTCATCTCTGAACAGGACAAAGAAAGAGGTTATAATAACTTTCTAAGCCCTGTCTGGAACTCATGCTTGCCTCCTCCCGTTCACTGTATCAAATGCAAAAGCTCTTGCTGTTGTGGGCACTGTAGCCTTCACATGCCAATGTACTGAGATGCTCCCTTCTGCTTTTCTGAGCTAGACACTCCAGTAACTTTAGTTCTCCTGAAGGCAAGAGATTGGGCAAAAGTCTGATGATGACAGGATGATGTTTGATCAGGTGCAGAGCGCAAAGTCCTCATGCAAACACCATTTTCAGGATCCATTTCATTTTCTCTTGCTGTATGTCAGTAGTGATCAGTAGAGAAACACTTAACACTAGGGAATAGAAATGCCCAGATGGGAAGACAGTCAGAACATATGGAAAGAACTGATTTGCAAATATGTTATTGGCCTAGATCAACATTTTCTGCCACAACCAGCAGGAAAGAGGTTAATGCTATGCCAGACTCCACAGCTGCAATGCTGTGGCATTCACACCCTGCTGCCCTGACTGAAAGTACCAGAGAATTATGCTACAAGGCCCCTGAAAAGCAGGGCACATTTCAGGCATTTTGCTGTTCTTTTAAAAGGTCTTCAGCAGTTTCCAAAGTTCTGCTGCAGTCCCCCTACATGTATGTGCTCACAAATAAAGCCACTGGCAAGTGGACACTTCTGATGCATACCACTGCAAAGCACGCCCTGACACAAACCCTACAGGAATACTGCTGTGCTCGCTGTCCTTTAGATGTATATACACTGCATTGCCTCAGCTTCTGCATATAACAGATCCCAGACAACCGAACATTATGGCTGCCAAGATCTTTCCTCTGCAATCAGTTACATGAACAAGACCTTCTCCTTTTTATTTTTTTTTTCTTTTCTTAAAGCCTGTCTCTCCTTTACTTCTCTCCTCTGACTCCCTGTTTTACCCACAAGTGTGTTAATTTAGCTCACATTGGCTGTCTTGCTTGCTTCAGAGTTAGCTTTGGGTATTTGCAGGGATTATACTTGGGAAAGGTGCTGGTTTTAATTATTTTTATCAATTGCATTATCTGAACTGATACCAACCACACATACATTGTGCCCTGGAGAATTACCTTCACTTCAGCCTTTATATCTTGAAAAGAAAGATAAAGTTGAAGTGAACAAAGGCCACTTACTAAGGGGATAAACTGTTTATCAGTTAGATTTCAGAGAAGTGCTAAAAGGGTTGTCTTAACTGCTTGGAATCCTACCCTAATATAAGTCCAAGTTTGCCTAAATTATTTCCCAGAGTTACTTAATCTCTTGTGCTCCATTTTAAAAGCTTGCTGACTTACTTTTTCTGTTTCCCAGGTCCTCCCAGCCTTCTTGTTCAAAAAAGAGTCTGTGAATCCTCATGAGCTACTCTGCGCTGAGCACGCAGAATGGTATTCAGGCAGCTGGAAACCAGACTTGAAGGGAAACCCTGAATCAATAAATCCAGTTAGCAGTTCTCCATCACATAAACTAAGTCTCACATAATAGCAGGACTGGCTCAGATCAGCATCGCTCTCCCCTACTCTGTTTCCTCAAACTGCCAAATGCAGACACTTGGAGAATGGTAAAATAGGACATGGTACTTCCACTAGCTCTTCCTCTACCTTTTTTAAACTGAGTGATGAGAAACTACTGCTCTAGTCTAAGTGAATCCTTAGCCATATTTTCCTAATAGCTGTTCATCCTAGCATTCTTTTCTTTTTCAAGGTAATATCCTGCTAGTAGTAAACTATAAAAAACCCAAAATATAAAGCAAGTATATTCAAGTCTTGGTCTTACACTTTCAGCAGATGAGCTTTGAAAAGCAGAAATTTCTATTGTTTGCTAAATTTATGACTTCACACTTCAGACTGTGACACTTAAATTTCCACCTCCCAGCAACTTCAAGTCTAACATAACCTATTTTAGTGATAAAACATCCCAGTCCTCTGTTCTTCGCATTTTCAGCAAAGTTTATTTCACACGTTCCTTATGAGGAATCAATCACATGATACATGAGTATCAATAAAAATTTTGAAAAAAAGCAGCCCTGGAACAAACACTTAAGGACTATGTGAACAGCCTTACTTCTCCCAGTAATTTTCTTTCACTTGATATTCTCTAGATTTACAAAGCCCTGCAATTCAGTAGACTTACTTAAAATCTTTGCTGTGGTATTTACAGTTTTATTGGCATCTTTCTCCACTACTCCAGAACAGAAGTTACAGTCTTGACCTGCGGTGTATCTGTCTCACCACACTGCCACTAGCCCTGCAAGTGGGCTTCACGCACATCAGAAGGTCTCTGCTATGGTTCAACCCTGGGGTCTGTTACACACCCTGCCACAGTCAGAAAACATCAGCAATGAGCAGTTACTAATGCCTTGTCCCTAGGGGTTGCATTCAGGTTGCTCTTTGCCACTACCAGATTGGTCAACTATCCTGCAATCAGTTAGATATTACATCCAGGAGAGCAATGAGCAACTAAGATAAGCTGAATCAGTCAAGATCAGCTCCATTTCTAGTCAATGGATAGGAAATGTTGCAGTGCCTAAAGCAGAACTAAGCACAGTTCATGTCCTGACACCAGACAGGAGCAAGGCAAGTGCCACTGACCTGCATTTATATCCTGTACTCCCAAGCAACACAATGCTCTGAAATGCAGAGCTATCATTACATTTGATCTGTTCCAAAGACTGGTGAGTAAAGCTACACAAAGATGCACACATACTATCTTGCCACATATATATCATTAGCTGGATGCAGCTGGGTGGGTAGAGAGGATGAAAGGCAGTTCCCAAATGCCTAACATGATTCCTGTCAGTCAATGTAACACAGTGGTGCTTCACAGACTGTAGACATACCATGTGAGTACATACATTAGAGCCCCAGTTTAATGCTACAGTGGACAAATGACGGTGAGGAGTACTACTGAATTCTCTGTAGCACTGCTACAAATCTAACACAGATAAATAGCTCAATCTACTGCCATGGTCAGGTTAAACACCTGAAAAGACCTTGTCTTGTAAGCAGGTTAAAAAAAAAAAAAAAGAAAGAAAGAAAAAAAAAGAAAATAAGAAAAAGAAAAGAGAGGCCATTAGCTCTAATTTGGGCTTGGGTTGTGGTGATATTTTGTTTGTTTTGGGGAGGTTTTCTGTTTTGGTTTGTTTTTAAATTGGATAGGTCTGATCTCCTGACTTGAACAGAAATGGGACCCTAGTGACTTGCTCAGTCACAAGAATAGCCTGTATGAAGGCTAGGAGTCAGGAATGTCAATGGCAGACTGACAATTTACAAATTCCTACACTTTACAGAAATCCATCTGCTTCAAGAGTCTGAGCTCTTATGTCTCATATGTTTTCCTAATTTGGATTTTTAACTCCCCTGA
>VZRW01003895.1:61766-80077 GCA_013398125.1 Aegotheles bennettii | reverse complement strand
ACCCATTTACAGTCTTTGTATATCGCTGTGCCTCTGTGCTCTCCATCTTGAGTCTTCACACGGGAGTGTGCGGGTGAAGAATGACTTCCCATGCAAGTGTTAGATAGTTCAAAGAACAGAAATTCTTCACAATGGGGCAGCACCGAACACTTGTCAAGGGATGAAAAATGCAACTCTGTTTGGCTAACTTCAGTCTCCATAAAGAAGCATAACATATATTTGGCCAGTTTATATTTTAAAGTATCTAATTGTCATTCAAGCTCGTCATAGAACACATTTCTTTCTAAGTGTTATGATAATCAACTTAACTAGAAAAAGTACCATATAAAGCAACATTCATAGCCGTAACGTGAAGAGGCTATGCCAAAGGCTGCTCTCTGCTATCTTGCTGGAAGAAGACATGTCCTAATTACAAAAAAAATGGCCAAAAAGGTAACACAACTGGCTTGGAGATCACATTCCTTTCTAATGACCAACAAAGCAGTCCAGAGCACTGCTACAAAACAAATTTGATGGCCTAAAACATCACCTGGGTAAAGCAGTGTAGTTCATGATTTGGCAAGACATATTTAGTCTCTCTTTGAACACACAGTTACTTCTTTTCCTGGAAGACAGTGATTACTACTGCAAGTAGGAGCTTTATGATTAGTCATAGCTAATTTACACTCTACAGTTTCATTCCCTTCTTAGATCTGGATTGCCTCTCACAGGAACAGTAATAGTCATTTAACTTTATAACTCCTTGGCATCTCTCTCCTGAATTACTACTACTCTCAGATTTTTAACTTTTCTCCAAACCCAACTGAAATCCATTTCCTCATTCAAAAGAGAACACTTAATTGGATAAACAAGTGGCATGATGTCCCTGTAGCCTAGTTGGCAATAAAACAAGAAACATGCATCCCTCGGGCTAAGGAGAAACCTGTACTATTCTATTTTTTTTTCTGGGTGTTGGGACTGGGATCCTATTTTGAAGAAATAGCAGCAGCTTCCTCTATGCATTTTGATGCAAAAACAAGCTAAATGCACCTGCTATTTTTTGACAAACATCTGCTACCAGGCTGTAATTTCCCTAGATTATGTAAAGATACATTGAAAGCCATCAGCAAGTACTGAGACACTCTGAACTGACATGATGTAAAAATTTGTCAAGTGAAGAACAGGGCTTCTCCCTTTGGTTATGAGGAAAAAGAAAATAACAGTTGTAAAATGTGTAGGCAATGCACTTCAAATGTTTTGGTGTCAACTATAGACAAGGCCAAGGCTGTTTAATGCAGATCAAGATCTAAAGAGGACCTTTAAGGACAAAGAGCAACAAAAGACATGCAGATTTCATATGGAAAACAAAGCCAGAAAGAATTCATTTTAAAAGAAATCCTCAAATCTCATGGCAGCAATAGCAGTCAGTTCTTGTTTTCTATACCATGCACAACATAACTTGCAAGAGAAGGGCATCTATATTAACAACTAGATACAGCAAAAATACTCCGGGTTGGTGAAAACCTGTTACAATACCCTATACTATAAGAACACAAGAATGGCCAGACAGGATTAAAATAAAGATCCATTCAGCCCAGCAGCCTTCCTCTGGCAGCAGAGAAGAGCAAGTTCTTATGGAAACGCTGCAAGAACAGTACAAGGATGTAAGGACACAATCCCTAACCTCCAGATGTTCTGGCAGTCTTCCAGTTAGGGAAAGCTGCTGCTTTCTCATCACCACTGGAGCTTTCCTCCATCAGTTGTTCATTTGATCCATACCTAATTTCCTGCATATTTACCCACCTTCCATGGTCAATTTAAATGATATATTATGTCCCATGGTTAGTAATTCAGCATTTTTATATTTATTCCTTTTGAATAGCACCTTGTCTTGGTGATTTGTTGCTTTCTGTTAAATAATGTAGCTTTGCCACTATGGTCTCGTCTCCTTCAAACAATTGTTTTATTCTCAGTCACATACTTGTTAATGGAATCTCAGAAAGGCTTCCTGATTCTGAAATGTTTGAAAAAGTTCCTAATTTGTGCAATTTTAACAAGTTTTTCTGCAAGCCATATTTTTGCTTATGAATCAAGTTTTTCAGTTATTTTACCAGACTGTGTATTCATTTTCATTTTCCCCCACCAAATATAGTGTATTTACACGAACTAAATTTTGTGTTTCCTTTTACTTGCTTTTACTTCTTACTATTTATTCCCACCAACTTTTTGTGTTTGATTTCTTTAAAAAAAAGACTGAAGGCAAAAACAATGAATTATCACTTGTCTTTAGCTTCCAATGAGATATCATTAAACAAGTCCCATACAACATAAGTATTTTATCCCTTCAGCTATTTCTTTTGAAGTCTTCATCATTTTTAAGCAGTTTCCCTTTTAGAAGTTAAACACACCCATTTCAGACTCACTCTAGATCTATAGGATTAGAAATTGGAGCTGCCACTCCAGCACAAGTTCATAGTTACAGATTATTATTTGTAATTATAACAGATCTTCGAGTCGTAGATCCAGCACTAACACAGTATAAGGGTATTTTTCACCCTAGGAGAATGAAGGACCCCTAGAAATACAAAGATGAAATGCAAAGACAAAGCAGTTTCCTCTTCCTATTCATTTTGCACACATTAACACAGTGGAAAGACTGGGGAGAATAGGACAGAATAGGACAATAGATGAAAGAAGCATTCATTGACAGCTATCATAACAATAATAGCCAAGTTGGTCAAAGGAACTTAGCTAGAGACAAGTGCAAATGAAATATAGCAATGACATAAGGATAGTTATACTTTGGCAGCTGGTATATTATGCTATGCTGCACAGCACACAAGGGGCGGAGGGGGAAATAACACATCAGTGATGCTGCAAGTAGCAGTTTTATTCCATTCATGTTTCCCTGCCCCATTTCAGATGCTTAAGAACACAGCCATTGTCTAGGATGTGAAGCTATTATGCCAACTTTAACTGCCAAGGGACTACACCCAAGACATCCACACCAGGCATTTGTGGGCAGGATTCACTATGATTATTCACGACTCACGTTTGGAAGTCTTTTCTTCCAAAACATTAAATTTTCCCTTTCCTGAAGAAACAGCAGATTAGAAACCTACACACTCATCTCTGACAGATCTCCAAATGCTTCTTGCCTCCTGCGCCCTCTGTGAGGCAGGCTACTGGGGTCCACTGGCTTTATTCTATATGTGTTATACCACCACTCCAGCCACCTGCCAGCATACTGCACTCTGTCAGAAGTGCTTCTCTATATGGCAAATCTGCTAAAGAAAAGGTATACTAAAAATTCCATCTTACGAAGAAAATACCCTTTCTCACCCACATGGGATCAAGACTCAGACCTATCAGTACTAAATAATTTGGGGGTTTTAGGTTATATTGATAACACCTTATCTGTTGATCTCCAATACAGTCCAGAGCAAGGGGCACGCAATACATTACCTTCAGATGGAGACCAATGTTTTTGTCTCCTCACTTCTGGCTGAAGCACATTCTGAACGTGCCCTGCTTCCTGGCACACAGGGCCAGCCACAGCAGCCCACTGCCTAGCCTCACCTGCCTCCTTGCTGATGTTTCCCATGCCTAGGAAGCAGCAGCACTGAGCACCAGCTTGAGGACGAAGCAGCATTATAGTTCCTCGTTACTCCACATGGCTGCCCAAACAGATCCAGACATTTAACTGGCTTCATGCAGCCCTCTCATACATCAGTGCACAGCAAGAATCAGGCGTATGATGTCTGCAGACGCTTGCTTAACCTTCTGGCCTTCACACAAATTTCTCACCTGCTCTTTCCAGCCCCCACCTTATTATTATTTCAAAACTTACTTACAGCCCAGTAATGTACTCATGCCCTGAGCAGGAAGGGCTCCATGCCATGAAATGATATACAAAGGAGCAGTGAAGGACAGTCACTGCTTATATTCACCAAGTTCTCTTATTCAAGCTTACTCTTCATTTGACCATGGGCAGAGTTGTGAGAGGTCAGAGCAGTCGCGGTCCTGAGATTATTGTAGAGTCAACAGCACCCAACTGAATTGTAACCTAAATGCACTCCAGTCTGCAAATTCCCCATATATGATTATTATTTACACTCCCAATAAACAGCACCTCAAAGTCCCTGACAGTACTGACAGCACAATGAAAATGGTGTCTTTTAAAACCAGTTAATAGACTGTCTGGGGCAAACCATGGTGTACTTGACCTAGAAAGACTGATGATTTCTGGCTTATCAAAATACATTATCACCAGAGAGTAACAGTTCCAGAGAGAATTGCAGACACAATTTTCTTTCAGATAAAAGACATGAGGAAAATAAATATGAGCAGAAACTTAGGAAATTACATGCCAGGCTTCTTTGTTTTCAGCTAAGGATGATGTTTCTAACTGTAAGCATTCACAGATGACAATATTCCTCTGCCAATCTTGCAAATACAAATTTGATCCATTATAGAACGCAATGATGATTTGCAATGAGCAGATTGCCATGATAATTTGCAATGACTAGATTGCCACCACTGTGCAAGTCATAAATAATAATTATGCAACATTCAAAATGTCAAAGGCACTAAGTATTTGCATGGGAGCACTACAACATCTTGTCTGTCATTCAGCACTGATGAAAATACAGCTCAAAAGGAAATTCTACGAGTTCATCTGCCCACGTGCATCAGGGACAAAATTTTTGAGATGGGAACAATTGCTTGGGGTTTGTTGTTAAACTATCTGTCATTTAGAAATATAAAGCTCAAGATTTTCTCTGACAATTCCCATTGTCCCTTAAAAAAAAACTTGCAGATTGAGATGAACTAAAACAATGTAATGAACAAACTGGGAAAATTTTTCCCAATAATTTCCATAATTCCAACACATAAACTGTTTCCTAGTTTTCATTTGAGGAAGTTATCCAATATTACATACTGAGATGCAAAATCCTAAAAAAACCCTAGTTTTGGATCTAACTAAAGTTCCAGTCCAAATTACACTATATGGGCAAGTCAGATAAATGAGAGTGGGGGGAAATCTTTTGTTCAGTGATAAAACTCTCCAAATTAAATGTAGTCAACCTGAAGTTACTAAAAGCAATTACTTATAGTATATTTTTTGGCAGAGACGTGGTACACACAAACTGAAGTGTAATGGACTTCATTAAGGGTGAAATACTACCTACAATGTCATTTCAGCTCCGTAAATATCCACCAAGGAGTTTTATAGCAATACAAATTATTTGCATTTCTCTTGCTAACAAAGAGCATAATAACTCTTGTTGCTGCAAAAAGAAAGTAAAGTACTTTGTACTTTTTTTTTGCCAAAACCAAACATGTTTTGTCCCCCAAAACCTAATCCACTATTTGCTTGATCTGATCTAGTCATAAAGACAGTGGACCTGACTAGATCTTGATGTATCTATTTAATAAACTCAAACTTGGAGAAAGAACTTTAGGGGGAGAGAAAACGAAGGTAAAAACCACAGCTACCAAAATGAAGAAAAATATTTGCTTAAACTTTCCACTAAGCTCCAGAGCTATGGCCAGGTTAACAATGTTGCAAAAGAACTTCAAGAAGTTTTTCTTCATGGCAACTTTCCTTGTGTTTACATTTTGGATTAAAAACTGGTTTAGAATCTGTTATACAGGATATAACACAGCTATAAAAAGTTATTCAGAAAGGACAAAGGATGACCAATGAACTTCAGAAAGCTGAAGACATTTACCCAATCCACAGTCTCCATTCTTACGATTTTGACCAGGTTTGGTCCATGACTGTTCTAGATAAGGAAAAGGATAAACAGTGCATCCAAACAGAGATATTAAAGTTTGGACTGAGCATTTTGAATAATTTTTGTTTAAAACATATACATTTTAAAATGGAAAAAGAGTGGAATTTGAACAAAAAAAATCTTCAAATCAAAAACAGTGTCTGCATGAGTCTTTAGTGTGAGTCACAACTACAGTGGATTTAGATTTACTCTTGGGATTTCTATGCATCAACAAGCCTAAGCAGTTTATTAGGGGCTTCCTGTTTGCCATGAGAATTGAAACACACGCTGGATGTGTTTAAACATAGGCAAAGCTTAGCCAAGAAAACCAGCTTTTTTATTTTACTTATTTACTTATTTAAAGCTTGCAATTTCAGATGAGTCTTTCTCCAGAGCATGCCCTGGAGACAATGTGTATATAAAATGTATAAATATCTCACCCTAAATTACTAAATACTTAAATTCTGTTGCAGTTTACCAATGGGTTGGGAAAGTCCATTGGTTAAGTGCCAGTTTCTGGGAAAACTCAAAATATCTGGCCAGGGCTTGGCAATACCCAGTAAATACAACAGCACAGAAGCCCTCCCAGCACACAGCATGGATCTTAAACCAGGAACTGTAGCTGCAGTGCAACTGTTCTGCAACGACAGAGCTACGTATATGTATATAAATTTGTATGTGTGTATGTCTAACATACATGTATATATAACTGCGCCGTGATGCTGACACTACTCAGGGACTGCAGCTGCTCCTCTCTGACAAAGAGAACTGAAGGGGCAGGGCTTGATCTCCAGGCTGCTGGTTTCAGCTGGTGCCAGAAGCCAAGCTCACACAGCTGCTGTGAAAGCAGCACTAGCTCATCTGTCCTCTAGGTGCAAGCAGTAGACACAGGCTATTTGGGTATGGTTTTCACATCACCATTGCTATTCATCATCTAACATCCTGCCAATGTTAGTTGCTCAGGACAGGAGCAAGACAGGCTTTTCTCGGTGATTTTCTTTCTTTTAAACAGCTCAAAAATAAAGCATGCAATTGGCAAGATTTGTCCCTAATAATGTCACATTATATGCATCACTGACTGGGTATGTAGGAAAGCTTCGGTTCTTTCCCTCTCTACTGCTCATCATTAATGATTATATACAAAGCATGTGATGGAGAGCAGGTACAACACATTGTTAACACGGCAACCAGTACAAACTATTCTGTGTACTTCCAAGATGGACCTTTCTTTTCAGCATCATGAAAATGGATTGAAGGATAAAAAAAAAAAAAAGTTCTATGATCAGCAGCACTATCTTTCCCCAGAGATTTGATTCTGACATGTGCTCCATTTTGTGATTTAAAGTCATTTTCTCCAATTTCTCCTGAGTCCTCCAGCACTCCTCGCTGTAGCTGGGTCAGGGATAGAACTGCACCCTGCTCACTAACAACTTAAAGCTGTGCTTAGCCACTGGCCAACCTGCACGTGTTCATTCATCATTTCACCATCCAAAAGTTCCCACCTTTACCTGCAAAATTCAGAACAACTTAATGGCTTTGATACCTCTATTCCCTTTTCAGATTGGGCTGAATTTGGCCAACCACTTCCAAAGATACCAGAACAGACTATCTTACAAACCTCACATTACTAAGAATCAAGACAAAATAGATGTTATGTATATTTTTTTTTTATTCCTGGGTTCTGAACATTTAGACTGAAGTCACAATACCACAGCTTTCCCTTAGTACGTGACACACTTTTTATAAAAAATGCCAGTCATGAAATCATTACTGAATCATGAATGAAGACTTTCAGAAAAAAAAAAAAGACAGACACACATACATACTTAGAAGATTCACTAAAATACTCATGGAAACTGGAAGTATGATTGATGGCTCTGTATACTAATAATATTCTTAAATAATTAACAAGTAATTAGGTACATATTTAAACAAGAGCGTAAGTCTTAAAACTACATTTGAAAAGAGTCTGCCCTTCATATTTTCAAAAAAGAGTTACCAGAAAGGAGCCAGACATTCTAATCCTGGGTAGTCCATTCAAATCAGTTCATATTGAGTAATCCTGATTTTAACCTCCCCCATCAATGACTGTTCCACTGAAACATAACAACTATATTATAAAAACTCCAGCCATACTCAGCTTATGGCCTAACAACTTCATACTGGTTAAAGGTGACGAGGCCAAGATCAGGAGACACAGACACAGCCGGATTCTCATGTATTGAGATCACTGATGAGACTCCTTTGACCTGTCAATTAGAGTATTTTTGCAAACAAAAGACTGGGGGAAGGGAGCTGGCAGATGGGTAGTTGAAGTTCAAACACAAAGAAAAGGGATGGATGTTAAAGTACAGCAGCAAATACTAGTCAAAGTTTGAATGATGAATCTGTTGGAAAAAACAAACAAACAAACAACAAAACAAGAGATCATGCTGAATTCCCCAAAGCTGAAGTAAATCTGCAACAGATAAAATGCCACTGATGGATTTTATGCTACATTGAGCAGACCAGGTTAAGAATATAGGAGACACTATATAAGTACCAGAACTCATTCTTAGGCTTCATACAATGGTGATACCCTGTGATATGGAGAACGGTTACACTCAAGCAGAATTCAGACACCATTCTGCTTTTTGGGGACAAACTTGCCACATGTCAGGACAGACACAGATCTGTGCAGAGAGGTCCCATTTGGAGCATCTTCCACCAGCTGCTCTGACTGTGGCTGGGCACAGAGGAAAGAACTGAGGTGGGGAGACTGCAAAAATCCTAGGCACAGGCGGCAGACTTGACCCAGTTTACCACAGATACGGGTGTGGAGCAGCCACCAGGTTTAGTGTGTATGCCTGTCACCGCTAAGAAACAGCAGTGTTCTGCAGTAGCTGGATTTTGGGAGAGGGAATAAACAAACAAATAGTGCTTCATAACTCTGTCCTGTACTGCTGTTGCCTTGGCAGCAGACAATGACAGCACCTCTTGTAAATGCTGATGCCCATCAAGACAGAGGCAACCCTCTGACCACCTAGAGACAGTCAAAGCACAATCTGTCCACATTGCCACACAGGGCCCAGCATGGCTGGGAGCTTACCAGGTACATGTGTACAGATTGTTCTCAATTTCCATCTTAATGTTTTTCCATTCTTCTGCCATTTCCCTGCTAACAAAGGTATAGCATTTGAAGATCAAAGTATTACCAGAAGCAACTGACCACTGACAGCTCTACACTGTAAACAAGTGTCAAGGAAACAAAGCCTTAGTGATGCTCTGTCATCTAAAAACACTATAAACAGTGTCTGTTACACTGATGAATAAAAGAGGCCCTTGTTTCTAATGAAGGGGATAGACTATCATAGAAAAAATCAGTTCCCAGCTCTATAGGACTCAGTGCTTAAACCTAGGATTATCCATTCAACTTCACTGAGCTTCACTCCCTTCCAGCCCTACTGAGGGGACAAGCTGGCCCTACTGCTTTGACAAAAGGGATCTCAGGACTAACACACAGCTGAGAATTAAGGCTTTAATATTGGAAAAGTTCATTATAATATTCTGCAGAAAGACACTGTGGAAGCATAAAGCATAATTAGAAGTGCAACCTAAACAGACTGACAAATCCAAATATTATTTCCACTGAGAAAGGCAAAAATTAAATTATCTTATCCCTTTACTTCCTCTTGGAAACTTTCCTGTATCTAAGGGATTTCATGTCTGCTGTCTTCCCAAGTGCCACAGTTCAATCCATTTCTGGTGTTCCAGTTGTGACGTGCTCTCTGGGCTTTCCTCCTCCACTGTGAACCAAAATAAAAAGTGAGGTCTGCCCCACTCTTCTCATGTTAACACAGTCTCATGCATTATTCTACAGGATCCAGAAGTGCAAAAGATTCAGCTAGACAACTGACCCAGGAAAGAAGAGACAGAGCTTGCAGCATCATGATCTTTAACCTGCTACAAAGGTCATGAAAGTGAAACAAGGATATCACAAGGTGTTAGAAAAACAATGAATTTGGAAACTACAAGTTGTTCCTCCAGATCTCTGCTAGTCTGTCCTCTTTATCCTCTTGTCCAATTCTGCCCAAATCCCTTTATGAACCTCGCCATTCATTTCCAAATACATTTCTGAAATATTTCCTTTTTTTTTTACAAGAACAATGTTATATACTACTGTTCCTCCCATTCTTACATTGCAAATCTGTCACTGTCATTGCCCTTGCATGCTGTTTTTGGAACATATAAATACCCAGGAGAATGAAATTTGCAAGACATCAGCATACTTTGTTTTCAAAACAAGTAAGAAAATGCTGCAGTTCCTAAGTATGGTGACATTCTAGCTGAAGAAAACATTCTAGCTGAAGAAAACAATCTACTGTCAACCTGGAGAAGCACCGATGGCAAAAAGCTGTTTCCCACAGTTTGAAAGCGTCACTTTTCTTTTTCAATCATTTGTTAACATAATTTAGTCAAATACACAGCCCTTTGAAAACCGCATCTTCTCTGCACCACCCACTTGACATATGCAGAAGAACTTCAGTTCTGAAGAGTGTCACAAATAAAAACAAATAGTAAGAATAGTACCTCTACTACATGAGCAATGCCTGTGTAATGCATCCTGGAAGCAGGAATATATTTCGAAGAAAAACACAAGGGAAATGAAAATCCATTTCTAGGTTTTCTATACTTTCAGTGTTATGTGTGAGTGATCTTTATGACAGAACACAAATCTACACCACACATCTTTGGTTTGTTCTTATACACAGCTATTATCCTGGAAACTCAGGAACTTTCAAATATGAACCAAACAGATGACACATGAGAGTAAGTAATTCCAGAAGAAGAGCTAAAAGTAGGATTCCCCTCCTGCAGGCATCTTTAGGACTTTATTTTGCTCCACTTCAGGCCAAAATTTTATTAATTTTTTTTTTTTTTGGGGGGGGGGGGGGGAGGGGGGGCAGGAGTGGGCAGTGTTGCAAAAGATGACATATTCTTAAGCAATTCACTTGGACAAACTACAAGACAATATTTCAACAATTTCTCACTGAAAAATGTCAACAAAAAGGATATTCCAGTAAAACATAACCATTTAATCAAATCATTACCTTACGGCATTATAAATTCTTTGACCAGGTCCTAGCATTAAGAAAGCCAAAATTAACCGTTTAGGGATCACACACTTTCCTGTCACTCATTGCCATGGTACACCAATGCCTCATTTAGCTTATTAAAAGATCATCTCAACAAAAAAACCAACCAAACAAACAAAAAAGCACAGTATGTTTATAATTTTTTAATATACCTGACCTGTCAAGCCAAAACAGTGTCAGGAAAGGAACATCACTAATATTGCTGTTCTGCATATTTGAAGGCTAAGATATTGGTTCTTACCAGCTCCTGGGTTATGTGGTTTGAGCACACCAGCACTCTGTCAGCTCACAGTGATGGGCTGAGGAGCTGAGTTTCATTGGGATCTATTTGCCAAAGCACACACCCCGAGTACAGTCCTGACCCAGGCTGACACAGGTGAGGACCCATGCAGCAGCCACTGCTGCCAAAGCATACTCTGGGAAGCTGGCACCTTTCAACCGCACTGTTTTGCCGTCTTCCTCTTTTTCACATCTCAGCCCCAAGGATCCTTCCAAATCACCCTGTAACTCCTTTTATCCAGTAGTTTAGAATTAATCTCCTACAGTAAACAAGCTTACGATTTCTCCTCGTGAGATAGGTTTTTAGTATCTCAAATAATTTGCTATACTTCCATGGTGCACCTGTTCTTGGTTCTCCTTCCCTCCCTCATAAGAATGAACAGAAAAATTATTTTCAATGAAGAAACACAACACATCCTGGGAAAAAAGAATAAAAAAATAAAAAAGCAGAAATAGGCGTGGTGCTGAAGAGCAAAAAGCTGGGGCTCTTCAGGATGTAAATAATTCACCATTAGCTCAGGAAGCAGCAGACTCCCACAGGCAGTTTCAGAAACACCAGGTTTTTATCCTAAAAAACAGACTGCATTTCTCAATGCTGGCAATTAATAAATGTTTTAATGTGATACTGGATCTTTCAAAAAACATTCAGAGGGCAGGCAACCTAAACCACCTTTCTCCAGCTCATGGCACTCAGACAAATTAAGAGATTCAGACCCAACTCTTACTGGAACTTCTCCAGAGTGGTAACTTCTGGACTTCAAAAATCATCATGTTAAAACCACCATGTTTTTCCCCAGAGGTCGCTTTCAACCCGAATTCATTTATGATTCTATATTTTCAACATTTCAGTTTGGGTCAAGGGGGAAAACCAAACCACAACAGTGTTTTTCTGATACAAGTATTCTGACACTAGAAAGAACCCACAAGCCTGTATTCCAGCAAACATTGTTTCACAAACCTCCAAATCAAAGTAAACCTCAGAAAGTAACCCAAATGAAAGGATCACTTTGAACGATACTGCCAAGCTGAACTTAAAATGTAATTTGAGTTTTGGGGTTTTTTGATCCTTGTCACAGACTAAATACTTCAGAAGGCATAATGAAGACCTAGAACCTTGTTTTCTAGTTCTCATCCTAATAAAAAGTAAGAAAGACACTCTGGTAAAGCACCAGACAAACCAACCAAAGGAACTACTTGTATCATCATGTTTCCTTTTCCTTACTCACCCTGCATGACCGTAACATGTTTTAGGTAAGTTTTGATAAATTGGTTCACACTAGAGGAATTACCTAGAAAATCCCTGATCTTCATGTCTGTGGGACTGAAGCTTCTGACCTCAAGCAACAGTCTGTTTCTCTAGGCAACATGCCAAAAGTGTTATCAACACTTGTGGTAAGATTCCAAAGTTTCCCATTTCATCTACACCACAGCTGTCTTCATGTTACTACTCATACATTGCCAGGATACTTTTGTAACCCACCAATTTTCCAAAGGTTCTGAAAGCTTCATACTTCTCAAAAGCAAAGAACATACTTTGATACTGACAGGCCGGCAGGGAGTAGATGTACTTTACAGACACTCACCTTGGTGCTGACTTCAGGCTCAAGAGTGAAACATCAGTTCCCAGCCTGTTGTAGCCTGAGATGTGTTGGCTAAAAGGCACCAGTGCCCTGCTCTACGCACTTTCAAATAATGTCGGTTTTCACTCAAGGATGAAGGTGCTAAAGCACATGCATGCTGCACACACTTCACCACCTCTGCCTACAAACTCCACAAACCTCTTTGCGTTTTGCCTCTCACAGATTACATGTGCCATGTTACACAGCTCCCTACAGCACCCCCTTCACATTCAGGCAGTTTGTCTCTTCTTCCACTCTCTGACACGGGATGTTCAGCCTTATCCTCTAGAACTAGAAACTTAAGCTGTGGTAGTGCTAAAAAACAAAGCACAGCAAAAATAAGGTGTTCAACTCCTTGTCTCAGTCTGAACCACAGGCTATTTAGAAATGTAAGACATCAAGCTCCAGCATTAGCAGTGCTCTTTGGAATGAGGGGCGCCTAGAGGTGGTTCAGGTTTGAATTTGAAGCTCTGGCTAAGGTTGCATCTATCCTATCATTTATTTCTGAAGTTGCAGTGCCATTCTGAAGCACATCTCCCAGTCTTCCCAACCTACCATCAGTTGGTTTAATTTGTAGAGCAGTTTCAGTGCACCTGAGCTCCATTCTCCCTAGAGGAAACTAAAACAATCTCACATCTAGATGCACAGCAAAAGCACTCTAGCTATTAACGGGATCACAGAATCACAGAATCATTCATTCAAGTTGCCAAAGACCTTTAAGACCACCAAGTCCAACCATAAACCTAACACTGCTAAGTCCTTCACTAAACCATGTCCCTAAGCATCACATCTACATGTCTTTTAAATACCTCCAGAGAACGTAACTCAAACACTTCCCTGGGCATCCTGTTCCAATGCTTGATAACCCTTTCAGGGAAAAAAATTTTCCTAATACCCAATCTAAACCTCCCCTGTCACAACCTGAGACTGTTTCCTCTCATCCTATCACTTGTTACTCAAAAGTGATCAAAGCAGTGACTGGGTATTTGGATGGCTTCAAGCTTATGAATGATAGAGGTGTGCAGTTCAGACCACTAGAAAAAAAATCTAGTGGAAAGTAAACCCCAAGGGGCCTCAGCATCAACTTTTGACCTTCTGATTTGCTCTTCCAAAAATGGATTCTTTCACAGCGTTATGTCAGTAAATGTATCAGATTGGCTCACCCAATACCAGACATATTCACATACCAATGCTCTAGCTCAGTTCTAATGACTCCAAAATTAGCCAGAACCCCAGTAAGGGTCACACCACTTACCAGGCCATTGCAAGTGCTGATTGCTGCTGTCCCACTCCCGGAACCTGGCTGCAACACTGTGCCTATGTAGTGGCAAGGAACTCCCGAGCGAGTTACAATCTTCGCACTAGTGTAGTTGCCTCGTCTCTTTTCTACTACGTAGTTATGGGAAAGAAATCCCACGTGGACGGTCAAGTTAAAAAACAGACTCTTCTCCTCATGGTTAATTTTGTAATACACCACATTTTCCTTTTTGCTGAGATCTCTCTTCTTCCTCGTGTTTGAGATGTTATGGTGTAAATTAAAAGAAAGAAAACGCCCATTTGCATCTACTCTTGCTGGATCAACCACGTGGTATTCTGGCAATGTCTTGATAAATTGCTCTGAGAGAAAGGGGAGAAAAAAAAAGAAGCAAAATTAGGGTAAATGCCAGCCTGGTCACATCTCACACAAATTAAACCAAAATTCAAAGGCGACAGCAATTCACACCACATCATCCTATCGACACAAAGGCAGGCAATGCACAGACCACCATGCAATACAATCCTCATTTAGGCTTTCTAGTCTCCCGTTATAATGCTCAGAAGGTCAACTTTCTTCTTTTCAAATATTTTGTCACCATTCACATAAAGGATTGACTATCACTCACACACTCCCTTCCCAATCCCACAAGAGCTGGGAACTGTCCCCAGCACAGAATGCTCAAGGAGACCATCCTCAAACATCCAGAAAGCTGACCACTTGACGTAGTATACAGAGCCTTACAAATGCACAGTATTAATTGGCTTATAGGCTGTGGCAATAGCACTGCAGCAGCATCAGCTTTAGCAGATATTGCAGCAGAAGAGGGAATTTTAAAAGAAGGGAAAGAACACATCTCCTCTGTCCTCATCAGCTGCAGTATAAGACATGGCTGCTTGTGTTTCCTCAGGGCATGAACCCCTGAGACACATGCACTGAAGTACTCTCACTTAAAAAAAAACAAAGCAAAACACACAAAACCCCCACTTCCCAGCACATATACAAAGCTACATGAGAAATGTGGCCATGTGTTAGAATCTTTATTCCAGAAGCAAGCTTATTCTCATACAAAACAGAATTCTTTGTACAGAAGCCTTCCCATCAGCCTACAATGATTTGGTGCTTTTGCAGAACAATGCAGAGCAGTGTGGTTTTAAATTTCCACAGTGGCAAATCTTGACAACATGGAGACTAACACCCACCAACCAGAAGTTCTGCCTTTGTCCACATAAGCACAGCGTGGAATGAGACATTGAAAATTCAGTTCACACCTTCATGCCTGCAGTTTACACAGCCTGTAGATAGTACAAAACTGCCTGACAGTTTAGCAGCTGAAGATACACTGGGGTCCCCTCTTTCACACGCTCCGGAGTAATGCAAAAAATAGGCAGGGGGAAGACAGGAGAAACACTCAAAAATAGGGCTTACCTGCAGAAGTTGAATAATAAGACTTCTGGGAAGCCCCACATCCCATATTATCCTAGCAAAGACAAGCTACCAGAGAATGCTGCAAGACCAGGCCCCCATTTCTCTGGTTTTCAGCACAATTCATTAAATAATCAAATTAAATGCCTGAAGGAAAACTTGCTTATTTGCTGTCACTGTGTGATTTGCCTCTGCTTGATGTCTTGAGATTAATTTGTTGTGGCTTAACTGCTAAACTTCATGTAAGACTGAGGACTTGTGGATTTGGACTTTAAACTATTCAAGGAAGTTTTTTATTTCATCACTACAGTAGTTAGTGTGTAGAGGTTAAGGCAAATTAGATATCATTATCAGTAAAATGCAAAATAATGCCTAGGTGGCAACAAGATTATCAAAGCAGAGACATATAACTTCTTCCACTCACTCCTTAAATACTTATTTCTGAGCACTAGTCACTGTACAGCGGAATTATGCTGCAATAATAATACACTGTAGTATAACTGCAGACAAGAATTACTAAAAATTCCCAAAAGGCCAGAGAGAATAAGATTACCACACAGCAAAGTTTAACAAGATGAGGCTGAAGAAAACTTCTACAAGTAATCAGAATCAATTTTGTCTAGACTGTTGGGTAGAGGTTAGCAAAGGCAATGCTATCAATAACGGAACAATTCACTCAGCTCCACATTAAGCCTAACATACTACTTGGCCTTTCTGGCTGAAGAACAGTCTAAAACAAAGACAGAAGGTACAATTTTGGCGATATCCTTCTGCCCATCTAGGAAAGAGTAACACTCAACTAGAAGGCAGAGTCAACAAGCAGAATCACTTAATACATGCAGCCCACACTGCACAAGAATAAAGGTTGTATTCTTCAGTATTGACTGCCTCAATTTTCCTGAAGTAACAGTCAATTCATGTAACACAGGTTCCCGTAAAACTCAGCGCCAGCAAACATTAGAGAGGGCATCTATCCCAGTGTCACTGACAAGCCTTGGAGCTGGCACATCGCAATGGCCTTCTCCTTGGCCACCCAGAATACTCTCCACTCCAGGGAAGTTCTGGCTGTCGAGTGGCACTGATCAGGATCTATAGGTCAGAAAAGGGAAGACTTCCCTGGTCGGCTTGTGTAGCTCCAGAGAACACTCTGTCTTTCCACAACAGCAGCCTCAGCACACCAGCTTGCATCGGTGACACGAACACAACCAAAACATCACACTGAGCAGGACGGGTTCGAGTCAGCACTTTGCTTTGCAAGCATGGTGTTTGCACAGGCTCTCCTAGGCACATAGGACAAACAAGGCTCAGGACCATCACGCTTGACAAATCTAAGAATTCTTTAAGTTGCTGGAGAAACCTTCCCTGTGCATCATTCTGCATCATTGAATACATCTGATAATATTCAAAACCAGTGCTGTCTGTTCTGCTCCTCTGTGGATTCAAACTCCTCACACATGGCAGAGAGCATATGAAGAATGGCTGTACACAAAGTGAATAAACTAGGATAAAGAGAAAAAACATACATGGACTGTCACACATGACAGGAAAAGCACAATTCCTTTGAGACAGATAATGTTTTCTGACAAAATTCCTTTAAAATATGACACATCAGCATTTGCCATTCTTTCATCTCCACATTTGTAGTTCATCTACATCTGCTCCTCAGACCCTCTGGCTTGTTTTCCAATGATTCCTTGGGGTAGGAAATAGTGTTGCTCATGTCTGGATGAAGCGTGTCCCCAAGCCAAAGAAAGGCTTTGTACCCAGGAAACACCCGAAGATCCGAGTCCCCATGGCAGGGAGCAGGCCTTCAACATTCAGCAATGGCATCCTTAACTGCCCCACCTGCCACACTTGCCATGGATGTGGAGGCAGCACAACACTTAACAGTCACTTCAGCTTCACGAGACACAAATTTTAGTCCACACTTAGCAATGCACTCAATCTTGCTTTGCAAAAACCTAGCCAAGTTTTGAACTGTCCCTTTATACAAAGCCATTTGCAATGTCTTGGAAAACACTAGGTTTTCCAAGTCTCGAAAGTTAAATTAATTCTACATTAATTTCTAAATGCCTGACAGCTAAACAGCTGGTACGTGCTAACACAGCCATCCCTGTTCTGTCCCGTGTGGAGTCACAGAAATGCAAGGATTGCCTGCATTCATTTCAAATTCACACAGCAGGAACCAGCTTCGGCATAACTGTTCACTTTTCAGGCAGCTTACTTAACCACTTGTCCTTTCCACAATCTCTGGGGGGCACAGATTTTCTCCTCTGTCCAAGCTCTCCCACTGACAGCACCGCAGCTGTTGATTGCATCAGGAAGGTCTTCAGGACGCAAAGTTTCCTCCTACACTTTCAGGTCTTCTACCGCTAGACAACAGCCTTCTAGCTAATCATATTCTTTTCTCTCTTGGGAGCTGCTTCTCAGATTCTCCTTAATCGGGGAACGGGATGAAATTCCTGAGCTGCGCTCCCCCGGGGAGGTGCGTGGCCGGTACCAGCAGGGGGATGAAGTTATCCCACCTTGAGGAGCAGCCCCCAGAGGCTCCTCCCGCAGACGAAGCCTCACTTTTCATTTACCATTCTCGCCGAGTAAGAACGGCTCACGGTGGGTCTCGTACCCTGGCAGCACCGATGCTCCCGCAGCCCGCGGTGCCGCAGTACATACAGAGTGACCGCTTGTTTAATAAATGAGTAAGTAACACGCGACAGGAAACTTTTCCAGTTCAGTGCTCCGAAGCGACTCTGAACGCGGGAGGTGAGCAAACCGCAGGATTCAGCGATGCTTTCACCCACCCGCTGCAGGGCAGTGACTTCCAAAAGCAGCGAGCGGGCTG
>VZRW01003895.1:26831-45305 GCA_013398125.1 Aegotheles bennettii | reverse complement strand
AGACCCCCTTGGGCCATCACCAGTGTTGAAGACAGAGGTGAAGAATGCACGAAACACCTCTGTGTTTTATTATTATTTTATTTTTATCTGACTATTAAACACTACTGAGGCCAGTCCTATTCAACATCTTCATTAAGGAGCTGGATGATGGGTCAGCCTGCACCCCAGCACATTTGCAAATGATACAAAAGTGAGAGGAGTGGCTGGTACACCAGAGGGTTGTGCCACCATTCACAGGGTCCTTGATGGGCTGGAAAAATGGACTGACAGGAACCTCAGGCAGTTTGGCTAAAAGAAATGCAAAGTCCCACGCCTGGGGGCAGATAACCCCCAGCACCAGTACAGGCTGGGAGGTCNTGAAGACAGAGGTGAAGAATGCACGAAACACCTCTGTGTTTTATTATTATTTTATTTTTATCTGACTATTAAACACTACTGAGGCCAGTCCTATTCAACATCTTCATTAAGGAGCTGGATGATGGGTCAGCCTGCACCCCAGCACATTTGCAAATGATACAAAAGTGAGAGGAGTGGCTGGTACACCAGAGGGTTGTGCCACCATTCACAGGGTCCTTGATGGGCTGGAAAAATGGACTGACAGGAACCTCAGGCAGTTTGGCTAAAAGAAATGCAAAGTCCCACGCCTGGGGGCAGATAACCCCCAGCACCAGTACAGGCTGGGAGGTCACTGACTGGAAAGCAGCTTTGCAGAGAAGAATCTGGGGATCCTGGTGGAGAAGCTGAGCATGACCCAGCAATGTGCTCTTGTAGCAAAGGCCAACAGTAACTTGGGCTGCAATAGGCAGAACATTGCTAGCAGATCAAGAGAGGTGATCCTTCCCCTCTGGTCAGCCTGGTGACGGCACATATGGGATGCTGTGTCCAGTTCTGGTCTCCCTAGTACAAGAGACAGATGAACTTACTGGAGAGGCTCCACTATGATGAAGAGCTTGGAGCATCTGCCATGTGAGGAGAGGCTGACAGAGCTTGGGTTGTTCAGCCTGGAGCTGAGAAGGCTCAGAGGGATCTTATCAATGTGTGTAAATACCCGACGGGGGAGAGAGTTAAAAAAGATGGAACCAGACTCTTCTCAGTGTTGTCCAGGGAATGGACAAGAAGTAATAGGCACAAACTGAAATCCAATTAATTTAATTTAAACACAAGAAAATAGCCATTTTTATGGTAAATGTGGTCAAGCACTGCAACAGGTTTCCAAGAGAGGTTATGGAGTTTGCATCGCTGGAGATGCTCAGAATCTGACTTGACACAGCCTGATCAGCCTCCTTTAGTGACTTTGCACTGAGGAGGGGGCTCGGACTAGGTCATTACCAGAGGAAAACCCAACTATTCTGTGCTTCCGTGTGGTTCTGTGACAGCAAATAAATTGCTATAAATACATCTTTGTTCCAGTACAGTAGAATTAGCACATATCTGCCTTGCTTGAAATTGAGTCTGAAAAACCTCTGAGAATTTTTTTCCCTTAAATCACTTCTTACTGTGTATTTCAAATCATCTATTATATGTCTATGGTCATAAAGAGATTTCAGAAATGTTTTTACTGCTTTTTATTTCTGCTGAAACAGCTGAGGACACTCAGAGGAAATATACTCTTCTTTTTGCCCATCAAAAGGCATTTCCTGCTCAACTCCAGACCCTTGTTCACAGGCAAATCCAGTGATGCATACAGAGGCAGAAAGCTACCCATGAGATCCTGAACTGAAGGTGACAGGGATCCTACAGCACAGCATTAAATAACTGCTCAACCCATACAGCCAATCATAGATAGTGAAAAGAAAAATCTAGTTTGAATTTCAGATTTTGCATTACATTTTCAGAGACAGACTGAAATCTTGAATTTTGAGCACCCTTGATATAAAGCCATTCCAAGTAAAATATTCCAAAAAAGAAAATTCCTGTTCAGAAAATAACACCCTTTGACAAAGTGCCATCTCTCTCTCAGAGATAACCGTAGTTTTACCAACTGTTTTATTGCCATATTTTACAATGTTATGGCACTCTAACAATATTTGGGCTATATTTCTTAAAGGTCTACTTATTGGGATTGGGTGTTACACTGGAATTTCAGCACTTTTTAAAGAAATGAGTACTTCAGCCCTTAAAATCCCTGGAATCCAGTAACTTGCAAATTGTATTGCAAGATGGCATTTATTTTATTAAAAAAAAATCAGAAATCAGGTCTGATGATCATGATGATCTGTCAGCCATGCAAATCCAGGCTAGTGCTCTCAGCCTTTAACAAATGGCATCTCTGCCAGAACCTTTTCCTTTCCCTGATGCTACTCCTCAGACCCCCCAGTTGTGCTATTTTTCCCCCTCCTCCTCAACACGTAATGAGCAGAGGGGTCCTAAAACATATGTCAAAGAGCTGTCTATTGTCCAATGCAACAAAAATTTATCTGCCAAACAAACTGGGGATGGTTGCATTTCTGGATTGACTCTTGGCATTAGCATGAGGGTTTCAAAGGCCAGATTCTACCATGAGTTTGATGCTAAGCATGTCCTTGGTGGGTCCTACCATCATGCATCCATAGGGCAATGTCTTCATTGGCATTATGCAGCTGGGTTACAGCTCGTAACAACTTTCCTTTGTTGTCTACACACAAAAAAAGAGAACCGAATTGCAGCAGTGCATCACCATATGGAAATTTCAGAGTAAAATGAAACAGGGTCAGGATGCAAGGAAAACCGGCTCCTACGAGCTGGAGAAGTGCTATAATGCCATTGAACACCGGGGGGCAACCAAGCACCCAGCTTTCGGGAAGAAAGTACCAGATCTTTAGAGAGACTGCAGCTCTGTTCCCTCTCCTCCTCGGAGCAGACGTAGCCTTTGATAATTACCATTTCAAAGAGCAGTGCATTTTTTAGGAGAGGTCACAGATGTCTCTATTGAAAATAATTCAGGATCTGCTTATCTCAGTCTACTAAGTGCAATCCAGAGTGGAAAACACTGAATTTTGTTTTCCCGCTACTGCAAGTGCTTACCTGTAGCAAGACAAGGCAATACTCTCTGGTTTGATGTCTCTGCACGATGTGAAGTCACCAGCTTTAAAACACAGGTGAAATATTAATGCATGGGGAGGTAAAAGGTTAATTTCCAAGAAGAAACTTTAGGAAATACAACTGATTAACACACCTTGCATACCTAAAGGAGCAATGTATGAAGCTGAATACACAGTAGAGGCAACAGAATTACAAATTGCTTTTCACAGTTTAGTCTTGAACAAGTGGCCTTAAACATTTGCTGCTGAAATAACCAAAGAATGAGAAGCTAGGGAATGAGAAATGAATGCCGGAATCTTAGATGGAAAAGTTTTGTTTTATAGATAATTTTTTATAGCTTTATCATGCCAAAAATCACCTGAAGACCCTTTTCCTCTATGAAACAATCCCTCTACAGTTCATAAATATCAAATGTCATCATTGCCACATCTACTTACACCACTCTCCCTAATTTTTGATATGCTGCAAGGTCTGGTACCAATGGTACAGCTGCGATTTCTGCCAAGGCAAAGACACTTATAATTCATCCTGACTTGTGTAGTCTATCTGGAAGAAAAGTGTCTCCCACAAACCACCTGAGTCACTTGTTTGCAAAAGGAAGACAAAGGAACTTAATGAGATCACTGTGAAAGATAGGATAAACATGGGGAAAAAAACAGCTGTGACATTACTAAAATTGCAACGAAAAATTCCTTGAAGAGTTTGCTTGCATGACATGCCTATTTGTTAAATGGAAATAAGTAGCAGGCATTCATAAAAGAAAGAAAAAGGAAAGTGTCATGAAGAAAAATGGCAGACCTGTTTCCTGCCTTGTTTCATTCAGCCATTCCTAGTTCTGTTAAACTGGTTGGGTATCTCGAGACACCTTGTCTTCATCTAAACGTATCATTTGCGTAAACATGATATAGAGATCTTTATTTATTTGATTCTATGCATCTGGAAATAAAACCAGATGAGAAAGATCAGACCCAGGGTGCGTCTAACTTTGAAACTCACATCATTGCAATAAACGCTAATACTAAGTACAATAGCTGATCATATTGATAACTGAAGTCCTGAACTAATGTAGAAGGACAGAAAATGTGGGACTTCTTAAATCAGTAGCACCACAGTACGGTTCTTCAATGCCTTTAACATTTTTAACATTTTAGCATCTCTGTTGCTGAAAGAAATGCTTATTTTATTCCTTCTCATGAATTACTAACATTTTAGATTGTTTTCAGTAACACCTGAAATACATTTTCTACTTCAGAATGAGCATAATAATAATTTTTCTGTTTTAAACACTATTTTTCAAATTATACATAGTTTTCTGTCTGTTTGCTATTTTTGATGAAGTTCCATTATGGGAAGATGCTATTTTAAAGTCTTAGAAACCAGTATAGGAAGTTTTTATGGAGAGATTTCCAAAGAAAAACTGAGTCTGTTCTGTTCTGTGGCGTACAGTGAATTTTAAAAAGAGAGAACATGAGAAAGATGATAATGTGAGCTCCTGAAACAGTTTTCTCTGAATAAATTTATAAGCAAAAGCATTGATATACATGATGGTCACATATCTCTTCTCTGCAGGTCCACAGTACTTGTTATGTTGCTACAGATCTACAGTCACTCCATGGACGATTCAATGCCAGCTTTCTCTTTGTGTACCAGAGCAGAGATAGCACTGACCATTCAAATTTTAATGTTCTGATAATGTTAAACCTCAAAGAAAATATCAAGAAAGGTATACGTAAACATTGCAAAGTTCCTTTCCCAGGATCACACTGGAATTGGAGCTTTATGTCCTGAGCTCCTGGAGCACAGGTTTATGTGGTGCTTCAAGTCCTGCAGTCCTATAAAACCAGATCTCCTCCTTCCTGTATTTTTATGGCTCCACAGAAGCCTATCTTTTTCCTTAAAAATTTGTCCTCCCAAAAGACACTGAGTTAATGGAAATTAATGAGTTAGCGATGGCATAAACTGAATTAAGAAGACAACCATTCTTCATTTTCTAGTCTTCTCCTGTTTGTCCCAGTTAAGAGAGTCCCTTGTGATCTAGACATCTCAGCACCTACAAAATTTTTCAAGCAAAGTCTGAGGGCTCATTGTTTCAAGCTTTCAATGGGTGTGACATGAGGGGGATCCATGAAGAGCCACAAAATTAAACCATAAAACAGCTTTTTCATAAGGCAAGATGGAGCAGTTGTGAAGAATGGTAAGGTTTGCCATGCACTGAGCCCCATTTTGGGTCTACAGTGGAGACACCATTGTGAATAAGAAAAGATAGCCGAGGCTGCCATGGGCTTCTTATAATTAATATGATTTTGCCTCAGGGAAAATTGTTTTTGCTGGAATAAATGACTCACTGTACTCTTGAAAAAAAGGATGAAGTTGGTGCATCTCTGCAGTGGCATCTTATGCTCAAATCTAACCATTTATTTGTAGTGTTGTCAGTACTTACCATGCAGAGCTTCTAAGACCTGATCAGCTCAACAGTGCATTCAGCTGAACAGCATTGATTATACATGTACAACATTAAAAAAAAAAAAAACAACAAAAAACCCCAAAACCCAAACACCATACCTGGCAACAGTTTCTCTGTGTCTCTGTTCATTGACAGTATTGCATTAGCAGATGGCTTCATGTGGCTTAGCATATAATGTAGTGAATGGATATGACAGTTTTCAGGACAGAGGAAGCACAGCATAAGTATAGTATATCACTTTCACAAACACAGGATTTTCAGAACTCTGGCAATATTATAAAAATAAGAATGAAGGTTCATATGCAATTAAATACAAATAACTGGATTTAAGTATTTACTGTGCAGTAATTCCTTGTAGTGCTTTGCAGAACTGAATTTATTTACAATATTCTGTAAAGAGCAAATGCCATTTCACTCAAAGCTAGATGCATGAAAGAAAATAGAGAAAGCAGAGATACTACTTTAAGGTAAATACTGTCATATCCAGTGTCAATATTTAAGTGGCTTACAACCATTCACAAAATTCTTGCTTTGGCCAAGTATCAAAATCAAGAGGCCACTTTTTTATGAAGGAAGCTGTTTCCCACAGATGGATTGTTTAGGTGCCCACTCATGGATTTGCAGAGCAGCCTTAGGTGGACTTTCATGACAAGCTCAGTCAGTACTTTCACATATACAGAAGCAGCAGAATCCAGTATAAAATAATTACTTTACAGTTATGCTTTTAAACAGTAGGCTTCAGTCTTTTTTCTATTCCAATCATCTTTCACACTCAAATCTACTTTTACAGTAGGCTGGGAATTAGCTGATCCCACTTAACACTACTATTAATCATAACACAATTGCACCCTGCATGGCCTCTGACACTTGTTTGATCCTCCTGCAGATTTTGACTACCAGAAAGAACAGCTCCAAACTTCAGATGCTTGAAAAACAAGATAAATAACAAGCTTCGTCCTAACTCAGTCTGTTTTTATTACTTCTTCAATTTATCATATACTTCATCTACTAAGTTCCACAAATCGGTAATGAGGAGTTTTGTAATGACTTCTCCTGTAGGGCATGGAGATACCATGGGCATACACACCATCATGTGTAATGCCTGACGTAATGTGTGTTAATACACTGAGGTCAGCAGGGATGGAGTAATAAAGCAGCCAAAATACAGAAGCTTGCAATCTGAGGCATTAGGCAACAAATTTTATCATGTGTCCATTTTGTAAAGCTCTGGAATTGCAACCGCTCCAAGGAGGTAAGAGAGGAGGATGTGCCAGCAGTATTAGCAAGCAAGAGCACCAGTGCTACTGACCCAGTAACAGAACACTCCCCTGGGGACAGTTCTTCTGGTCACTTCACACAGTCCTACTCCACATATCGAACACAAAAGGCAACAAAGCAGCAGCCGATCAGTGCCACCATAGATGCTGAAATCACAGTGACCACGCTGCCAGCAACACTAACCAAAAGCCCTAGGCCCACACCAAGGATGATCTGGGCCAGCTGGACCATGCAGGTGAGAGCTGCACAGTCAATGCCCTTCCCTCGCTCGTTCTCTTCAGATTGTTCCAAATCTTGCAGCTTAAGGCTCTGCAAATAAGCACAAAAAAACCCCCAGTGAAACAAGACAGCACTGATAACTTGCAGCTCTCAACCAAGACACTGTCATGATGCCCAGGTTCAGCAAGACAGGCCAATAGCTCTCTGCTTCCTTTCTGTTTTTTTTCTGCTTGTCCCACAGAGGTTATCAAACTCAAACACATCTTACAAGTGATAAGTTTTCCAAGCTTCTCCCAAATGGTCCTGTTTCTCCCATCTGCAATTTTCCCCTCTACCCCTTCTCTCAAGGAAAGAAATGAAACTTGATCAGGAAAACTAGCTGTTTCCTTGAAGTTCAGGTTTATCGGAGCTCTAGGAAACTGACACTTCACAGTACAGGACACCCCATAATGGATAATGTAGCTCCAATTGTCATGGTTGGAGGAGAGTCTCAAAAGGATGTTAAGATGAGTCACACCATGTCCCACACACATACTGATCATAATTTGTTATAGTGAAGCACTGTACTCTGATGTTAGGCTTCAAAACACGTCAAGAAGTTCAGTATTGAAATCAAAATGTAATGCTATTATTGCAGAGGGAAAAAAAAACCTAAAAAAAAAATGTATCTGAAAACAAATGTCTAGACTAGGATTTTTCTACATTACAGAAGATCATTATTAACTGCTGATTATCTGTAGATCTGCTATGATATACATAGCTAGATATACATATAGCTATGATATACACAGCAGAGCAGAAGACTTCATTTATTATATAGAAGCCTCTGGTATATAAGCACCCTGTGAGGCTGGTTGATTACTGGAACAGGTTGACCTGAGGGATTGTGGAGTCTCCATCCTTAGGATTATTCAAACCAGACTGGACAAGACCCTGGGCAACCTGCTCCAGGGGGCCCTGGTTGAATCTGGGGGTTGGACTGCATGGTCTCTGGAGGTCACTTCTAACTTCAGCTGTTCTGGTGATTCCCTCTGGGAAGAAACTTTTCTGTTTTGTTGGGAAATTGAGTGACAGTTAACATATTTATTGTTCTTCTTGTGTAAACTGCTGAATGGGGAAAGTTGTATGGTAACCAGAAAAAGGTTCCCTTGCTGTAGGCTAGCAGGGTTGCTGTCTTACGGTATCCAAACACTCTCACACATTAAGATGCTTTTTGCAAGACCTATTACATTGCTTTTGAGCTGTTAGGACACAAAGCTCAAAAGTACTGGAGACAAACAATCTCTTTCTAATCCAGTGGGCAAAATTGGATTTGGGTCCTAGGGAACAGCAGCATGGAACAAGAGTTGAAATGGCAACATTTTAAAACCAAGCATATGATTTTGGTAGAATGCTGAGTGAGGGAAAATGTCTACTCCTTGTTCTGGAATGATACAGTCCTTTTACCTGATTTCCAATTTTAGACACATTTTTTTTGAATGATACCTATTTTGCTGGGCTGTGCCCAGTGTTCCAATGTGGCAGTAGTTCTGACCACGATTATGTGAATGTGTGAATGAATGCAATCTTGCATTTGATGTTTCCTCTTTATTTTTCTATCTTGTAAATTATAAAAGATTTGAGATAAACCTAATTCTGTTAATATTGGTTCCAACGTAGAATTATAAAACATTAAACATCTGGCATAGCAACTACCATACACCAAACTAGAAACAATCCGTTGTCTTACAAGGAACATTTGAATATATTAGCCCATTAAATATAAAGTCCATGCACACTTCAGCATGTTTTGTTCCATTTCATTCTAGGAACAGCTCTGAATCAGAGCTAGAATACAATTTTGCCTTCTCTCTGAGCTGGCTGGCCTGAGGTTAGGATTGTGATCTCACTCTTAAACTGGGGTCATTCCCTGTCCTTTGCTATATCTTTCTAAAACTCTTCATCATGATCATTCTCTATTGGAAGGAACAGAGAAATTGAGTTAAAAATTGGGAATTAGATCTATGAAATATTCAGCCACATTTAAACATCCTCCTAGGATTCAATAGAACGATTAAGAGGTTTTCTGCATTCATCATTCAGATGGTGATGCTCAAAAGTTGTACAGAACAGTAGGTCATGTCCTCAAGGATGTGATCTAGCCCTGTGCTGGTCTCAACTATGTTACTATGTTGTTTTTCATTGGTTCAATATTTCCTTTATTAATTTCTTCAAATATCTCCAGATATAATGAGAACTTTTCCTAATTCCTCCCAGCTCTCCTTAATCCTTTTTTCCAGCTCTCTCACTGACTTAAGAGACTTGAGAGAACTTTTCCATTAAAGAAAACATCTTACAGAACACGAAGATCCTGCTGTGCCCTGTAACATGATATAAGGAATGCAAGCTTTTCTAAATTTTCCTTGGAAACTGATTTCATGGTATGGAGGACCAAAAACCAACCCCAGGCATTTAGAAAGATAATGAGAATGTGGTATATAATTTAATAGTGAACTATATAAAACTGTTTGTACTTGAATTTCTTGTCTTTATTAGCTAACAGTTTTTGTAACACTGTGCAGTTAACTAAAAATTCTACCAGCCTTTACAATGTTTATTAACCTTAGGAACTCAGAAGTCAAGTCCTCAGCTAATACAGCTGGAAGGAAGGACATAAGGAAGGTAGCACTTGAAGGGAACACAAAGTGGAGCCCAGTTATCTGCTTATTGGCTGAAGACTGTGATGGGCTTTATTTTCATTGTAATAGTAAATAATTATTTGTCTCACTGCAGGACTTTTTGGAGATCTTGTAGCTCGGTCCTTAACTCACTGTCAGAAACTTTCCACTCATACCATGTGTCATCATAAATAGTTTGAAAATAAAATTATAAGCTGCTCACCAGTTCTATCCAGTTTTCTCCCAAAATAGACTAAACAGATGCAGATGGACACAAACTTACCCTTCCTTAGATATCTAACTCACCTCTTCTTCCCTGTGGTACTCTGCAATGAGGTGGAATGGTACTGTGTACAGTGTGCTGGACATGACACCGAAGAGGGAACACAGAGCCAGAGTGGAATAGACATTGGGAAACAAGCCAATTATTCCGGTTCCCAGCCCAAAAAGTAAGTATCCAGTGAAATAAAGTCCCTTTAATCCTATGTATGGCAGAAGGATTTTCTGCAGGTCTGTGGAAAAAAAAGTGAAAACGATGGTAAGACTAAAACAAAACAGGTCATATTTCATCAGGGAGTTCCTTTAATGGGTCTTATTTTGTAAAATGCAATTAAGGAGATAATCTTACTGATTTTGGAAGTTGTCTCAAATTATTGTAGGTATAACCTTGCCAATGAATTCTTACTGTCTCTGGGGATGGTCTTATTCCTCCATAGCCAACTCCAGAGAAGAAGTAGTTAACCATCTGGAAGAACTGCCCTCATTGACAAGCTCAGACATTTCCGCTGTTTGATTATAATGTGAACATTTGGCATCAACCTCTGTCTGAGCTGAGAAAGGAGCTAGAGAAATGCCTGTAGTTAAGCTCCAAAGGAGAAAAGATTTCCCTCAAGCCTCTTTTAGATGCTCAGTTTAGTCCCCAAAATGCTACTCATCTGAGTTTTTGGATTGCAAGTAGTTTTTTTTAATCCTTGGTAAGAGCTATGGTGAAATCTGTTTGGGGAACTGTGCTAACATATTTACATATGATTTTGAGAGCAAGGTTCATGCTTCTGGCAAGAACTTCTACTGCATTGTGAAAGATTTATTTTATGAGGAATGCAGATGCGAAGAGGCCATCAGAGGGACCTTCGAGAACCCACAGCTGCTAGGTGGAAGAGCATTTCAGAATGATGCCCATGACATCCATTTTAGTCTGGCTTTTAAATTCGTGATCATTTTCAGTGTTCAGGGTCAGTTCACACGCAGAACAATGCTGTAGTCCCAAAGTGACCCCTCATTATGTGGTCAGGAACTGTTCATGTTAAGATAGGAGTTTCTAACAATACTGAGAACGCAACATCCCCTAAAGTTTTAATGTGGAAAAAACCCAGTTAATTTGGCATTGCTTTATTTTTTAAAACAATGGCAAATAGTGAACAGTTTAAACACTAATTCAAAACTCATTGTTGGAGTACATTCCTGGGTACTTACAAGAATAGACTGATGAAGAAATTGCATTGATGCACAGCCCCCAGCATCCCATCTCTACTCCTGTTCTGTAGGTAAGGTAAAGCGTGGAGTTACGAGGTGCATAAGGACTACCCTGGTATACAACCTGAAAGAGACCACAAAGATCACAGAAGACAAGAATGGACTGCATGTATATAACTTCTTCTTACAGGAACAGGGTAATCAACACAGGGCCTCATCTCCGGTAAGAGTGATAATTAGCACCCAGGAAATCTGTTAAGCAGTGCTCTAACCATGCCTTCACAGTTCTCCAGGTTTCATGCCCATTTCTCCCAGATTCTCACATCTCAGGCTGCTCCTCATTTATTACCCCCTGCCTTTTCCTCGACCATCCACTCTACACTGACTCGTTTGCACTTTTTCCATTTGCTGTCTCATTTCCCAATCTGCTCTCTCCACTTCTGCATCTTGCCTTAGCCTTTCTTTCCCTAATTTAGCTACAATTAATTTTTTTGTTTTCTCTTTCAGGCCAACACACTCATTTTTCCACCCAATAATTGTCATTATTTTCCTTATCTAGGCAAGTTGTTCATATACACTGCAGGAAAAAAAAACAAAACAAAAACTCCCACTCACCTACAGAGACAAAAAAAGGCAAGGAAATGGGAATACTGCATAGAAACCACAGGAAAAAAAAAGTGGCAGTGAGAGGATTTGTGCCAGGAGCATATTTGTACCCTGGAAGAATGGAGACAGGCAGGATCATATAGGCCAGAATTACTGACAGTGACATACAGTCACACTGCCTGGGAATGGTGTGGAAAAGGGAGCACTGGGTATCACAAAGGCAAACAATTGCTGGCAGAAGGAACCCAGGGAAAGGTTTAAAGAGGTATGGCAGGGACAGCCAAATTCAAGGTGACAAGAGCTTTCAGCTACTGATAGCTTACTGTATGCAAAGAGCTGCAGAGCCTGAGGCCAGAAAGGCTGCAGCATGGTTGGACAGCCTTGTGTTGATAGTGCCCACACACCAGGATAAGGCCAACTGCATCCTAGCAACATCAGTATTGCTTTAGTTAGGAAACCTACCCACCTTGGAGCAGCTCCAAAGCCAAAGCAGAGTATGGATGTGTTTGGAACACCTTTGAGAGCTTCATTTGAAACAGTTAAATAGATACAAATAGCCTTGCAAATACTAAAAGGTTTTCCCCAAAGATCCAACAATCTGTCTCAGAACAAGGCCTGAGATCAATCAGCTGTTTTACAAAACTCTTGTTGAGCCATCCCGATACAACTGGCTCTGCCACTGTCATTTGATCAGGATTATAACACTGCCTCATTTATTTTTGGTGGAGGAGGAGATGCTACAAGGAAAGAGAACTGAGAGGATTTTATGTTTTTACCTGTCCCATGAAATCCGTGAAGAAGAGCATGTTGGACAGGAAAGCCATCCATCCAAAGAGGTGGCTCACACACAGGTAGCGATAGTGGGATGGCATGCTTATAAGTGTCTTCAAGAGTGATTTAAGGGTCATCCTCCTTTGATCCTAAAAGCAAGTATTTATCAATAATACTATATTATTGCCCTGAAGGCTAATAAAATAGCTGACAGCAAATGAAGAAGCCCTCAGCATCTTTTAATTTTTAAACTTCCAAAGTTTTTTATTTTTTGCTAGGTAGGGCTACTTGGGTACTGAACGTCCTTCAATATATATTTGATTTGCAGAGCCATTGCCTAATAAAGTCATCTGAATGATTCACAGAGACTCTGGGGTATATTAGCAAGGATGTAACATTTCTTGCTGTTATAATCAGTAGGTTTATTATTTACTTGTAGAGTCAAGTGAAATTTTTCTGCCAAAACAGGCTCAGTGGAGTTTCAAAAAAAACAAACCCTAAACCCACCAAACCAGAAACAGAATTAAAAAGAATTTCTTTATGGAGACACTCAGCTTTACTTTGAAAATTTAAAGCTGCCATGGAAAAAGATGAAACTCAAAATACCTCCTGAGAATTAATATGTATCAGTTGTAGAATAACGCACTTCTGAGACCTTGTTGCCATTCCCTCTATGTGCTAAATTGCTTAGAAAACTTCACCTCTTCTGGCATATCGTAAGATTTCCACTATGTACTGTTGTCCCCTCCACGAAGCAGGGAGAGACTGAGACACATCACAGGAGATGCAGCACTCAAAATCCTAGCACGCATAGAGTGTGAGTTCCAGCACCTGAACACCTCATCCCATGGGAGAAATAACTCATTTCAAAATCAAAACGTTATTGGTGCTGGTTAACAAATCTCACTGATGGGGAAAAACAGAATTTCTCACCAACTGCAATGCCCCACCTTATCACCCTGCTCCTTGGCTGAGCCCTGTGCCCCAAAACTCTCTGTTCCTTTTCCAGTCACATTCATCAGATCTCTTGCATTGCTTGAATTTTTTTTAATACTGTAGGTGTGCTTGATGTCAGGCATTTGCAACACACAATTCTCACTGCTTAAAAGCTCCTGCATGGTTCTTTGCTTTTAAAGTAAAAAAGATACTATTGTGTGTGTGCATGATGGAACACTTCTAATTTTCTTGAGTGATGTTTGGAGGCAACAGTGTTAGGAGAGTTGGCAAGGAAATCTGCATGGTCATGAAATGTGGAAGAACTATAAAAGTTATGTTCATTATTGGAAAGCTGATTTTTTTCTTCAATTTGCTGTATGATAATGATATTTTTTACTTCCTTCAGTGTTCTACTTACTTTTCACAATTCCGGTTTTCTTTGAACTAGGTTATATTGCAAGCTACTCTATCAATAATCACCACATATAAAGTTGAAAAATACTTTGCTTCAGTGGGAGATTTTTAATCCTCAAATGAATGCCAAAATTCAAGTTGCTGACTTTCACCTTGAACTGCATATTGTCCAAATCCCTTGGAATTTCTCTTGGCATCACTGTCTCTTTTAAACAGAGTAAGCTTGCTATTTTTCCACAGTTACAAAACACAAACAAAAAAATTTGCTCATTCTCTCATTAGTGCTATTTCAAGGGTAATTGCTATCATTTTGACTTGGCTTATTTAATTTGTTCAACTCTTCCACACAGTTCTTTAAAACAGCCTTTCCAATCAAAGCATTAACATAAGTTTGGAGAACTACAAAGGACACTTCTCTAATTACAAACAATAATTTGACAGCTAGATAGAAATGTCTGCTTTCTACTTAGATCTTTTAGAGACTGGAAATGGAAACTGAAATGTTTAATGCACACATCCAATACATACCAACACACAAACCCCACACTAACTTAAATGATGTGCTGAAGTTTGGCTCTGTTTAAGTGCCTTATCCTTCAAAAGCTCACAAAAAGCTACAATCAAGGTCTAAGATGAGTCATAAGGATACAGAGGAATCAATATGACTTGGGTTTTATGGCAATAGACGCTGAGTAATTTGGTACCAAACTAAAGAACAAAAGATGAATCACTTTGGATGTCTGTTCATACTGTAACAGGTCAAATCTCATTAATAATCATGGTAGGTATTAGCATGTAAGAGCACAGACCTTAATTTAGAAGCTATAGAACCATGATGCAGAAAAAAAATGTCACAGAAAAGCAGGAAGTAAAACCATTTCTTCAAAGAAGCAATTACAGTAATGAATGAACTCAGAAAACATGTGCCACAAGAGACAGACCATTAAGGCAGTGAGTGTCTAGAATTTATACACACCCAGGCGCATCAAAGAAACATGAGACAGATCAAAGCAGTGGGAGCCTCTGACAGGCTCTCCAGCTAAAAATATAGCAAGGAGGGCAATGGCACAAGCTGGCCCACAGTGGACGCCAGAGCTTTACCTCAGGTGTCAGACATTACTGATCCAGTGGAATTACTTCTTGCCAAGGTAGAGGCTACCCCAATCCATAGTCTGCTCCTCTTGCTTTCACTGCATCTGGTCTCTCTTCTTCATTTACATTCCTTCCTTTAGAGCCCACATGGGCCAAGCAGTCAATGACACTTAGCATCTCTGACAATTTGGAGGATGCTCAGAGTGAGTGAACAGTGCTGGTGAAGGATGCTGGCTGCTCAAGTTGGCCTATGGTGGGGAAACAGGGACAGCATCGTAGGGTGGTAGCCATATTTTCCTGCCAAACTGTTGCTTGTTGTCCCTTTCTGTGTTTGCCTGACATGCTCATCAGGTGGTGTTCATCTTTAATTCTACCTTTGTGTTGTATCTGGTTGTAATAATATTTTTCTTCCATTTAGGAATGCCAAGTGCTATTATAATACAAATGAAAAATAGTAAAAGGTAATAAATCCCTTTTATTTGTAGCTTAAGCATGAGTTTAGGTTTCTAACTTATAACCACCTGCACATTTTCAATACTTTTTATCTGATTTATCAAGACCTGTACTGGGGATAAATACACATGACACCAAGAGATCAGGAGTGAAAATAGAAACACAAGCAACTGTTTTATCACTTGTTGTTGCCATAGAAACCGAATATATACATTAGCCCTTGCTTACCTAGGGTACCATGAGATTGCAGTGAGGATTCCTAGCACTAAAAGTCACTAACTGAATAGTAAAAACTATTATCTGTTCCCAAGACCTTTCTAGCAATGTGGTCTCCAGATATTTTTTAGATAGATTCACCTTTTCCTAGTCACCTTAGATTGAAGCAATCACTCATAAAAATGCAACAGAAACAAAATATCAGTGATGATTTGCAAACACGCTCTGTCCTCTCTCACCTGGAAATTCTGCCAAAGACACAGCTACAACATCACTTCAAACTAAAACTAAAACTCCAGAAATGAGACAGCATTGTTGTAGAAGCAGCAATTTTAAACACATCAGTACTGCCAATAAACCCTCAAAGAAATGTTGAGCAGCAGCATAACTGGAATGTTTACCAGACCAGGGAATAAACACTTTGTATTTATTATGTAAGTGTGCGGACTTCAATGGGAGCTACAGATTTATATCAAAGATTAATGGTCGGTAGTCCTTGTCCACAATGTGTTGTTAATTCAGTCAGGACTGAAGGACACAGTACATCCTCTTGACATCATTCACATGAGGAGGATATCAGAAGACTAACACACAGCAGAACCCTGAACCTGGTTCTCCCTCATCCCTGCCAATTGTTCAAAGCATCAGGACCAGCCCATCTCATCCTCTTGCTGGAACTACTTTATAAATAAAAAAAAAGAGAAAAGCAAGCAGGCTTTCTACTGACCCTGTATCCAAATGGAGGAGTTTTCTTTTGTGTGTGTGAAAGGGCTCCATTCCAAATAGTCAGCATTAGCTAATTAAAGAATCTCCAAGGACGGAATACGGTTTACAGAGTCATCTCTGTACTTACCTCTGTATGTGATGTAGCAGTGCATTTCCCTGGTTTAGATGCAGCAAATATTGCTTTTAAGTAACCATTCCTGATTTCACTCTCTATGGAGCTATATTTATAGGATTTAGTCATTTCCAACAGGAACTTTCTTTCTTCATTTTCATATCTGAGTGGGACTTCAGGAATACTGTGCAGATGTACAGCAAGGCAGATTACAAAAACCAAGGCTGCAAGGAGGAAAATAATCTGGAACTCCGATGCCAAGGGATATCCTAGCAAAATTAGACCCCAATCTATAGCACCTGTCAGGTAACCCAGGGCTCCTCCCAAACCTACGGGAGAAGGAAAAAGGATAGAGAGATAAAATAAACAAACAATACACAATACCCTCAACACATGATCCCCTCTAGAAATGATTGAACAATCACTCTCCAGATATTAATTGTAAGTAAATGGAATACTGAACATGAGCAGTTAACAAAATATCTCTTGAAAAATATCCTCAGGTCTTGTGGACAGAGGTCTCCAAAAAATTCCTGAACTTATAGCAACATGGGCTTCCCTCTCTTTTCATGACTCTTTGAAACTTTATTTTATTTGAAACAGTACCACAGAATAAAATTCTACTGAAATGTATGTTTTTTTAAAAACTCCACAAAACAAACAAACATTCTTAAATTATATTGAGGCTATCTACAGCTTAGACTTTGTAAAATGTATTTTATATAGCTGAATCTAAAGAGAAATATTGTCTGCATATGAAATGTAAAAAAAAAAAAAAAAGGAAATTAAACCAAAAGCATTGTTTTGTAGTTATTAAAATTTAAGAACATAATCACATGGAAAAGAAAGAAAAAAAAGTTATCAAATACAAACACGTGATTCCATTTACTGATTTTCTCAGAAAAGTTAAAATAAAAGGTAAATTGAGAATACTACCTTGTGTCTTGAAATTAATAAAACCAGCCTTCAATCTGATTTTTTTACAATTTCTTCTCTCTGTTATTAGTGCACACAGTTCCAGAAGCACAAGAAAGTGCACACTGTTACACACAGTACAGAGCTCTGGTAGGGGAAGCAGCTCTGTAGGGTCCTGACACCTTGTTAACGAGGTGGCTCTACAGGACGTCAGACTCAACCTGGATAAAAGCATTTGAAGGACTTGAAAGTGTTATTTACTCTTCAGCTTAGGGGAAATGAAGAGAATGTATGGCAGAATCATTCTATCTAACAAAAAGTAACAGAGGTAACAGCACCTATTTTTGCTTCACGTGCAAGTCATGAGATTCTGATTTCATTCTGGGCTTTCTGTACTTTTTTCCCTCTTGGGTCTGATTACCCCCTTCCTTCATTGTGTCCTACTGCATTTTATAGGCAACTGTATCCTTGCTTGTTCTCATGCAAAACAACTAAGCAGTTCATAACCTTTTGAAGAAAACCTACACTAAATCTTTGAGCAGAATGAATGTTTGACATTTGAGGTCATCTTTGCATACTATTTTGACAAAAGTAATCATGATATTGGGATGCAGTGTGAATGATGCATGCTGGATATGTGCATTCTTTCTTCTACTTGTCTCAGAGGTCATAAGTTTCTTAATTGCAAAGCTATCAATTTTCATCATAGAATCACAGAATCACAGAATGTTATGACTTGGAAGGGACCTCAAAAGATCATCTAGTCCAACCCCCCTGCCAGAGCAGGGTCACCTAGAGTACATCACACAGGAACGCACCCAGGCGGGGTTTGAATGTCTCCAGAGAAGGAGACTCCACAGCCTCTCTGGGCAGTCTGTTCCAGTGCTCCGTCACTCGCACAGTGAAAAAGTTCTGCCTTATGTTCACACGGAACCTCCTATGTTCCAACTTGCACTCGTTCCCCCTTGTCCTATCACTCGACATCACTGAGAAGAGCCTGTCTCCATCCTCCTGACCCTCACTCTTTACATATTTGTAACCATGGATGAGGTCACCCCTCAGTCTCCTCTTCTCCAAGCTAAAGAGACCCAGCTCCCTCAGCCTTTCCTCATAAGGGAGAT
>VZRW01003895.1:0-10993 GCA_013398125.1 Aegotheles bennettii | reverse complement strand
GCAGAAACTGACGCACAGGGAGTTGCACCTGAACATGAGGAAGAACTTCTTTACTGTGCGGGTTTCTGCACACTGGAACAGGTTGCCCAGAGAAGTTGTGGAGTCTCCCCCACTGGAGATATTCAAGACCTATCTGGATGCAGCCCTGTGCCATGTGCTCTAGGATGACCCTGCTTGGGCAGGGAGACTGGACTGGATGACCCACTGTGGGCACTTCCAACCTGACCCATTCTGTGATTTTGTGTAAGCACTGATCAGCAGCAACCAAAACACCCCTCTATTGTCAATGCTGTTTTCAACACTTACCCATACCAGTGACTACAGAGAAAATTAACTCTACCCCAGCCAAAACCAGTATAGGTATCCATGCTACAATTTGAGGAATAATCAGTCAGGGGAGAGACTAAGCAAGAATAAGGAGCTACTCCACTGCCACCTTCACTCAGCAAAGATTTGCCACATGTAAGTCATGCACATATAAAAGTTGTTCACAGAACATGGTACATCCACTTTAGGTATATCCTTCTTTGGTATTTCTTCTACTCATTAAGCAAAACTAAAATTAGATTGAGAACTTTTTATATCCTTCATATTCAGAATAATGGAAAGAGAATAAATAACAAATTATTTTGTGAACTTTTTATATTTTCAGAAATTCTGTATGGAAAGCAAAGCAACCTATCAAATGAGCACAACAGAAGAAATTACTTTTAAATTAAATAACCAGTAAGAAGTTAACAGCACATTTGATCAAAAGCCTGAAGCACACAGACAGTTCAACGGTCAAGAGGCACCTGCAAATTTCTGTTTTAACTTCACACAATTATTTTGCATGAGCCATTCTAATTTCTCAAACAGATAAATCATATTTTATAGTCATGTTTAAAGAGTCTTCAGCCAAATATAAAAATTATATCCATAGCTGGACACTAAAAGCACTGTGAAATTGTGTGGTAGAAATTAATTTATAAAGCTTACTTTTAATCTAGAAAAATTCCATCTTACCAAGAAATATTACGAACTACTTCCAATAAACATTCACTTCTGAAACAATTTAAATAGTTTATTTTAAAAAAATATAGCACAAATAACTGAATTTGCTTGAAATTTTATTTGCAACACAAAAGAATTACGTCTCCTTTATAAAGTATATTCACAATCCCTCGGAAAAAAAGGTTTCCAAAAACAGTTTAGTGCTCCAGCCACAACACAGACTACAATTATCATAATTTCAGAAGAAAATCTTTAATTTAAGTGTAGTTTCTGAGGGTAATGTGAAGAAGGGATGAAAAAAAAGAAATCAGAAGAAGAAAGTCAACTAAATTGCTACACTACTACCCAAATAGTTTAAAGAAGTGTCTGGCTTTTTCAAAAAAATCAACATCACCAAAATACCATGAATCAAAATCAAATACTAAAGAACTAAATCATGCTTTGATGATGAGAAACAACTGCTCCAAGCTACTTACCTTTTATTAACTGATTATAGAATTGAGGCTCAAGGGCACCAACAGCCATGAATTTTCCATCGGAGGTCTTGTAGGTTTCATAAAAAGGTGCACCACTATCTAGCAGGTTCTCACCTCGAGACCTTTCCCAAAGACCAACTTTTTGTGTTTTCCACAGGAAAGAACTTAGGTATGCTACTCCTTCTACCTTGAAGATTTACAAGAAAAAGAAACAGCTTCAGTAAATTATTGGGATGTTACCTTAAGTCTACATAAAACAAAACAGCAAAAAACTACTATCAGTTCTTCCTTTGCTAAGGTTTTTAATGACAACATGTCTGGTAAGCAGTTAAATTTCTTAGAATTTTCAACTACTGTTTATATTGCATATGTGAGATCATCTTGAAATAGTGAATAAGGAGCATAAATGTAATAATGCAGCTTCAGATGGGGTAACACACTTTCAACACAAAGTTTCCTAGCTCAGCAAGTTTATAATCATTAGGCAGGTAGATAGACATAGCAAGGTAATCTCTAAATTGGCAAGTGTCTGATAAATACAGCACTAGAAAACATGATTAATCCTGCTCCAACTTGCTTAAAATTTTGGCTATGTGGAGTATAACTAGATGAAAATTCAGTTTGTTCAGCCTTTCAATAATTATCAAGATTGTACCAGTCTTTTCAAGCAAAATCACATCCTACAGTTTTGCTCACCTCCCAACTGCGCTAGAAAACTGTAAGACAATATGAGGCAGTAACAGTATACGGCCAGAAACACCCTAGTGTAACAGAGAAAAACTGAACTGTATTATTTTGAGCATCATTTTGATTCATGCATTTTTCAGCTGTGTAAAATTAACCTAATATGGTCTACAGAGAAAAGCACAGAGATTGTACCAAAATAAAAAACTACTGAATTTTCATGTGGAAATACTTAGTTTTTACCTTTCTAAACAAGAATTGTAAACATGTAAGTCTGAAGCATACAGTCATGAAGGCTTCTTCATTTAATGTGTATTACTTGGCCTTTTTCTCAAGTACCTGCCAAAAGGACAGGAATACTTCTGCCTTGTCATATGTTGAAAGTATTTCCATGTGAGAAAATATTGTATACCTTCATCTACATGTTTGCAAGGATATTAAGATAGTGTTTGCTTTGCTATTGATCTGTTCTTGCACTGCTTGTATCAACAAAAAAATACACCAAAAATATTGCAAGTAAGGATAATACAGATGGGTATAATATCAGCATAAGCTCCAACTGCAAATTATATTTTGGTGCTGACTGAAGTACTTACAATACCTATGTATAGTGCTAACTACACTGGAAACATTAAAAATAAAATAGTACATCTGTTCTGGACTGGTATAGGGACTTCAGAAACATCCACGGCTGGGCAACTGGACAGCTAGCTTCTGCCTGAGGCCCACTGAAATTCAGAGACAAGCAAAGAGTTATCCAATATCCGCACCAAACCTCCAAGGACGTGCTCAAGTAATACCACACACACACTAATGTGCTCACTTTCTTTTATAACATGAAAAGGACAACATGGAGAGACTCCACTTAAGCTTAATTGCACAGTGATGACAGGAACAGTTAGGGGTTTCATTTAATGGCTGCCTCATGCTAAAGCCACCATCAGTCTCTGAAGCAGGGGCAAGAATCCAGAGGCACCACCCCACTGGGTGACGCGTCTGCTCCGCAAGTCTTCAGTTCCTTCTGCAGAATGAAACAGTTCAAACAAAACTGAGAATGAGTGCACACCAGCCTAATCTTTATCATCGTGACTGATGAATGCCTCTAGGATATGGGAGTTTTGGTTTTGAATACCTCCAGGCTGTAAAACCTGGAACCTCAGTTTCCTATGGACAGCTAAATGCTCTTGCCATGAGACTATTATGCAAGTGACTTGTACCACCACCCTCTCCTGTGGCTGTCTTTTTACAAAAAGTGACTCATGCTTGGTCAGATGCCTGCCATCATCATAAGGGTCTGTGTCTGAATTTGGAGTGAACTTAAAAGTGTGGCCCTGATTCACATGCCTCTACTCCAGTGTGGTGCAAGAGGGCAGATGTACAATTGTGCCTACTGTATCATACTGTGGTGTCCGCTCCACATCCTACTCAGTACATGAGAACTATAAGGCTCACTGTAAGACACCTACGATCCCCACAGAGTCAAGGAGAAGAGACAGTAACTAACATGAATCAATTCAGACCCGGCATTTAATTCTTCAGAGGTACAGAGCTGAAACACAGGACCCAGTATCTACTCTTTAAGCCAAGCAATAATAACACTGGGCAATGTTAACAGGCAATGCAAATCTAGCCCTTGGCCTGATCCTCTCCACCCTCTTCTTATTTTAGTTTCACTAACTAGAGGAGCTCCTCATATGTCTATTACTGATCATAAGGATGCTTCCAAGCCATTTTTCAGCTTTCAGCATATTAATTATAAGTAAAAAATAAACAACAAATTATTTGAGCACAAAAATTTGGATCTCAATCTAGAATTACTAACCTCAAAGACAAGAAATAACAAATCTTTTTAGATGACTTCAGAAAAATGGACATTGCAATAAAAGGAAAAAAAAACAAACAAGTGGTCAGTGAAACAGTTAATGAAGTAAGATGAAAACTTAATAAAAGTAATCCTGAGGACACAAAGCTGCTAAAAAAAGAAATCCATTTTCTCTCTTCTACTGTAGAAAATTCTACCATGTGTCAGAGTCACCAATATAGTCAGACTACCTAAACTGGATAGTAACTTAAGTAATAGGCTAATTAAATAAAAAAGAATGTTAAAATGAAATGACAGCTGAAATGTTGTGGTACTGTGATTTTAAAAATGTCTACTTCCATGAAACAAACTTAGACAAAAAAACAGGCTCATCAACCCAGTCTGTTTAACTGACTTAGCTGTTGATGACACATGTATGTTTTCCAGCAACTGGCTCACTGAAAGTCTGTTCAAGTGAAAGGAACCTAACAAAATGCCAAGTAAAGTACATCCAGTGGTACTAAAAGATACCCCATCTATCATTTCACGGGACATCAGGAACAGCAGCAAGGAATTGTATATTCCACAATTATGACAGTTTTGAGGGCTTAAAAAACAAAACAAAAAAAACAACAACAGAAGACCACAACCCACTCCATTCCCAATGAGCCAGAGATCTCACTAGGACATTAGCAGACTTACACTGACTCTTCTCGCAACAAATTCTTTTAATGACTTAGAAGTACCCATAGTGAAATAAGGTAATACTCCAAACTACAAGAAATATCTTTTTAAGTATTTGGAGACTTGTCACAATTCTCCAGTTTTTGCTTCAGAAATATACAACTCCTTCAATTTTCCCTTGTAGGTCATGTTTTTAGATTCATGATCATTTTTGTTGTGTTTCTCAGACTTCCTCAAATTGGTAATTATTTTTTTTTGAAAGATGATGGCCAGCATCAGAAACAGCATTTTCCTGAGGCCTTACGGAATAGATTAGAGTTACATCAGAAACTTTGTTGGCTTCATTTCCTGTTACACATCCCAATACAGTGTGTGTGTGGTTTACAACAGCACGATATTGTTGACTCATGTTCAGCTTGTGACTACTACAAACCTCCAGGATTGTACTTTAGCCAATTGTTCTCATACTGCATTTGTGCAGCTAATTGTTTCTGCCTAAGAGAACCACAAAGCAGTGGTTTCCATGATTTTCAGCCAATTTTTTTCAGGTCATTCTGCAATTTGAAAAGGTCATTTTTAATTCTAATCCAAGTGTCCAACATGCTTGTAGTTCTTCCCACATGCTTATCATCTGTAACTTTACTAAACACAATCACTCATCCATCATTCAGCTTATTGGAGAAAACAATTTTAAAAAAACCCAACAAACACCTGTAGAACTCCAGTTCTTAAGGCTTTCATTTTGACAACTGACTACTTATTGCTATTGTCAGAGAAAAAACTTTAGACCAGTTTTGCACTGATCCCACATAACTTTCATCTGGATCATAATGCCATGGCCTGCTTGTGAGAATGTCACGTGAATTTGTCAAAAACGTACTCAAGTCAAGATAGCTCTTGCTGTTCTCCTACCTTCAAGATTTCTTCAACAAAGGGGTTTTTTTTCAACTACTATAATGATTTTCTATTTATATTTAAGTCCAAATTATAGCCTTCAGTGTACCACACCACCTCAAAGGGAGATCCAATTTTAACTGCAATGCTCTTTAAAAGAAAAACAAGAAAACAGAGACAGAGAGAGAAAACAAATGCGCAGATAATACAGGTTTCAGGGATGAATGTAAATATGTATTTTTCCTCTGCGTGTAAGTGGGTGGCCTTGCACTGAAGAAATCCATAGTATTCATTATTATGCTAATTTAGCCCTCGATTTATTTTATGGCACATTAACGCAAAGTATTTTAAATTGGCTCCTTTGCAATAATCCATGGCAGTGTAATTATTCAAGGGAACAATGCTTCCAATAAGACATGACCTGTCACAAATCCATAAGCAGATGTATCTTGGATAAAGCTAATGCAAGTCTTTATTTTATTAGGATCATAATTTTTGCTGTTGCATGATGTTAACTCTTTATTATACACCCGACTTCCATACACCAAACTTACTCATCAAATATATACAGCTAATATTTTGTGAAGAAAGCAGACTGGTAAAAGGAAAGATAGGGAATGGCACAGGCATAAAGTTGCAGTGTGTCCCATGTCGTAAGGATGTTATGGAAACAGTGATATGTGAACACTGCTTGCAGGTGAATGAATAGCCATTTTATGAGCTTACTTACTTTCTCTTCCTCAAGTTCTCAGTTTGAAAACTTATGGACAGCTCTAATTTCCTCTCTTTTACAGATACAGAGTAGGATAAAACCCAAACAAGCAATCCTAAGAAACCCCACCTTCCTCTGAGACCAAACTTACCATACTTGCATCAATGACCTGCCCTTTGCCAGATCTGGTACGTTCATAAAGGGCTGCAACAATGCCCAGTGCGCACATGACGCCCCCACCAGCAAAATCAGCCAGAAGATTTAGAGGTGCATAAGGATTTTCACCTTTCCTACCCAGCTTTGACAGCACACCTGACAGCAAACAAAGTGAACACAAGTATAAAATTAATTATAAGCATTCATTTCTACCTTTTTACAATGAAAATTTCATTCTTTTTAATCTTCGCAAGTAAGCAAGGGATAAAGCAAACTTCTACCAGTTTTCTGTCTCTACTCGGCTGTGTTTCAGCAAATAGTTAATCTTTAATTCACACAAGAATACAATGTAAGAAATCGTATTAGTGTAGATTAATAGAAGAGATTAATAGAAGTCTCACAGATAAACCATCGATAACTTGGCTACGTAGGGACAAACTTTCATAAAAAAAAACTTGTGTGCAATAATTCTGTATTAGTACTTTGCATATGCATAGAACCTTTCCCATAAGAATTTAACAGGCATTACGAACATGTCTCAAAGCAACCTTAGCAAACTGCCCTTCTTTAATCTCTTTAAGAAAGATGTACAGTCTTCTGCGCCCATAATTAATGAATTTCATAAAGGATTTCACACCAACAAGTGCACTTCAGTCCTATCCTCCCTCTACAACTTTGGAGAAAAAAAGGTTGCATATAAGAGGAACAAGTGAATAACACAGAAAGGTCACCTCTGATTGCATGCAACATAGACACAGGGAACCTATGCTTATGCCAGAAATTATGCAGAAATGAAAGGGAATAAAGCAAGAGGCTTAGCCAGCTTACTTCAGATACAGCTTTGAATCTGTTACCGTCTCTCTGCCAGCCTGAACAACCTCTCTACTGTCACCCTACTCTTTGTAGTTCCCACCCTTTGAGCAGGCAAGAGAGTCTGCAGTATAACCACATCTTTCCTATGCCTGTAGCCTAAGATCTGAGACTTGTAGCATACATGGTCAAAATTTCCTGAAAACTGCATGATTCTGGTGCCCTGTTTTATTAGCTAATGGTCTACTGCACTTCCTGAGTGCATAAAGAAGTTTCCAAAGCCTGTAGTCCAACCATAAAGCCCTGTCGCTGACTAAAACCTCACTTTTATCAGTCTAAAGGTTGTCACAGGCACAACCAGATTAACATATTAATGTGTATCTGGAGTTTCTAACACAAGCCATTTTTTTAAAGAAAACCAAAGCTCATCAGGAAAATAGAAAATGAGAACTCATTTTTAAGGAGTAATACCTCCCAAAAACCTTGTCCTATTTCCTTTAAATAGGCAGAAAAACTCGAGCTGTGAAATTTCAAGCAAAGTAACTTAATTTTAGGCAGATAGCACTAACCAAAATACTGATTAAACCAGCTCCAGAGGAAAAGACCCCTCCTTTTTGTAAACACAATATACTACAATCTAATGTAGGGATGGAATATACTGTTCCTGTACTGACCCTTTCTCTACGCTAATAACAAATAAGAATACAACACTACTTTGAAATCATCCAGACGTGAAGTCAAAAGTGTTTCAAACGAGGCGTCCTTTCTTTATGCTTTTTTATTTGCTGACGATCTTACTTAATGAGAGAAAACTGAATCCATTTGTGAAGAAACAATGCCACAACACAGTGACTCCACATGGTGACTCCACTCAGGATCACACTTGCAGTGCCTCTGCTCTGTCCCTTTGCTGGTACTACAAGAAATGTTTTTTCCAGTGGGAAGTAAGGAAGTTTTCTGGGCTACTTTCTCTCCTCCAGCTCAGAGAAGCAGCAGAGACAGCAGCAATGTGAACAGCAGCAGGTGAGGCCATGCATGACACACTGACTGCTACCACCAGAGTTGGGTAATTTTGCTATTATGTGTTACTGCACACTTGTAGAAACAGGACACTTAAAGCCAGCATACTGTCTATAACACCTTAAGGAAACATAGCATTGCCACTTCAAGTCTTTACTTTCCCTTTAGTTGCTATCATTGAGAGATATTTACAGCAGAAAAGCACAAGGGCTCAAATGGCTTAGGCTGCCTAGTTTTACTTTGCTCAAAAAAAGCTGCTCATAAACATGCAAAATAATATGCAGCCCTTTTGGGATTATAAACACATTAGATTTTGTAGGAGACAGGCCCTGAATGAAGACAAAAATGCATAAAAACTTCAGTCCTCTCTTCAAAGAGAAAAACTTTCTTCAGATACAATAGCACAAAGAAGAAAAATACCACACAGCCTGAAAAGACTTGCTGAGCTAGTCTAACATCTCCTTGCTGCAGCCAAAATGAACAGTCCATCCAGCCCTTGTCTCGTCCCTCCTTCTGCTTTTAAGTTTACTTTACGTTTCCAGGTTTCCTTAATGAATTGCTTCACCTCAATAACCTGGCAGAAAAACACTTGTCATCTCTCCTGGCAGTTTTTGACTTGTGAGGGAGATGACAGACAGGTTAAACAAGCGCCAGAGCCGACTGGGGAGAAAGAAGCAGGGAGAAGCACTTGGAGAGAGAAGGAAGGACACCCTCTTTTCACTGACACAGACACTTCGGACCTGCTCGGCTGTTTTACCAGACTGCACCTCAAGTAATTTGACCTATTTCTTAAGTCTTGATTTAAGGGAGGAAAAAGCCTTATTTGACAGGAAATTTTACAGCCCACCTGATAAAGCCAAATAATTGATGTCATGACCTGCAGACCTGGCGTATCTTCCTGTCTGGCCAAATCCAGTCAGTCTAGCATAGATGAGTCTGGGATTCTCCTGTAGAAGGACCTGTGGGCCCAGACCTAGTTTTTCCATGACACCTTAAAAAAACAAAGGCATGGAATCCTAATTTATGTTTATTTTTATAAAGACTCAAAATACATATGGTTCAAAGTAAAATTATACAACAATAGAACTGAATTGCAATTTATAAAGTGATACATTCTAATTACAAATTACATTGTGGACTGCCAGAATATTATAAACTACCAACATGCTGCATACGTTTTGGATAGAAGCCAATCAGGCGCAAAATTAAGCTTTAGGGTATTTTCTTTTTTTCTGGATTTTTTTCCTGTTTTCCTTCCCCAAAAGACTGCCAAATTACAGCTTGCTGTAATCCATGTACTGTTGAAGGACAGAGAAGCTATCAAAGAGGCTTGTTATAAAAAAGAATAAAAAAATGAGAGAGAGAAAGAGCAAACTCTCATGTTTTCCGTACTAAAATGATCTGAAACTGCCTTCATCTTTCACCGGAATATTCTTTCCTCACTGTATCCGCCTCTTGGTACTTGGTGTGTCTCTGTACCCTTTAACTCACTGATGTGGACAGGCTGTGCCACTGCCCCATAAATGATCTGCAACCACTGCGCAGAGGAAAACGTGGAGAATAAGGAACTTCCATAAATCAGTTAAATGTGGGTCTGGTCAGCATGGGCTTAGAAGTAATCAAGGCTGAAATTCTGATCTTGCAGTTGTAAAATGCTGGTTCTGAAGGAAGCAAATTCAGAATGCAGATGATGGGCAGGTTGTGCTGGGCTTGGTGGGACCATGCCCTGCCACCTGCACGGGCCCTGCCAGGCCACATCCTGGTGGGAATGGCTGAGGTAACCCCACAGCCTGTTCTGCCCAGCCGGCACCACCGAACCGTCCACAACACGCACAGATCTCCAAATTCCTCCGTGTCTGTGTGTTGTATGACTTACTGGGCAGTGACAAGTGACTAAGGGCAAGCAGAAAGCAGTGATATTTGGTACAGAGCGCGACTTTCCGGGGTGAGGCTGGAGAGCCATGAGCGCCGCTGCCACAGGCACTGCAAGCACCGGCGGCGCCCCCGTGCTGAGGAGCCCCCCCCGCCGCCCCTGCACGCTGAGCACAGCTCGGCCCGNCCCCCCCCGTCCCGCCGGCGGCCACCGCCTGGCAGGAGCACCCCCCGCCCCGCATCCGCCCTGTGCCCCTCGGCAGCGCCGCCCCCGCCTCACCGTGGCGGAAGGGCTCGATCAGCACGTCCGCGCGGCAGCACAGCCGCCTCAGGGCCGCCGAGCCCTCAGCCCGCTTCAGGTCGAGCACCAAGGAGCGCTTGCCGCGGCGCTGCACGTCTGTGGCCAAGCCGGGTCGGGATGCCCGGTCCACATGCACCACCTGGGCCCCGAAGTCGGCGAGGATCATGCCGCAGAGCGGCGCCGGCGCCAGCCCAGCCAGCTCCAGCACTCGCACCCCGCTCAGCGCCATCGCGGCCGCCGGCTGCCGAGCGCCGAAACACCGATCCGCTCGGGCGGCCTTCGACCCGCACACTTCCGGAGGTGCCCCGGGCACAGCGGGCTGGGCCAGGCACCCTCGACCCATTCCGATTGGCTTTAGTGTGCGGAGCGTGAGAGTCGTGCGGGCCCTGGCCCCTGCAAACGGCCTCCGCCTGCCCCCGGGCCCCGCAGCCCTGCGCCTCCTGGGCAGCGGGTGCCCCCCCCCGCAGGGGCTGAGTCAGGGGACGGGCACTGCTGCTGCTGCCGAGGGTCGGGCAGAGAGCAGGGGGTACGCGGAAAGACTCTGCAACTCGTGAGTTGTACAGCAGGTCTGCTTATTCACAGAACCACAG
>VZRW01003894.1:57151-79104 GCA_013398125.1 Aegotheles bennettii | reverse complement strand
TCTGTGATTCTGTGAAAGCTTTGTACAGAGGTGGTGTTCAGCTGGCGGATGCTGAGCTTGGGTGTGGTAGCACAGGTGGTTATGGAAGCCTGTAAACCCAGTGACTCTGGGGTCTCCTGACAAACAGTGCTGGAAATCACAAGGACAGGAGAGCCTCTCAGGGCTGCTTCCAGCTCTGCTGAAGGGAATGGACTGGGAAAAAGTTGAAATCGTGAGGTCAACATACCTCCAGTTTCATAGGTGCTACTGGTCTAGGTCAGCCCTGCACCAGTATCCCTTCAGGAGGTGGGACATGGCCTTGGGGTGCTGGTTACAGACCTGCAGGGTCACATTGTGACTCATCCTCTCCCTGTCCCCAGCTATATTCTACTATGCTGGTCATGGGTATGAACATCTGGGGAGGAACTACATGGTCCCCGTTGATGCTCCACAACCCTACGCCCCTGAGAACTGCATCAGCGTGCAGAAGATCCTCCAGAAGATGCAGCAGCAGCAGACGGCCCTGAACCTCATCTTGCTGGACACCTGCAGAAAATGGTAGGGTGCTCTTTCCTCTTCCTTGCCCAGGATGGGCAGAGTGTGATGTTTTAAGGGATCAGGGGAATTGGCTGACAGCCTCAGCCTCTGCTTCAGCAGGGGTTGATGAGAAGCTCACCACGAGCCAGCAGTGTGAGCTTGGAGCTCGAAAAGCCCCCGGTATCCTGGGCTGCATCCCCACAGCATGAGCAGCAGGGCCAGAGAAGGGATTTACCCCCTCTGCTCTGCTCTCATGAGACCCCCCTGCAGTGCTTGGGCCAGTTCTGGGGTTCCCAACACAAGAAGGACATGGAGCTGTTGGAGAGAGTCCAGAGGAGGCCACGGAGATGCTGCGAGGGCTGGAGCAGCTCTGCTCTGGGGACAGGCTGAGAGAGTTGGGGGTGTTCAGCCTGGAGAAGAGAAGGCTCCAGGGAGACCTCAGAGCACCTTCCAGTGCCTGAAGGGGCTCCAGGAAAGCTGGAGAGGGACTGGTGCCAAGGACAGGGAGTGATGGGCCGAGGGGGAATGGGTTCCAACTGCCAGAGGGGAGATGGAGATGGGATGGGAGGGAGAAATTGTTTGGTGTGAGGGTGGTGAGAGCCTGGCCCAGGGTGCCCAGAGAAGCTGTGGCTGCCCCTGCCTGGCAGTGTTGAAGGCCAGGTTGGATGGGGCTTGAAGTAACCTGGGGTGGTGGGAGGTGTCCCTGCCCATGGCAGGGGGGGACACTGGATGAGCTTTAAGATCCCTTCACACCCAAACCATTCCATGATTCCATGGTCTGTGAGCTTCTGCACAACCACGTAGGGTGTTCCTGTGGATTGCTGGGAGCACGTCCCCCATTGTGCTGCTCAGCCCAGGCCTCTCTCAAAGGTGTCATAAAATCAGCAAGACTGCCAAGTCGTGCAGGATCTCCTGGGAAGCCCAGTTGGTCGTGTGTTAGCTGCAGAGGGCATCAGTTCCTGCCTGAGATCTGCTGCTCAGAAGGGGCTGGAGACCAGGGTGAGGAAACCTGGCAATAGAGCCTGTTCTCTAAAGCCTGCAGAGAGCTGGCTCTGCCCTGGCATAAACTGTTGGCTGAAACTCAGCACAGGGTTTGTTCTTCTGCCTTTCAATGCCCTGTGCTGAACTCCAACCTGGCAGACCGTGGTGGCATCTCACTGACTTCATGGTACGTGTTGCCCTGTGCTCAGGCTGAGACTGTTGAGCTCAGTGCCTTTGTTAATGTCTCAGTGAGATACTGGGGGAGGGGGAATATTTTAAGCTGTGCTACCTGGTTTTTACTGGCCTTAAATCCTTCTGAAGTGGTCATGTAATGAGGTGGGACCCAGGCTGCTGCTGAGGTCAGGGATCAGCTGTCTGTGGAAAACCCATCATCCTCCCTTGGCCTGCAGGTCTCCATCCTACAGCTCGTGTGCTGCAGGAAATTACTGCTTGCCCATTTCAGCAGAGGTAGGCAGGCTGTCCCAGCAGAAGCTGTCATTAGGTTATTTATTCTGGTTTCCTGAGGCAGATTGGCAGGTCAGAAAAGACCTGGAGAGCAATTGCAGAGAAGTCTCCCTCTTCCTTCTGTGGTTCCTGCACTAAAAACCAGAAAAATGACAGGGATTTTGATCCTGCTGCTCTGAAAGAGCTGTCAGCCCCTGGAAAGAGGTTGGACCTTTGATGCCTTTGAGCTGCAGAGTTTGTAATGCTCGCTTTGAGCAGCTCAGTCGCCAGCCTCTCACTTCTTCCTCCTCTTTCCAGCTGTTTTTATCTCTCCCACCCCAAGACCTCTCACTTCTTCCTCCATGGCGAGCATTAGGTGTTACCCCCAGGCTGTCCACGCTGTCTCCTGAGCTCATCTTTCTTGAGGAGTCACTGCTTCAGCTCAGCAGGGTTTGGGTTTCATAGTTGTGTGTTTTTCACTGCTCCTTCACACAGGGCTCCTGGGGGCCTGCTTCCCCCAAGCCCTTTTGGTGGGACTGATCCTGTGAGTCCATTGATGGTTCGCTCAGCTGGGCATGAACCAGGAGGAGCTGTGTCTGTGCTCAGAGGGATCTCACCCAGCTCTTCACCCCGTATGTCAGCATCAGAAATGCCAAGGCGATGAGAAACACGTCCTTCCTTGCCAAGTGGTAGCAGATGTTCAGCTTGAGCAGAGGAGGAACCAGGAGCACAGAGCCTTGTGCATTTATCTGCTCATTTTGGGTGGATGCGATTGCCTCTTCCAGGAACTCCCTGATTCACGAGGGCTTCCAACGTGTGCTGCTCAGGACAGAAGGACACCATCTCCTGTCTGGGATGCAGATCAGAATTGGCTTGCATGAGATGTGCTGGATAAGTGAGACTTTTGGGGGCCTTAAGCAGGAGGAAGTGCTGCCACCTCCTCTGCTCTCATGTTTGGTCATGGTCTGGAAATGCCCCTGCTGAAGCTTGTCTTCTGCTAGGGCAGGGGACCAGAGCTGGTGGAGCTGTGGGTGCCTGCTGGTGCCATCACCAGAGGTTTGCATCAACTCTTATATGCACAACCTTGGGGTGGGGGTGTCCCCAGCAGGGCACAACAGGACCTCCTCAGCTTGTTTTGGGATCTCATGTCTCATTTCTCCCTGGAGCTGGAATCTCAGGTTTATGCACTCATTTAGGAGCAGCTGAGGGGCCAATAAACCTCTCTGCTCAGTGTCCATGTTTAGCAGCCTGTCTTCTTTCCCACATTTTCTCTTCTGATCATCTTTGGGAAACTTGCACAGTCCAGGTGAGTCCTGCCACTGCGCCCCTCCAGGCTGTGCCACCAGCAGCAGGCAATGTGCTGGCTGCTGGGGACACAACCATCCCTTCTGCTGTCCTTGGCGTGCCAGCTTCAGCCCCAGGAAACTGTGCTGGAACTGAAGAACACCAGATAACACCACTGTGCCTGGCTCTTATCCCTGGGCAACTGGGAGCAGCTCCAAGTCACTGGTGTAAACTGGAGGCAGCCAGTCCTCACGCAGTTCAGTCTGGCTGCAGTTTGATGGGCAAGACTTGGCCATGAGGTGCAACCATGATATCTGTGTCGGTGGAAACCAGGACCCCAGATCTACCTGATCTTGGAAATAAGTGTCTGTGCTCACTCTGGGCTTTGAGACCTGGGTGTATGTCCTGATCCCATCTCCAAGTGAGATCTGGGGGTGTCTCCGCCAGGTGTTTGTGACACAGCAGCCTCGGGAGGGAGGAGGCATGGCTGCACCCACAGCTCCAGGCTCACTTGAGGGGCAGGGAGAAGCTCACCAGTGCAGATAGGTCAAAGCTGGCCCCATCTACTCATTTTCCCATGGTTTGGGTTCTTTGTAGGACTCCTCATTTTAGTTTCTGTTGCTGCCCTGGTAGCATGGGTGGTTATATTTGACATCATGGCCATCCACAGGAGGTGGATTTGGTGGAGCACACAGGCCCTATCTCCTCCAGGCAATGCTGATGGAGTCATACCCTTGTCTCCTCTTCCAGGTACAACCCAGAGTGTCCCCTGTCCCAGGTCCAGCCGCTGGCACCCTGGGGCAACACCGTCTATGGCTACGCCACGTAAGTGCACTTTGCTGTCCCCACACCGTGACACGGGACCGAATGCTGGCACAGCTCTATCTCCTCACATCTCTTCATGCCTGGTGGCTTTGGAGGCTCTCACCCTCCATCTCTAGCATTTCCCATTCAGACACCTCTTCTCTTCCTCCTGGCATTGCCAGTGGCAGCCTGTGCATCCCTTACAGGTTACGCGTGAAGGTGGCATCAGCTCCTCTAATGGCTCTTTCCATGCCTGAGCCTGATTTCCGAGGCACGTGTGCCATGAGCATGTCACCTGAAGCCTCCTGAGATGAGGATGAGCGTTGCTTACTGCTCCACTGCCAGCTCAGCTGGCTTTTCAGCTGCTGTCACCCACCTAGGCTGGCGGAAGAGGCTGTGCTCTCCTCTCCTGTCCCTCGCCACTGCTTTTTCCTGTCCCATGCCTTTCCCACCCTCTCCTGGCTCTGAACCAAGCACTTTGTGCCATTGCATGAGGAGCTGACTGGGACTCAGCCAACAGAGTCTGGATGGAGTCGTTGAGCCCTGAGTCACCCCCAGGGCGTTGTTCTGTCACAGAAAGGTGAGGACAAGTCCTTACTCTTGTAGGAGTGAAGATGCAGAAGCCTATGAGTTGCAGGATGGGGAGTTCAGCTCCGGGATCTTCATGAAATACCTGAAGAAACACATTCTGCAGGAGAAGAAGGTTACACACATGCTGGAGGATGTGTTGGAAGGTAAGGGCTGAGCTAGAAACCACTTGCTTCAGTAGCAGAGGTGAGAAGAGATATCAAAGAAAACCAGTGGCTCCACCCCACCCCACCCCAGCCCTAGAAATCAAATTGCAGGCCAAGCCCTGAGCAAGCTTTTAGTAACCTGGCAGAGGTACTGAGATGTTCACGTGTGGTTTGGGAGGTAGGGTGATAGATCAGGAACCTGGAGTGACCCTTGCGCTTCCAAAATCTCTCTCCCAGATGTCGGCCGGGATCCCTTGGTCACTGGGAAGCAGGTGATGGAGATCAAACATACCCTGAAGGAAGCCCGGTCCCTGACGGACCCCATCTGTCCCTCGGGAGCAGCTGCCGAGCGCTGGGGACACAGCCACAGTGAGCCATGGCAGGGTGCAGGGAGGGCTCCCAGGTGTGGGGGGGAAGGGGTCTCCTCAGGGACACCAGTCTTGGTGGGACCCCTGAGGAGCTGAGGGCCACAGGCACTGACCCTGCTGGACTTTCCCTTCCAGATCCAGCGAGCAGAATGGTGACCTTCCCCTGCGGGGCACGCGTGGAGCTCCTCTTCCACCGCCTCTTCTCCAACATGATGTACATCTGTGCCAAACTGCAGCCCCCCCCAGCCCACGTGGCTGACACACGGCTCCTGCTCTGCCGGCCCACCGTGAGTCCTCTGCCAGAGATCCTGGTCCCTTCCCCTCCATTCCTGCCGCGCTCCTTTCCCCGGGGCAGAGGAGGGAGGAGGGCTGTGGTGACCCCAAGGGCTGGGAAAGGCTGAACCCACATGGAAAAGGACCCCCTTCTTTGCTACCTCTGGTGTGAATCTCCACAGGCTCCTCTTTGGATGCTCCTTGTGCGTGTCCATGCCCTGCAGACTGCCCACCTTGCTCCTCGTGCACTCCAGAACACATTTGGTGCTGGTTTTGATGCTTTAACTGGTCACTGCTCAGACCGATCTCTGGTCTGCCTGATTCAATCACTGCATTTAATCCAATTGAGATGAAGAGCCTTGCTGTTTTCCCTGTCTGGAAGCAGATCTGGCTTTTTCAATGATGCCTCCTCAGCCCACTTTGCTGATACATCTTCATGCAACACCATGTCCTCCTCTCTGTACGGGCTTCCTTGCACCCTTTCTCACACCTTTCCTAACGCCACGTGCCCAGCGTGGTCTTCTCTGGTGGTCTCTCCACACCACCTCTAAGGATTTAATTTGCTTCTCCTTTTGCTAACCATCTTCCCCCTTTTCTCCAGTCCTTGTGCTGAAGCGTGGCGTGGTTGTGGTGGATCTTTCAGCCCTTGTTGCTGTCCCTAAGTGCGTTGAGGTCGCTGATGCAGAGCGGTGCCTCCAGCAGGAGGTTGGAGCCTGATCCTGCCCAGTACCAAGCCGGAGCATCGTTCCCCTTGTGAGCTCCCTCCCCACGCATGAGAACTGTGTGTGTGTCTGCATGTGTTTGTGTGCACCCACCCCACGCAGGTGGCCGTGGGGAAAGGGGGACCCAGCTGCTTGCTCCTGCGTCCAGAGCTGGTTCAAGAGGGACTGAGGACACCAAAAAGGGGAACCCAGTAGAGCCAGGGTGATAGGAACCCCATCCCTGTCCTGCTCCACAGCGCTGCTGGCTCACACTGACCTCCAGTGGTGTCTCCTGATGTGGCAGCACATCCTTACATCAGATTGCAAATTGGACATCCCCAGCGAGGCCACCCCACCTGTGGGACCACAGAGAGATGTGGGAGGGCACCTGGCTCCTTGCAGGGTCTGGACAAGCTGGCTGTGTCCTCACCATGCCAACCCTCCTGGGGGATGCTGAGGGGAGCTGGGCAATGGTCCTAGTCACACTTGCACTGCTGAGATGGAGAAGCTGGAGAGTGAAGGCCAACAAAACCCAGGTTCGAGGTGCATGTTGAGGAATGAACCCAGGGGGCTGTTTCATTGAGGAAATGGAAGTTTTCCCATCATTTTCCATGTTCTCCTTATCAAAGTGACTTAAGCAGAGAGCCTGGGCTTGCTGTCGGGCCTGCCAGAGATAATTATAATGGGGTTTTTCCAGCATTGATCCTAGAGCTGGAGGGAGAGAGGCTGCTCTGGGACATATGTAGAAAGGAATGATGCTGAGTGCTGAGGCATTCCCATTTTTTTCTCTGTGCTCTTATGTTGGATCTCCTCGTTTTCAAGTCACTTGGTCTGAAGCTGTTTGACCTAAGAGCCTCTCCAGTCACCCTTTCCCCAGTTTATTTAGAATATCTGAAACCCTGGGCCAGCCAAAACTCTGACCTTGCTAATTCCTGCACATCATCTTCAGTCAAAAATGCATTCCACCATGGGCAAACATTTATAAATAATTATGAATGGGCTCAAAAAGAATTTAAAAAATCCTTTTCTCCATTTCCTGACTTCTACACGGCCAGCCAAGGGTAAAGGAGACCAACAGAAGGGAATTCTTGCCTGCGTGCAGGGTAATGACTTGTGGAAGTCATTGGCATGGGAGGCTGTCGGGGCTGGGAATTCAGCAGGGTGCAGATACGTGTGGATAACGAGTTGCTGTCAGCCAAGTGGCTTTGAATCTCACATGGCAGGGCTTGAATTGATCCCTCGAGATCAGGTTGCTCCTTGCCCAGGTGAATGTCTTGAAGGGCACTTGGCTGGAGAGCTGTGTTCCTGTAGGACATGGCCCTGGAGAGGTGAGGTCCAGGAGAGCTGGTGGATTTTTGAGGATCTTGATGGACAGGGAGTCAAGCAAAGGCAGCAGGAGGCCTCTGTTGATGTGCTGGGGGTTCCTGGCTGAGCTCACACATGAAAAGGAGGTGTGCAAGAGGTGGAAGCAAGGGCAGGTGGTGTGGGAGGACTATAGAAACATGGTTCAAGCATGTAGGCGTGTGGTTAGGAAAGCCAAAGCCCATCTGGAACTGAATCTGGTGGAAACAAGAAGGGCTTCTACAAATATATCAGCAGCAAAAGGAAAGCAAGAGAAGACACAGGCCCACTGCTAAATGGGCAGCGTCCCTGGGGACACAGGGCATGGAGAAGGCCAAGGTACTTGATGCTTTCTTCACATCAATCTTTACTGGTCAGACCAGCTTTCAAGACTCCCAGACCCCTGAGACCAGGGAAAAGCTCTGGAGCAAGGAAGACTCGTGCTCAGTGGATGAGGACCAGGTCAGGGAGCACTTAAACAAACTGGATGTTCACAAATCCATGGGACCTGAGAGGGTGCACCCATGAGTGCCGGGTGAGCTGGCAATGAGATGTGAGGCTACTTCTCCATCAGCTCATGGTGGTCTTCCTGAGGCCTGGAGGAAAGCCAGCATCACTCCTGCCTTCCAGAAGGGCAGGAGCGAAGATCTGGGGAGCTACAGGCTGGTCAACCTCACCTTGAGTCCCAGGAAGGTGATGGAGCCAATAATCCCCGAAGCCATTTCCAAACACGGCAAGAACAGGAAGATAACTGGGAGCAGTCAGCAAAGACAACAAAGGGGAAGCCATGGCTGAGAACCTGATGGTCTTCTGTGTCAAAATTACTTACTCGGTGGATGGAGGGAGAGCAATGGATATTGTTCACCTGGATTTATCAAGGCTTTCAACAATCTCTCCTGTAACATCCTCCTAGAGAAGCTGATGAGATAACAGACTAGATAAACAGATGGGGAAGTGAGTGAAAACTGCCAGGCTCAAAAGGTTGTGATCAATGGCATGAAGTCCAGTTGGAGGCCACTAATGGGGAGCTCCAGACATCAGTGCTGGGACCAGTACTGTTTTACATCTTCATTAATGGTCTGGATAATGGGAAGAGCACACCCTCAGCAAGTTTGCTGCTGACACCAAACTGGTGGGAGTGGCTGATGCACCAGAGGGTTCTGCTGACATCCAGAGGGACCTGGACAGGCTGGAGAAATGGGCCAGCAGGACCTTCTGAAGTTCATCAAGGGGAAGTGTAAACGGGAAGGGATCACCCCAGCTGGTGGGTGACAGGCTGGTAGGGAATTTGGCAGAAAAGGCCCTGAGGGTCCTGGTGGACATCAGGTTGGCTGTGAGCCAGCAATGCGTCCTCCCAGCAGAGGTGACAAATGATGGCTTGGGCTGCGTTAGGAGGAGATGCAAGTTCCTGCATGTGGGCTGGGATAAGCAGTAGTGTAAGCACGGGGTGGGAAATGACTCAGGTACCAGTTCTGGTCAAAGTCCACCATAACTAGGGCAGCAAAAGCAGGGCAGAAAACTCTGCCACGGCTGTAAACAAGAGCTCTGAGATTTGTGTGAGATCTTCTCTGGTGCTCCTCGCTGTTGATGGGATTGGAGCACTGGGTCCAGCTTTGAGTCCATGCTTCATGAAAAAAAGTGCCAACTAAAGCACATCCAAAGTAATAAAAGGAGCAAGAAAAGCAAAAATTGGTGGATAGAGGGCCTTCAAATATATAAAAAGTTGTTTCCAACTGGAAACTCTGGAAGGAAGTTGTGGTTTGAAGTGCAGTAGGGAAGATCCAGGTTGGACAGGACATTTTCATGGTATGAATGAGTGAATGGCTGGGAGGGGTTTTGCCCAAAGGTGTTGCAGTATCAGCACCCTTAGAATATCTGCACGTGCATCTGCCAGGTGTGACATGTGTCACCACATCTGTATGTTCTGGGCCACGCGATGCCTTTGGTCCCTTCTCCTGTAGGGTCCACATCCCGGTGGTGAGGGTCCTGGTGGACGTGGATGTCCTGGTGGATCTGGTGTGGATGCTGAAGGGACTTTGGGCATTTCCCTGCAGTGCTGAGCATTTGCTCCTTCCCTTCAAGACGCTGCCAGGTCTGGGCCAGAGAGAAGCAGCATGTCTCTTCTGGATGCCCAGCTCTTGGGACTGGCTTTGTTCCACGTGGGGAGGCTGTGTGGTTCACCCCGTCCAAACTTCTGGTGCTGCTTGGCTTTTCATGAGCTGTGGTTTACCTCGGGATGGAATATTGTTACATTTGTGGTAGTCACATCTGTGGTACACTGGGTATTTCTGAGGACAGCCCAACTTCAAGGGGCTCAAAATTGCAGAGCAATAAACGCGTCTGGGAGAAGAGTCCAGTGCTTCCAGTCCATCCCTGCTCGCATAAACCTAACTGATGTTAATCACTGAAGATTCACAGGGTCTGCAGAGGCTGCTGACTCGATTGCAAAAGCACTTAGAGGTCATCTGAGCCAGAGCACATCTGTGCCTGCAAGGAGACAAAAGGGAGTGTGGCCCAACCCCAGCTCCACCAGGCTGATGAACCCCTGGAGGAGCCACTCTTGGAGAGGTCGCGCCTCTTGGAGGGGATGCACCAGGGGAAGGCAGGGCTGCAGAATTCAGAAGACACATGTGGACACAGCAGTGAGGTGGCTGTGGAGAAGGTTGGAGGAGAGTGCTACAGCATCATCAGATATGGGGAAGAGAGGGGACTAGAGGAGGAGTGACTTGGAGGAGGACTTCTGGCCATGGACCACTTTCCTCGCAGTGATTAGTATGTCATGGGTATTACAAGTCTAGCAGGGTTCAAAAATAATGTTGACACCTTCCTAAGAGTCCATAAAGGCTGTAGAACACCCAGACACCACCTTTGGCTCGAGAAGTCACAGATTTTGCCATCTCAGGAGGGTGGCAGGGTGAGCTCACCCTGGGCAGTGCTGTCAGCATGCACGTCCTGTCCTTAGGCGTGTGCTGGGTGCTGGAGCTGGCTGGACACAGTAGGGCCACTCTGCTCCTTTTGCCAGCCCTCGTGCTGAAGCCCTGTGTCAGTGGCATCCAGGCTGATCTGCTTTGTGTCTCTCTCTTTGGTCTTCAGGTTCAGTTTAACCTGGCTGCTGGGCTGAGCGCAGCAGAGACAGCACCAGCTGGGAGCAGGTACCTGGTGCAATGAGCCAAGGATGGAGGGAGCAGGAGAGGGCAGTGTTCAGCTGCAGAAGGTGCTCTGCAGCCTGCCTTCTGCTTCAGGGACAGGTCAGGCTGCTGGAAGGAGCTGTGTGGAGGCTCCCTGAGCAGGAGAGCTGCTCCATCCCCCATGAGCTGTGTCCTCCCCTTGTTGGCACAGCCGTCTCCCTTTCTGCCAGCTCCGTTCACCGCCCTCATCTTCCCTAAGCTCCCTTCAGTTCATCTTTCCAGTAATGAGTTCCCAAGCGTGGAGCTGGGATCTGGCTTTGCTTTGGACAGAGATAAATGGTATTTCTTCAGCCTGCTGGATCAGCAGTGGTGTTTGCTCCTGCTCTGCCAGCCCTGCAAGCAGGGGTGACCCTGGTGCCTGCAGATCCCAGCCAGCATTTGAGATCCAACATTTGAGCTTCTATCCCCAATGTTCTCCTGGCCAGAAACAAATTACATTGGCCACTTGTGGGCAGCAGTCTGGGGAAGGTCTGTAAAGGCTGGAAGAGCTCCCAGGGCTTCTCTATCCTCTGCCTCCCTGCAAGGTCCTAACAGCCTCCTCCATCAGCACGCTCTGTGCGACTTCTGCTGCCGCTGGCTCTGGCTGTGGCTGCAGTGAGCCTGCCCAGGCTGCTCAGGTCCCATGGCCAAAGCCAGGCCAGCAGGATCACACCATGGTGGTTGCCAGAGCCAGCTGGCAGAGGGAAGCACCTCCTCATGGAAGGGGCTGGTGGGCCGTGGGCCCATCCTAGAGGACTCAAATCCAGAGTAAGATGCTATTCCATAAGGCCCTTATTCCCCTGTCCCTCCCTGTGCTAATACTGGCTCCGAGATACAATGATTACTGAAGAGGATCTCATAGAAATGGGGCTGTTTTGGGTAAGTTTGAGTAATTCAGCAAGAACTGACAGTTCTGTAGGTGGTGGTGGGGCTAACTCAGCTTCCTCCAGTTGCACCCTCGGGAAGCTGGCTCCCTCCCTGACACACTGCTCACGCTACGGATGATCATGGTGCTGGCTGTCCCTGCTCTCTGCTCTGCTGGAAACCCCAGTACCCCACAGCTTCCCCAGTAGAAGCACTCAGGGGATGTGTAGCTAGGTCTTTCCATTGATGTGCACGAGGTGGCTGTTTAAAATCTCTGAGCTTCTGTTGCTTGCACTCTGTAGTACTTGAGGTACTCAGCATTTCCACCAGCCAAGGTGCCAAGGGCACAGGCCAGGGCTGGGCACTGCTGTGTGCAGAGAAGCAGCACGTTTGGTGGCAGTTGTGCCTCCAAGCCCAAGCTGTTGCTGAACTTTCACTGTGTTTCCTCTTGTTTTCCTGATGCAGGAGGTGGAGGACGTGGCCACCCTGAAAAGGAGCCACCTGGACCATGTGGAGTCTCTGCTCGCCTCGGTGTGCAAGCGGGAGGAGCTGGACTGTGTCTTCCAGCTCCATGGACTGCAGAGAATTCAGGTAGGGACCTGCCAGGTGCAAATCCCTGTGGTTCCTCGTGTAACTGGTTGTCCCCCTCTCTGCTGGCTCGAGCTGGATGTGCTCCTCTGACTGTGTGTCTTGTGACTCCATCTGTGTAACATCCAGGTCGATGTTAGAGGAGCTTTTGTTGGCACAAACCCCATCCTCTTTGTCTTGGTTCTCTCTGTTTTTCTGTGCTGTGGCTGTTCTATGCCTGTATCAGCCTGGGGGAGACCAGACTAGCCCAGATGTCTCACTGGGCTGTGTGCTTGCCTGGGAGATGGACTCGTGGGCTGGTCAGGATCTCGAGCAGCAGAGAGGTTTATCCCCTGCCGTCAGGGTGACAATACCAAGCCTGATCCAAGCTATGCCCCTTTGGCACACTTCAAAAGACTCTCGAACTCTTTAGAGACCACGAGAGAGGTAGAATTGCTTGTCCCTTCCAGCAGGTTATCTCCCCCAGGCAGCAGTGTGCACCTTGGTTCCCATGTGGTTTATTTTCCCCTCTGAGACCCCAGCAGTGGATCTTGCCAGCTGCTTCCCTGCTCTGCTCCACGCAGGCTCACACTGAACAGTGCTGCCTGGATCTGCCTACAATGAGCTCTGTTTGCTGAGTGTGTGCTGTTCCTGGGCAGATGGCAGCTCTTCCAGCCCTGCTTGTTCCGGGAGCTCTTTTCTGAACCCTCCCCAAGCATTCAACATTGCTTTTAAGTGCAGATGTGAGACCTGGATCCTGCCTTGCCTGCCAAAATCTTCTTGCTCCATTGTAGCCCTCCCTGCTTTGTACAGCCGGGTGTCTCAGCGCAGCCTCATGCTGGGAGTCCCCGTTCAGGGGTTTAGCTGCCATGGATATGGTTATTTTCTGAGTCCTTCACCATCTTTTATAAGGAACTAAACCAGTGCTAGGCTGTGAATGGATCCCTGTGGAGCTGGCTGTTACTGTGCGATGTGTTTAAGTGGTTCCTATTCCCTTGGGTGGTTCCTATTCCCTTGTGTGCTGTCCCCCCACGTGTGCAGTGGTCCCGTGCTGTGGCCAGGATGGGTGTCCTGCTCCTCACGTGGGTGCAGTCCCTCTCCCCTCCTGGGAGTGATGCTCTCAGTGGCAGTGCCCCGACTGGGCTGGTGAGGTCTCTGGTGAGAAGTGGTGAGATCCAGAAGCCATGGCTCAGGCCTACATGCCATGAGCACATGTAACAGCTCGTTTTCTCTGGCAGGAGCATTGCTCCATCACACCACAGCATGGGGCTGTGAGCCTGCAGAACAGCCGGCCACGTCCTGTTTTCATGGCCAGTGGTGGCAGTGAGGGAGCTCTGTTCAAGCCTTCCTCTGCAATTCACTGTGGGTCCTTTGCTCTTCCCTTCCAGACGGACGTGGTCCTGCAGTTGGACTTGCATTACACCCAGCGGAGCACGAAGCAGAGGACGTGTGAGAGCCTGCTGACAACCCTCCAGCAGTCTGTGCTGGGGCAGTTTTTCAGCCAGAGGAGTTACCCCCAGGGAGCTCCTGCCCGCGCGTGCCTGCGGGCTGCGGCGGCGCTGAGCGCGGACCCCAAGGGGCAGGCGCCGCTGAGGACGGGCTCTGGCCACAGCCTGCCCAGCAGCAACCCCTCCAGTGCCACCAGTGAGCCCGAGGAGAACGATGAGAGCGACCTCAGTGAGCTCTGCTCGGCGCTGCGCCGGGCTGGCCCCGGGCAGGACGACCCCTGACCCGCAGGCTGGTGGTCCCACCCTTGGGAAGGGCTCTTCTTAGGAGAGGTGACCGTTCTGTGAGTGCTGAACACATCAGAATCCACCAGCTGCTGCCAGTCCTGGCCATCACCCTGCCCAAATGAGCCCAAGGCTGCTTTTTTGGAAAGGCTTCTCCCATCTGTGGCATGAAGCTCCCGCAGGAGCATTGGGGATCAGCAAGGAGTTGTTGTGTCTGGAGAGGACAGGGCCACCCGAAAGTCACAAATTCCCAGGCAGAACCCAAAGTCGCTTGGAGTCAAGGGCCCTGGCTGATGTTTTCTGTGGATTAGCCTTTGGGCCCAAAACCTGACAGCATTAAAGGTGTTAAGAAGCCCATAAACACTACAGAGCTGTGCTACAGCATGGCCTCAGAACCCAGCACATTCTCAGAACCTCAGAACCCAGCACGCTCCCAGAACCTCAGAACCCAGCACGACTGCTTGTGCTAGGGATCCGGGGCTGGATCAGGGGACTCAGCTAAAGCTGGGTGAATGTGCAGGCTCTCCCCAGGGTCACAGCGTGATTTTCTCCCCTTGTGAGTCCTGTGTGTGTCCAGGCAGGCTTTAAGTTAATGGTCTAATGGTTAGGAATATGATGGGATAAAGGTTGGACTTGGTGACCCTGGAGGTCCCTTCCAACCAGAATGATTTTATGATTCTAAGTTATGCATTTGTGTGTTTCTGAAGAATGTATTTATACTCAAGCAAGACAATTGCTTGCCAGAAAAAGGAAGGTCAGATGTCCCATCAAGTGTGTGTTTACACTGAAGGGTGGTTCTCCATCAGCAGTGGCCACCGGGCTTATGTGTGCCACTTCTAGCATGGACACGGGGGCATAAAAGGGTATTCAGTCCTGTGCAGTCCTGAGTTCCTCTCACACATGGAATTTCCTACGTGTGGGAGATGGAAAAGACAAAGAGGGAGGAGGAATAACCTCAAAAAAGCCATTATTAGTGCAGATTGTGTTTCTAAGTGCCTGTCTCTGTGCTTGCACTGTGGGCAACCTCAAGCACTACTTTTTGTGGACAAGCAGCTGTCCAGGGAGAGCCACAGGTGAGTGGGGTCCAGAGGACAACCCAAGTGGGTGCAGTCCCCTCCCCACCTGCTTCTCTGATGTTTGTTTGCTAGAGGTTTCAGCATAGCTCCAGGTAGTTGCTTAGCAAGGGCCTGGAGGTGATCAAATAGTTCAACAGGGGCAAATGACGCCAATGAGGTGTGGGATCCTCCACCCTTGGAGACAGTTCACTCCAGCCTGGAGAAGGTGCTGGTGAACTCATCCAAGCTGTCGGGACCAGAGACTGTCCCTTCTGGCTGTTCTGGTCCTGTGAAAGAAAGAACTTGGAGATTAAAAACTTCTTGAGAGGTCAAGGATGGTGGGGAGGGGAGAGTGCGTGTGTTCTGTGTTCTGTCTTGGTCTAGAAGAGGGATGGAAGAGGGAAGTTCTGGTTCTCCTTCAGCAGTGAAGATACTTGCGTCTCTGCCTATGGTCTCTGTTGCAGCATGGAAGAATATGAAATGCTCCTTCCAGATAAACTATCTGACAAGTGCTGGAAACCTGGCCAGAGAGAACAGAGGAGGCTTTTATTCTCCTCACAGTGAGTAGAGCCAAGAGAAGGAAGAGAGGCCCCATCTGGCTGGAGTCTAGAAAGTCTCCTAGGAAAAAATGTGAAGCTCAAAAAAACCCATTTGCAGGATGCAGTTCAAGTAAGATGGACTGATAGAGAAGCTGAACCTGAAAATAATCAACTAACTGAAGGGAGAACTGACGATCAACTCAACACCAGGAGAAACTTGGGGCAGGTCCATGGGAATGGCTGTGTGGGCATTTGGGAGGAGCTGGGAGTCTCATTGCCTCTATGGGAATTCTGCACCCCCTCCTGTACTGCCGGGGCAAAACGTGCTTCTGGCTCATGGAATCACAGCCAAAGTCATCTCGTGTGAATGTTACTCTCATTCCAAGTGAGGCTGTTTATTTTTTCTGAATAAAACACTATTGGTGTTTCTGAATGCATGAAGCTTCACATGGCTCTGAGTTAACGGTCTCCATTCTTCCTTCTGAGTGCCAGGGTGTGACTTAATATTGACCTGCTGGGGTTTTATGCTTTCAACTCCATCTTCTAGGCTCTTATGGGTGAGGATTGCTGCTTTTTTTAGGTAACTGCATGGTGAGGTTTGGATTTAGAAGGTGGATGAAATGACACTAGATAGGATGAAATAATGTCTGGTGGGATGTGTAGATAAAACATTATCAAGGTTGGAAGAGACTTTCAAGCTCATCCAGTCCAACCCCTACCTACATGCCCACTAACCCACATCACCCAGCACCACATCCAGACACATCTGAGACACCTCCAGGGACGGTGACTCCACCCCCCCCACTGGGAGGTGTAAAGTGTAGCCCTCAGGTGGCTGGGTCAGACTTAGGAGACCTCCTGTCCTGGTGCAAACCACAGGACTTGTCCCTGTCACCAGCTTTCCTGCTCCTTCCAGGAGCCCCTGCAGCCAAGTCCAGGGCTGCCATCACTTCTCCATGCACCTTGGTGCGTTATAACTGGGAACACCAGTGCTTGCCAAGTGGAATTGCAGAGGTGGACTTTGCTGGCCATGACAGCCTGCTGCCCGGCCACCAACTGGGTTCATTGGAGCCCTCCTACAAGTCAGGGCAGTCTCTGCCTTCCTGCCCCTGCCTTACACTTGAAATCCTGACTCCCCACGGGGGGGTAAAACTGTTTAGTGCCAGTAAATTTACCCTTGAGTCTGTGTTTCCATCTCCCAGCGTGGAGGATGGATGACTCACCCAAAATTACTCCACTGCTTCTTCACCGCATCCTTCCCAACCTGCAGCTGCAATCCGGGGGCTCCACAAGCTCCCTGTGGCCAGCCTGGAGGGTAGGGAGGACAGAGCACCCGTCCCTGTGCAATGGACCAGCATTTCCTACCCTGCTCATGGCACATCCATGGCTGGGTCATCCTAACAGCCTCTGCCCACTCAACGCTTGATTTCTCTCTTCGTTGCTGCTCCTTCCACCCGTTGCCTCCTGGACAATCTCCCCCACTTCTGTGTGATGGGACCTCAGCCTCTGATGCTGCACAAGCAGCCATTCATCTCCCTTCCCCTTCCCACCTGCCATGTGTATCCCACCCATCTTGCTGTGCCACCAAAATCCCACCGATTTTGAGCAGATTGCTGTGCTTTTTGGTACCTTTTCGGAAGTAGTGGGTGATATCTCTGATCTTAAAACCCTGGAGATTTGATGCTATCCCATTGCAGGGTCACAGCCTGGACAGCCCCTGTGGCTGGGCAGTACGTGTGGGCTCCCCTGTGTCTTCATACTCCCTTTAGTAATTAAAGCAGCCCATTAATTAGTTTGATTCATTTAAGTCTGGGACTCCATTAGATGCACAACTGCAGGTGAAGTTTGGCCAAGAAATCAGCTCTGATTGCATCCCTGCTCTGTCTCCATGGCTTCACTTGTGCATTCACAGCCCTCAGTTGCCCTCTGTTCCTGGGCCAGTCCGTGCCCAGAAGCTACAGCCACTCAGCATTTAGAGGTGTTCATCAAGCTGCTTTCCATCACCCAAGTCTGCAATGTCCTCTTGGAGAAGCACAAGTGAACCAAGGCTTCAAAACATTCATTAATCTGATGGAAACAGCAACACCTCAACGCCCAATAATTGTAAATAATTGTGAATAATTGTATTTGTAGATAATGCTCTTTTCCCCTCCCTGCTCATGCAGATGTGATAAAGGGAAGGGCCTTGTGATGTGCTCTTGCTTGACTGAGTTCCTTTGGGACATGGCTCTCAGCCCCTTTTCTTCTGAAAATCAGGGGGTGCCATTCCTGTCTGGTTTATTCAGGTACTGGGAAACCACTGGGCCAGGACACGGTAGGGTGGTAGGGGAGTGTGTTATGTGTGCACTTGCATGGACACCCGAACCTGGCATGCTTCCATCAGCAGCAGGTTCCTCGAGGTTTGTTCTCAGTTGGGTTTTTTGGGACCCAAGCAAGGAAAGGGTCGATTTGTCCCGGAGCAGCCACTTTCCAGCCTCAACCATAGAGAGAGCAGTGCAAGGCTTGGGCTTTCTGCACCTGGAGAACCAGTCACGCACGTAAAGCAGCACGTTAGGGGTAAGAAGGCAATGGGTTCATGTCTCAGGCCAGCTGGGGCCACAGCTATGGAGGCAGGTGACACCAGAGCATGTCCTCATGCCAAGAACATCTTCCCAGCACCCTTGAGTAGCTTCATGTCACCATGTTTCGGACACCATGTGCTCTTCCCAGGTATCCAAGAAGCAGCATGGAGGCAGGGCAGAACTTGGGATGTTTCTTGTTTCATACCACCCCTCACTGGGCACTGAGCTGTCCCACTGGCTCAAGGCAAGAGCCATCTCCTCTTGGACTCAGGAAAGATGCTGGTACAGAAGAGAAGGACAGGGACGAGATGATGGGCACCTATGAACATTTCCATCCTCTCCTGTCTAGAATGTGCAATAGAGGGATGGAGGTGCCTCCACCAGCTCCTGGCTCTCACCATGGTCATATGAGTGCGTACAGAAACAACAAGATTTCACCCAGCCGTGTTAGCCAGCCACTGAGTTCTGCAACTTGCCTGGTAAAAAACTGGTGACGTTTGGGTGGTTGGGGACATGCTCAGAGCTGGATCAGCCCATCTGACCAAGATGATTCGCAAGCTTGGGTAGGTTACAGAAAAATGAGTGGCATGTACGGGGTCAGCATGAAGTGAAGGTAGGATCATGGAATCATAGAATGTGCTGAGTTGGAAGGGATCCTCCAGGATCATCGAGTCCAACCCCTGTCCCTGTGCAGGACACCCCAGAGTCACACCATGTGCCTGAAAGCATCATCCAAACGCTTATTGAGCTCAGGCAGGGTTGGTGCTGTGACCACTGCCCTGGGGAGCCTGTGCAGGTGCCAACCGTGTCCTGGGGTGCATCAAGCACAGTGTGGCCATCAGCCAAGGGAGGGGATTGTCCTGCCCAACTCTGCACTGGTGTGGCCTCACCTCAAGTGCTGGGTGCAGCTTGGGGCTCTGCAGTTCACAAAGGCCATCAAACTGCTGGAGCATGTCCAGAGGAGGCCACGAGGATGGTGAAGGGCCTAGAAGGGATGGCTTATGAGGAGCAGCTGAGGTCACCTGGATTGTTCAGCCTGGAGAAGAGGAGGCTGAGGGGGGACCTCATTGCAGTCTGTGGTTCCTCCTGAGGGGAAGAGAAGGGGCAGGTACCGATCTCTGCACTCCTGTGACAGTGACAGGACTGGGGGTGACAGCAGGAGCTGAATCAGGGGGGGTTCAGGTTGGGTGTCAGGAGAAGGTTTGTCACCCAGAGGGTGGTTAAGCCCTGGCACAGCTCCCCAGGGCAGTGGTCACAGCACCAAGCCTGCCTGAGCTCAAGCAGCGTTTGGGTGATGCTCTCAGGCACATGGGGTGACCCTGGGATGTCCTACACAGGGACAGGGGTTGGACTTGGTGATCCTGGAGGGTCCCTTTCAGCTCAGCATGTTCTGATTCTATGATTCTCTGAAGGCATGAGCTGGCCATTCCTTCCCAGGGCAGGAGGGGGCTTCCCAAAGTGCAAGTTATCATGTTCTTTAGCAGTTATGGCACCTCTCTTGTAGGCAAGGGTTGAACAGGAGGATTTCCTGAATCCAATCAAGAGTTGTTTTTTTACTAAAATGCACTCATTAGCTGAGGATCACTTCTGAAACACCAGGGAGTGGCATTCTGCTTCCTATAGGCACAATAGGACCATATGCAAGTAATTGAAGATACCAGACTCAGGACTAGTAAGGAGGTCTTGAGATGTTAACTCCTGGTGCTGCTACCAAAGCCAGTGAGTCCCAGATGGCCTTTATCCATCATGCTTTGCACTTGGAGACACCCACGGCTCTGCTCGCTTCCCTTCTAACACTGGCAGTCGTCCTGCTTCCAACAGGAGGTTGGACTGGGTCCCTTCCAACCAACGCTTCTGTGCTTCTGCTACCAGAATATGTACCCAAAAGAGTTCTGAGTGATCCTGAGCTGTGAGCAAACCAGGAGATGCACAACTGTTTTTTCAGTGAAATATAGAATCGCTTTGGTTGGAAAAGACCTTTAAGATCACTGAGTTCAACCATTAACCCAGCACTGCCAAGGCCACCACTGCCCCATGGCCCTCAGCACCACATCTCCACGCCTTTGAGATCCCTCCGGGGATGGGGACTCCACCCCTGCCCTGGGCAGCCTGGGCCAGGTCCTGACAGCCCTTTGGGGCAGGAATTGTTCCCAATATTCAACCTAAACCTCCCCTGGGCCCCTTGAGGCCACTTCCTCTTGTCCTATCCCTGGTAACAGCTCCCTGTCCAAAAAGCAAATGAGGACATTGGTTCCAGAACTTGTAAAAATGAAAACCTATGGCAAGTTTAGAAAATAAGGGAAAGGTGGTAAAACAGTTCATTTGGGAATGTAAGGTGGTTCAGCTTCAGTTCTCCCAGGCTTCCCCAAGCAAGTGGCTTCCCCATTGCTCAGTAATGAAACCAGGGTAGTTTTAAATAATGGGGGGAGTGAAGTCATCCACTATGAAGACAATAAATGCGAGATAGCTCAAATTAAAAAGCATTGTTGATTTGCATTCAGGCCCACCACCCCCCTGCAGAGGGCTGGGATGTCTCTTTGGAAAGCAAAGACAGATCAGGTTTGGTGCCACGGTGAAGCCTGCAGACTAAAACTTCATGAGCAGTGAGAAATTATTGATAGCACAGCCTCTTCGTATGGTCCCAGAGTTCCCTCCTCTATCAGAGATTATTTCCATGACTGTTTTGCCATTGTTACTAATCACTTGGAATTGGGTCCACGACATCGTGTGACAGTGAGGAGAGAAGCGTATCACCCAACAACTGAGACTCCTTGAAGTTGCTTCTTATCTTCACAGTTTGGGTGACCTTTCGCATAATAATCAACAATCTCAAACGCATTGGTGGCATCACCTCCTCGGAGACGCTCTTTGAAATTACAGAGCAGACTTCATGAGCATGAGAAGCCCTGACGTGGTGTCACGCGGTGATGAAGAGCGAAGCTCTCTCTGATAAAGCTGTCTTCACCCAGTTGGATTTTCTCGCCGTGGTGTCAGGAAGAGTTGACGAGACAGACGTGTTATTAAGTGGTAAAAATAAACAGATGGAAGAGCCAAGTGAGAGATTTCAGCTATGGCTTTCCAGAATGTTTCAGCGAAGAACAACCTCCTAATTTTCATTCCCTACCAGAGATGAAAAGTGAGATATTTACCCATGGTCACAGATCCTGTGCGCCAGTGGGGCACCCACTGAAACGCTGGACTGCTGGTCCCTGGAGCCAACAGCTCATCCCTGGCCCATGAGATGGGGCCCTTTGTGGCCCTTTGTGGCCCCTGGAGAAGGGCTGCTGGTCCTGACCTGCTTCTTCTCTGAATGCAAAGTTATCATCATGGAGAGCATCAATTCATGGCCATGTGTGTGCTGACCACCTTGGTTCCTGCTGGCATCACGACCTATTTTTTGACACCCCCACCTGTAGACCCTTCCTCTTGCCTCCCTCTCCCTCTCCATTCACAGCAGTCTCTTCGCCTCAGCTTTTTTTTGTCTTACCCCATCCCACCATGGAGGCTGTGGCAGTTTGGCCAGGGCTATGCCAGCACCCTGCCCAACCAGGAGAAGGGCAGAAGATGATAGGCAGGCTGAGGATGTTTAATATCTTTATTGATGACCTAGATGAAGGGATTGAATGTACCCTCAGTCAGTTTGCAGATGACACGAAGTTGGGTGGAAGTGTTGATCTGGGGTAGGAAGGCTCTGCAGAGAGATCAGGACAGGCTGGATCCATGGGCAGAGGCCAACAGGATGAGGTTCAATAAGGCCAAGTGCTGGGTCCTGCACTTGGGTCACAACAACCCCAGGCACCGCTCCAGGCTCAGGGCAGAGTGGCTGGAGCTGCTCAGCAGAAAGGGACCTGGGAATGCTGGGTGACAGCAGCTGGGGATGAGCCAGCAGTGTGCCCAGGTGGCCAAGAAGACCAATGGCATCTTGGCCTGCATCAAGCACAGTGTGGCCAACAGGAGCAGGGCAGGGATTGTCCCCCTGTGCTGGGCACTGGTGAGGCTGCACCTCCAGTGCTGGGGTCAGCTC
>VZRW01003894.1:0-40976 GCA_013398125.1 Aegotheles bennettii | reverse complement strand
GGCAGGGAATGCCCTTGGCCCCCACTCCTGACATCCCTGCTTCCCAAAGGGTTCTCCTGGCAGGGAATGCCCTCGGCCCCCACTCCTGATATCCCTCCCTTCCCAAAGTACTCCCCTGGCAGGGAATCCATATCTGCCTCCCTCCTGCATCCCCTCCAGGACACGCCTGGACCTTCTGGGCCCACGAGAGCAAGCCTTGGCAGATGTTTTCCCTCGTTGTTTTCCAGATTTATCAATATTTATGATTTTCCCTTAGCCTTCAGCCTTGTTGTAATTGTGTTTTCATGCCTTCCTCTTAGGTGGCAGCTTTGAACCTCCTCCTGGAACAGCATGGTCCACGCTGGTCTGCAAGCTGCAGAGGAGCTGCCGTGGGTCTCCGGGCGTCCCCAGGAACAGCACTGCCAGTGACAGGTTTGTGGGGGGGGTGTGCCTCTCCCGAGTGTGGAGCTCTGCAGCTCAGCCACAGCAGAAGGCCCTGGGGGGTGACACTCTGCCTCCAATGAGTTGCGTGGGTTTTTTGGGTGGCTTGGAGGCTCCTAGGTTCCCCACTCCCTGGAGAAACGTGCTGCTGTGCAGTTGTGTTTGAGATACATGCGGTCTGCTCCGTGAGTCCTGCTCCTTTGCTCCTTTTTTTCACCTCTTCCGTTGCTTTGCAAATCTCAACCTCCATGTTTTCATAGGCAAGCAGAGAGAGGAAAGTTGGATTCCGAGGCAAGTCCTTTGCACAGGAGGATGGAGGTCTTTATTTTCCGCTTTCCCCACCAGCCAGTTTGCAGGAGGCTTTGAAGTAAATTCCTGGAATATGCTTTTTGTTATCTGAGAACGGAAATAAATGGTGTTCAGTCAAAATTTTAGATCTGTGTCATTTAAAAATCACTTCTGCCAGCAAAAGATGCTCGATCTCTAGAATCTTGGTCCAGCTTGCTTTATTTTGAGAAGCTGTCGCTCTGCATGGACAGGTTTAAGGTTTGTGGGGAAATACTTGGGTGGGGACTTGCGCCCTCGTAATAGCAGAGGGTATAAACTAGTGCTGTGTGGCTCAAAGGCTGTGTGGCACAAAACCTTCTGAATATGCAAGGTTTCTTCCAAGAAAAGCGGATTTTGTAGTGCTGCAGGTTTATTTTGTCTTGTCTCTTCCAACACCGCAGCACCCGCAGATGCCATAGGTGCTCGAGAGAGTCGGGAGCACTTGGCAAGCTCCTTTTTCTCTCTCTAAAACCTGAGCGTTCCAGGGTATGGAGGAAATGTCTTCCTTGCGGAAGATTCTGTGTGCCAGAAATCCTGGGAGCCGAGTGGTGCCTAGCTCTCTCCCAGCTGGCACAATTTTCCCACCCGAAGGAAGGGGAAGTTTCAGGTCTGTGCTCTGCCAAGTGCAGTAATCCGTGATGTTTTCCAAGGTCTTGATCAGGTGCTGGTGGTTTGCAGCATGTGGATAATCCCCTGGGCTCCCAGGGAGTCGCTGCACAGCCGCCCTGCCTTGCAGAGGGATGCAGTTACTGCACGGCCCTCTGTGGACACTCGTTTGTGGTTTAATTTAAGAATGAGAACAAGTTCAAGCTAAACCACAGCGAGCTGCTCTAAAGCCAAATGAATCTCGGCAGCGTGTTTTGCAGTAGGTGAACCAAAGTGACACCTCCGGGGCCTGTCTGCAGGCACAGCTGAACCAAAGCTCCCAGACCAGCAATGTGCCCTTGTGGCCAAGAAGGCCAATGGCATCCTGGGGTGCATTAGAAAGGGGGTGGTCAGTAGGTCAAGAGAGGTTCTCCCCCCCCCCTATTCTGCCTTGGTGAGGCCACATCTGGAGTCCTGTGTCCAGTTCTGGGCCCCACAGTTCAAGAAGGACAGGGAACTGCTTGAGAGAGTCCAGCGCAGAGCCACAAAGATGATGAAGGGAGTGGAACATCTCCCTTGTGAGGAAAGGCTGAGGGAGCTGGGTCTCTTTAGCTTGGAGAAAAGGAGACTGAGGGGTGACCTCATCCATGGTTACAAATATGTAAAGGGTGAGGGTCAGGATGATGGAGCAAAGCTTTTTACAGTGCTGACCAATGATAGGACAAGGGGCAATGGATGCGAACTGGAGCACAGGAGGTTCCATGTGAATCTCAGGAAGAACTTCTTTCCTGTGAGAGTGCCAGAGCACTGGACCAGGCTGCCCAGAGAGGTTGTGGAGTCTCCTTGGCTGGAGACATTCAAACCCCGCCTGGATGCGTTCCTGTGTGATGGACTCTAGGTGACCCTGCTCTAGCAGGGGGGTTGGACTGGATGATCCTTCGAGGTCCCTTCCAACCCCTAGGATTCTGGGATTCTGTGTCCTCTCGTGCTGCTCTGGGGTGGTTTCTCCCGACCCAGTTCCGTAAGTCAGTCCCTGTCCAGCAGTCTGGCAGGAAGGGTTGTGCTTCCTTTGGTTTTAATGTGACACTTGACAAACTTCCTAACCCAGCTGTGGGTAATGGAAGCAGTGGTGAAATCAGTGGCCTTTTGGGAAGGTATCAGCTTCTCTCTCTCCCTCTGCCTTGTCCGGGATTCTCCTCTCTGCCTGCACCTCTGCTCCCAGCTCTTCCCTTGGTCTCCTGCCACCCTCTCCGTCTCCCTCACCGCTGGCTTTGGCAGCACTGATGCACCCCGAGTCAGTTGAGTGTGTCAGGACTTACCTTGCCTGTCCATGCTCCTTGCCAGCCAGGGACTGGCTGTCTCCTAGCTCAGTTGACACTTCAGGGTTTGTCTCCTCCCCTGCACACAGCATACACCACTTCACATCAGTTTGGGGTTTAAATGGGGCAGGGATTAAAAGGATGGCTGATTAAATATTTGGGAAGTCTGTATCTTGCACCAACTCGAAAGTATTTTGATTAAATGGAGGAAAACCAGCATCCCTGGCAGTAGTGAACATTGGGATTCTGTGCTGTCAGTTTTCATCATGCATCTCATCAGAGCTTGAGTATTGCTGTCAGAGGCCTCTGTGGCAAGCATCTAAGTGCCCACGTCCCTTCTGAAGGGCTCATAAAGAGAGAGCTGGCTGGGAACACCATTTCTCATCGTGATTTGGGTATGATCCTTTATTCTGTCTTTGGGCAGTTTTGCCTTGCATCGTTACCTAATTAAGGATTGCCCCTGTTCAAGTAAACCTTGCTTGGCTTACCCTGCTTTGGGCTGCTGTATTGAAATATTTACTGAATTTCTGCTTGGATAGCTCTAGGCAGGGAGTCATCTCACTTTTCAGGTCTATTCCTTGGGCCACCTGTGTACTCTGGCTGTTTTTCCATGAAGGAGGGCTGAATTCTTCAGATGTGACAGTGTTGAGGAGCAGGCAGTGATTGTTGCCTGTTAGCTCTAGGAAAAAACCCTCAACCAAACAAAGAAACCCTGTAGTAATGTACTCCTGAGTCTTTTCTGTTGAGGCCATGACAACGGCTGGTTTTGGAGCAGTGATGCTTCTGACAGGTTGAAAAGATGTCCCCAGTGTGAGCTTGGTGTCACTGAAAAGGTCAGGTTTGAACCAGCTCTGTTCTTGGGGACCCTGGGAGGAGGGGATGCTGTCTCCCACCACGTTGCTTGAAGCACCCGGAGCAGCTCTGCCCACAACCTGGAGATGGCAGGTTGTGTTGTCACTTGTCACCTGCCCCTGCCAGCTGGAGCAGAATGGGACCTGAGCTTTGCTGATGCTCCAGGCACAGCTAGGGCGGGAGGTTGCTTGTTGCAATCCTTCCCCACGATGCCCTGCGAAGCAGCACTGTTGTGTTGAAGGAGCTGGGCTGCAACCCTTGTGTAAGAACAGTCAGCCTTGGAATAGCTGAGATGGAAGCTGAAGTGCCTGCAGCAGATGTTCCTGGTCTTTGTACCCTGCTGCAGAAGCGTTTTGGGCAGTTGTGGTCTTGGTCACAGAAGAATTTTATGCAGATGAATCTTACAAAGTTTGTCCCTGGGGGAAATTTACCTGACCAGGTACTTTTTTTGCTTTTAGTTACAGCATTCATCATGGGGGACATGAAAACCCCAGACTTTGATGACCTGTTGGCTGCTTTTGACATCCCCGATCCGACGAGCCTAGATGCCAAGGAGACCATCCCATCAGCTGGAGAGGAGAATGAGAATCACCTGAAGTCGTCGGGGATCTGCATAGATGAGAACGTGTCCTTGTCTCACTCTTTGCCTCCCTCTGATGCTCCTGTGGTGAGTGTGATAGTGAAGAACACGAGTCGCCAGGAGTCCTTTGAAGCAGAAAAGGAGGGGAATCACCTCGGGACTGGTCTGCTACACAATGGGTTCCGTGGGCCCGATCTGCCGTCGGAGGCTCACGCCTTGGTGCATAATTATGGCAAGTTTGAGTCAACTTTTATTAATGGCGACAGCTCGAGAAGTTACTCTGATAAACTGGACCAGGCCAAGTCAGAGCCTTTGCCAACATTTAGTCAGTTCAGCCCCATTTCCAGCCCGGAACCGGAGGACACGTTCAAGGAGAACAGTATTACTGAAAAACCCAAACATGCCCAAACTCCCTATTTCCCACCGCCTTCCATGTATATACCCACAGGAGCTTCAGTTCTAGATCATCTGAGGAAGGTACCAGAGCCTGAGCTGAGCATGTTTGATCAATACTGTAAAAAGGAACAAAAGATGGAAATCCACTGCCAGCCAGAGAGTAGGCTGGAAATGAGCAGGAGAGAACAAGACAAGGCAACGGAGAGGTTTGTGGACTCGAGCAAGGACTTGGTAGACACCAACAGCTTTCTCGGAGAAGGCCTGGTGTTTGGAGACCTCTCTCACAATAATTTAGCAGAAAGTAAGGGGTCTGTGCCTGAGCTGAACATGTCCTCGGCAGTACCGCCTCGCCAGAGGTTAAAGCCAACTCATTCCAAGTTGTCATCCTGCGTGGCGGCGTTGGTAGCTCTTCAGGCCAAAAAGGTTGCATGTATTCCAAAAAGTGATCAGCCAAACCTTACCAAGGAACCTGGTCCTTTTAAAGATGGGACGAAGGGAAGTCCAAAAATGCCCAAGTCGCCAAAGAGTCCTCGGAGCCCCTTAGAGGTGGTGAGGAAGGCCAGCAAGCAGCCCGAGAGTCCTCGAAGCGTGTGCAGCGACAGCAGTGGGAAGGGCTCTCCCTCCATGGCAGCCAGCTCTCCTCCAGCTATTCCCAAAGTTAGGATAAAGACCATCAAGACGTCATCTGGTGAAATCAAAAGAACTGTAACTAGAATTTTGCCAGAAAACGATGAGTTGGGCAAATCTTCAGAGGAGTCACCCGTGGAAACCTCGTCAGCTGAAGAGTTCATCAAATGTTTCCCATCCCCTGATGCAGGGGCGGTGATGGAAAGGGAGCCTGGCAAGAACTCAGCCAAAAACGGGGCTTCTATGGCTGTGCAGCTGTCAAACGTGGTGAGTCCCTACGCAGACGGCGTGAGAGCAGAGATTGCTGTGAGCAGCACGTGCACCGTGGCCTTGTCTCCACTGCCCAACTGCGGCAGCGGCGCCATCAAGGTGGGCGTGAAGAGGCAGCAGCAGGGCATGGTGGTGCAGCCAGCCAGTGCCACCTCCTCCAGCCTGCTCCCCAAGGCCATGCACCTGGCGAACCTCAACTTGGTCCCGCACAGCGTCGCTGCTTCCGTTACGGCCAAGTCGTCTGCGCAGAGGCGGAACCAGCCCCAGGTGACCCAGATGTCCGTGCCCCTGGTGCACCAGGTCAAGAAAGCTGCTCCCGTCGTGGTGGAGGCGTTCAATAAAGTGCTGCACAGTGCCAACCCCGTGCCAATCTATACTCCGAACCTGAGCCCACCGCCCGACACCAGTATTAATTTGCCTGCCTCTGGGTATTGCTGCCTGGAATGTGGGGACTCGTTTGCCTTAGAGAAGAGCCTGACTCAACACTATAGTAGGCGAAGCGTCCACATTGAAGTCATGTGCACTCAGTGTTCCACCATGCTCCTTTTTTTTAATAAGTGTAGCTTGCTTAAGCACGCCAGAGATCACAAGAGCAAAGGATTTATCATGCAGTGTTCTCAGCTCCTAATGAAACCAATTTCCTTAGACCAAATGTTCTCACCTTCTCCTACGAGCTCTCCGGCCTCTCTGGCTCCTCAGACTTTGCACTCACCCTCTCCTTCACGTAAGACCAGCGCTGCTTCAGGAGGTGGGGTGGGAGCTTCTGCCACCGCTCAGCCGGCCATGCCCCTCTACACGGACCCCTTGAGACTGGTCCGACACGGACTGAAGTGTTTAGAGTGTAACAAGCAGGTACAGGATTACGTTGATTTAGCAGCTCATTACCAGAGAACCTCAGAAGATAATGAGAGACTGGTAAGTTGTCATTTTAATGTCACTGGTTAAATCTGAATTTAAAGAGATTGTCCTCTAGGGGACAAAAACCAGGCATTGTAGTGGCAAACGAGATGCTTTGCCAAAAGAATTGCTCGTGGGGAGGATTTGGGATGCTCATGAGCCCAGGTGTGTGTGTGAAGAGATGTTTAGCATTGCTTGCTTGCCTTCTTCTTACCCTTTGCCAACGAAAAGAGGCTGGCAAGGAGAGCGTGGAGATCCTTGAGCATCAGAGGAGGTGCTGGAAATCCAGGTTCCCTTGAGTGAGGTGTGCAGGGAAGGTGAGCAGAGTTACCTGGAGCAGGTTTGTGTGCTCTAAGCATGGCTAGAGGAGATGTGACACAATTGAATTTTACCTTTCCTGAGGCTTGTGCCCAAACTTTCCATGTAGCACTTTGAACATCAGGTGCTGGTTTTACTGGTAAAGTGTGGTGGGGGTGGGACCGCCGGGAGGTGAGCAGTGCACTGTGTGGGCTGAGAGGTTATTTCTGCCCCTTTGGGTGGGAGAGGGATGCTCTGGTGCCGTGTTTCCGTAGGGTAGCGGCTTTCTGCCTTGCTCCAGTGCTGCCCTGCTGGGATCTTCACTACTAGAAGATCTCCATCTTCGTGGAGTTCACCTGTAGGTGCAGATGGGGGTCTGGAAACTCCTGCTTGAGTCTCTACTGATGAAAAGGAGCAAATGCTCTTTGTTCTGACCCAAGACCACATGATTTTTTATTATTATTTTAATTTTGGAGGGTGTGATGGATCCTGTTCAAGTATAAACCAACCTGAAGTTGGACAGGAGGAGGAGTCCTCTCTCCTTACCCCTTCAGATGAGGTGAAAGCTTTCCGTGCTGGTCCACGCTGAGTCCCAGCGCAGTGTCCTCCACGAGCAAGGTCTCCATGCCAAGAGGAGACATTCAGGAGATGCCCACCAGTCTCTGCCATGGCTGTGGTGGCACCCACATGCTCCAGAGCCTCCCTCCGCTTGTTGAATGGCTTGCAGGAGCGTTGAGGTCATTGTGGTCCCATTCAGATGCTTTGTTATCCTTCACTTAAATTCATCAGCAGCCAAAAAAATGGATTATGGCTGAGTGTTTTTATGTTTTGAGGAACGGGGAGGCCCGAAGAGATCCGTGTGGCCACGTAATCCGGTTTCTTGCCCGAGGCAGCGCAGCGAGCGCCGCGCTCTGTCAACACCGTAACTTATTTTTCAAGGATAATGCGTTTTTGGGAAATGTCAGCAATCTGGAAGGAAAACCTTGGGGTGAAGGGGGCCAGCGAGTGCTCCAAATGTCAATCAGTTGTATTAAAAATGTATTTCCTATTTTTGTGGTGGGATTATCAATCCAGGAGCTCCCTCAAGAGCGAAAGTATGTCTGGTAGGAAGTATTTGTAGCCTGTAATGAAATAATTTGTTCTTGAACTTAACCAGGGAAAGGGTTTAAGCCTTTGAGTTGGGTCTGCTGGATGGGAGATTATTTCTGTAGCAGTTTTCTAAATAAAACTGGAAAAAAGAGGTGACGTTAGAGCTTGTAAAGTGTCCCTTCCACATTTGGTCTCCCCATGCTTACGCTCAACGGGATGCGTGCGTTCTAGGAGTCCTTCTCCACTGTATCTGCTGTCCTCCAGGCTGCCTGGTGGTGCTGCGTGCTGTTCCCAGAACGTGTCTCCAGCAGAACTATTACATTTCTAAAGGAATTATTACATTCATAATAAACATTATTAATTCTTCATGAGCACCAGCGAGTCTGGTATAGAATCATGGAATCATTATGGTTGGAAGGGACCTCCAGGGTCATCAAGTCCAACCTTTATCCCATCCCATCACAGATGAAACGTGGTGTGAGAAGGATGTAGGTCAGGCTGTTGGAGAATGCATAAGCTCCTGAAATAGGAAGACCTGAACTCGGGATGGGTTCAGCTGTGGATGTGCCTGACTCTTAGCTTAATGAATTAGCTTAATGAAGCTGACTTCAGAAGAAGAATTAACGTTGGTAGGAGCTGGAGATGCTCGAGTGATTTTATAGACACCTTCTTAGGTGGTCAATATGGTTGGGAAATATTCCTGTCTTCTTCTTGCTCTCCCTCTGGTTCCCATCTCTCAGTTGCTTGTTCTTTGGGGCAGCAGCAGCAATTGCCTCGCTGGGACAGACGCTGCTGTACCACTTGTATTTGACCTGATAAACCCCAAAGTGCCCTCCGTGGTGGATCAGAAACACTTGCTCCGTGTGGCAGAAGGTGCTGATTTATTTACTGGTGCATCCAATTAATAACAAGGGTGGTCGTTGTGTACCCATGCTTGAGCTGGGATGTGCTGCTGGTGCACTGCTCAGTCATGAAGAGCATGCTCAGGTCTCAGGAGAGTATTTATCCAGTATTTATCATCATTTTGTGCATTTGAGCAAAAACCAGGGCGTATTTCTTCCTCCATACGTGGTGTTTTTCTCGTTGTGTTGAAACGTGGGTTTAGAAGGAGCTGTACAGGGTAGGGGGGAGGTTGTTATGATTTCTTAAAGCTAATAAAAAATTGCACTCGAGTATTTTGGAGGGTTTTTAAAAAAATTTTTATATTTCTTGCTTGGTGCCTTACCCTTCACCATGCCTCCTCAAGAAAGCATGGAGTGCCTTGGTATTTTCTGCTAAAGCTATGGATGGATTTAGGGCTTCTAAAGAGCTTGAAGAAATAGCAGGGCAGGTCCCCACTGTATTATGGCCTAAAGCTTTATCCTCTGGCACTATCCAGGTGCCTGGTACTGGGTTGTCCCCAAAACAGGGACTCTTGGGAAGGACAGATGGGTGTGTAAAGGGAAGAGCATCTGTGGTTGGAGGTGAAGGTTAGAAGTGATTTGTACCAGAAGATGGAGACCCCTGACGTATGGAAAATAAGCTAGGTGGATTTTTGATGGATGTTCTTAGAAGCTCTCCTGTCAAATGTCACCAAATCTGGGTTGTTAGCTGTGACATGCACATCTAACATGACCATGACTTGTGAGACTGGGTGGACTTTGCTCAGTCACAGGGCTTTTATCTGAGACCCCTTTGAAGACCTGAGATGGAGCGGACATGTCAGCTTGTGGAGAAGGTTTGATCCAACAGGGATGATGGAGAAAAGAAGGAGCAGGGACAAGACTGATGGTTTTGGTCATCCCGAAGTTGCAGTGGTGCAGGAGAAGGATGAGCAGCCTGTAGGCAGAGGCAGGAATGACTGGATTGGAGAGGGGGACCAGCCTGAGCCGGCTCTGCTCCTGGAGGAACACGGAGCCTGTGTTGGTGCTGAAGACTTCTCACCTTGATTGGAATTTCTTACCATGGCTTCATGACTGACTTTGACATCTTCATGTTTCCTGCAGGTGTTTAAAAGGGAAATAAGGTCATCTGGGGGTGTTCTGTGTGCTCATTGCCTTGGTGGCTCAGGGAATGTTTGGTGTTGTCTTTCCAAAGGGCGTTGGGTCAGGTCTGTGTTAATGGGCCTGATAATGGGAAAATGAGTTTCCGAGGTGTGGCCAGAATGAGAATGGCACGGCTGGGTCACTGTTGTTTTGGAGAAAGGAAGAGAGATATGGATGTGGTCGGGACAGTAGGAAAAGGAGGAGATTTGGATCAAGTGAGAGGAAGAGAGGGGGATGATGCTGTGGCTGAGAAGGTGGGGTGGAAGGGCCTTTAGAAGAATGATTGCTTGACCTTAATATTACATTTTAGGCTTGCGGTGGCCTCGTGATTGCTCAGAGTCATTCAGAGAGGAGCAGGGAGATCCTGCCTGGCTTGGTTTTGTGTGGGATCTGTAGGGTGAAGGCCATTCACCTTGGCCAGACAGTGCGGTGGGAACCCTGTGACTTATGGGGAGGAGCCAGGCTGTGCAAACTGGGAGCTGATCCACTTCAGAAAGAGGAAGGGCCGGGTGTGTTTGAGTGGATCATCTTAATGGATCACAGCTACTTCTCTGGAGACTTGGAGAGGCCGATTTTTTTCAAGCTTGTGAATGGAGTCGCTCGATGGGATCTGCTGCCGCTTCCAAAGCGCAGAGCTGCAAGCACTGTGAGTTTGAATATCTGGTGGGCTGGATCTCGTTCACACCAGGAGCTCTGCTGCACATGGGCATTATGCCTGTCCAGATGTTCAGAAGGTGGTGGCAGATGTTTCGTGTCAGTTCAGGTCTGTTCGGTCTGACTACAGTGGTGTTTTGCTCTAGAGCATGATTTTCTCAGGGGAAAAACCCAGCTATGATTAAATAAGTGCAGTTAATGCCAAATTAATCTGATACACATCTTCTGTGATTTATTTTTGGAGTAGAGAAATAGGCAGATCCTAATCTTGATGTTCAATGGGATGGTTGGTAGGGTGTCATGTGAGGAGCAGCTGAGCTGGAGAAGTTGAGTTACGAGGCTGGAGCTGATCAGGTAAAAGGGAGGAGACTGCAGCTGGGGACAGGCTGCCTGTAAGGCTTCTGAGGGATGGCTTTAGGATACTCCTGCCAAGTCCTTTGGAGTATTTTGGAGTATTTTGGACCTTGGAGGATGAAGGTGTAGATAAAATTTTCTGACCCAACAGAGTAAGACATCATGGAAAATTGGGAATGTTTTTACAGGAGGACCTAGATGATCAAAGACCGAGAAGGGATGGGATGAAGCAGCTGAGAGGCAGGACTTGTGTTTGGTTCCGAGCAGACCTGGCATGACCAAAGTGCTGGTCATGCAGGGCTTTGTGTGAACCTGCTGTGCTACTGCTCCCTGTCTCTGCTAGAAGTAGCCTGGCTGGGGAGGAGAGCATTGTTTTATCAGGGATAGACTGGGAGGGTGGCCGGAGGGGTGGAAAGATGATCTCCTAAGGGGAAATTAGAAAACCTTTATGAGTTCAGCTTGGTGAAGAGCTGGTCGGTTAGAGTGGTCTCCTTCAGTACTGCAGTAGACATGGGATTAAGGTGAGGGTTGTGGCATTCTTTTCCCACCACAAACTGAATTTTCTGTAGCCTTTTCAGGGCTGGGCTCAAGTTACAGGAGATGAACAAAACCCACGGAGCTCCTGGTGCCTTCATTTTAGATGTGCTTGCCTCGAAGAGCACAGAGGACTCTGCATCTGGTGGGATGTTTATAGGAAAGAGCTTTTTGAGTTTAGGGGCAGCAACGATGCAAGAACAGACTGGAACGGGGAAGATCAGAGGATGATCTTGATCAGAGGATGATCTCTGTGATCACAAGAGGAGCGATTTCTGGAAGAGTTTTGCAGCAGAAATACTGAACAGAGACACAAGCTCCATCTCAAGACCAGTTTATTTTTCCTTTGGCAAGGACAGACCAGCACACAATAACATGCAAGAATTCTGAGGGCTTCCCGACCCTCCTGGACGTAACTGTCCACCTCCTGGTAGAAGAAACCAGAGAAGTTTCACACCTTGGGTTTTTTTTGTCTTTCTTGACTTGACCACCCAAAACCCACCGAGGTGTCGATGAACTCAAGTACAAGATGCAAACTAAGAACCTCTGAATTTTCCTGCACCTTTGTGCTCTTGTTCTTCCCTTTTTTCTCCTTCTGTCAGCCTCTTGCTTGCCCAATGAGAATTTTTCAGTTGTGGTGGATCCTGTTTACACCCAAGGGTGGTTGGGGTGGTCCTTGACTACTGGCGAGGACAGGTTTGGTTTGTATGGACATTTTCCCTCTGGAATTTGTGGAAGCAGAGGGATGGAGGATGTTCAGATGAAAGCATGTTGAGGGAGCTCCTCCTTCCCCACCCAGGCTTGCTTGCCTGGTGATCCTGCAGCTCCCGGGGGACTGAGACCAGCCTGGGGGAAGAGGAGAATGAGCATGGGTGCAAACAGGAGGCCAAGACCTGGCTGAGAGCAAGGAGGGGACAGCTGGAGGCAGAGGCAGAGTCTGTCTCAGGTAGGATGGGAACAGGCTGGGGTCTTCTGGCATCACAAGGAAGGCTCCTGCTCCTCTGTTGTTCTTCCATGTGGGCACCAATGGTGCTGCCAAGGGCAACCTGTAGAATATCAAAAGTGGCTCCAGAGCTCTGGGGGCGATGGACAGGAGCGTGAGAGCCCAGTGGTGGTCTGCTCAATCCTTTGGTGAGGAGGAAGGGTGTGAGAAGGAGGTGGCCCTCAAGTGTCTAATGCTAATGCATGCAGCATGGGGACTGGAGATCTGAGTGCTCTGATCTTCTTGGGATCATGGAGATGTGGTGGGACAGGTCACACGACTGGGTGTTGTGGTGGAGGGACACGGGCTGGAGGTGTGGAGGAGCAGTTGCTCTTTATGGGAAGCAGCAGCTGGAGTGCCTGGAGCTCTACCTGAGGATGGGTGAGCAACCAGCTGAGAGCTTATGGGTCGGGATTAAAGAGCAGACCAGTATGGGTGGCCTTGCAGTGGATGTCTGCTATGGGCCACCTCTCCAGGGAGAACGAGGAGGTGAGGCTGCCTACAGACAGCTGGAAGCAGCCTCACACTCACAGACCCTGGTCCTTGGGGGGGACTTCAGCCACCCTGATAGGTGGTAGTGGGACAACCCAGCAGGGTGTAAACAGTCCAGGAGGTTCCTGGAGAGCATTGATAACAACTCCTGAGCCAAGTGATAGGGGAGCCAAAGACGAGAGGTGTTCTGCTGGACCTCATGCTCACCAACAAGGAGGGGCTCACTAGGGGTGGGAAGGTCAAAGGCAGCCTTGGCCGCAGTGGCCATGAGATGGTGGAGTTCAAGGTTATGAGGACAAAACTCAAGATCACAACACTGGACTTCAGGAGAGAAGACTTTGGCCTCGTTAGGGACCCGCTTGAAGCAGTCCCATGGGATCAGGCCCTGGAGGGAAGAGAGGTCTAAGCAAAGGGGTTAATTTTAAAGGGCCATGTCCTTCAGGCTCGATAGTGGTCCATCTCAACAAACAGCAAATGATGCAAAAATGCCACCAGGCCTGCATGGATGAGCAAGGAGCTCTTGGCAAAACTCAAACTTCAGAATAGAGCGTGCAGAAGGTGGAAACGGGGACAAGTAACCTGGGAGGAACATGGAGGCACTTTCTGAGTGTGCAGGGACAAGGTAGCAAAGCCAGAGACTGCCTGGGATTGAATCTGGTAGAGGATGTCAAAGTCAACAAGAAGAGGTTTTTTGAGTAGAAAAGTGGTAAAAGAAAGTTTAAGGAAAATGTGGGCCCATTGCTGAATGGGGAGGGGGACCTGGTGACACAGGACATGGAAGAGGCTCAGATACTGAACACCTTCTTCACCTCGATCTTTATCAGAAAGACTGGCCATCGGGAGTCTGAGAGGACTTGGACACCAGGAGGAAGGTCTTGAGCAAGATGGTGTGTCCTTGATGGAGGGAGATCAAGTCAGGAAATACTTAAACTGGAGATGCACAAGTCCATGGATCCTGCTGAGATACACCCATGAATGCAGAGGAAGCTGGCAGTGGGGCCACTCTTGGTGATCATTGAATGATTGTGGTGATGAGGAGAGGTGTCTGAGGACTGGAGGGTGGCAAATGTCACCCCTGTCTTTGAAAAGGGTCGAGAAGGAGGATTCAGGGAAACAGAGGTTGCTCACCTTGTTCCCTGGGAAGGTGATGAAGCAGCTAATCCGGAGAACCATTTCCAGGCTTTTGAAGAGCATGAAGGTGATCAGGATCACCAGATCAAGACAGATCACCAGGAGAAGGTCATGCTTGACCAACCCTACGATGAAAGGGTTGCCTTGGCAGATGAGGAGGGAGCAGTGGATGTTGACTGCCTTGGCTTCAGTGAGGCTTTTGATGTTGTCTTCCACAGGATCCTTGTAGAAAAGCTGATGAAGGTGGATGAGCAGACAGTGAGGTGGGTTGAGAAGTGGCTGAATGGTTGGTCCCAGGGGGTGGTGATCAGTGATGTGAGGACTAGCTGGAGGCCAGTAACTAATGGTGTACCTGAGGGGTCAATGCTGAGTGCAGTCCCATTCAATATCTTCATTAATGGTCTGGCTGATGGGGCAGAGCGTACCCTCGGTGAGTTTGCAGATGACACACAACTGGGAGGAGTGGCTGATAAGACAGAGGTCACGCTGACACCCAGTGTGACCTTGGCAGCCTGGAGAAATGGGTCAACAGGAGTCTCAAAGTTTAACAAGGAGAAGTGAGAGTCCTTCCTATGGGGACGACCAACCCCATGCACCAATGTATGTTGGGGACCACCCTGCTGGAAAGCAGGTTTGCAGAAAAGGCCCTGGGGTTCCTGGTGGACACCAAGGTGACCACGAGCCACCAATGTGTGCTTGCTGCAGGAAGAGCAATGGTGTCCTGGTTGCACTGGGAGGAGTGTTGCCAGAAGGTCAAAGGAGGTGATCTTTCCTCTCTCCTCAGGACTGGTGAGGCCACAGCTGGAGAGCTGTGTCCATTGCTGGGTTCCCCTTTACACGAGAGAGAGGTGGACATGCTGGAGAGAGTCCAGCAAAGGGCCACAAAGGTGACAAGCTGGATCATCTCACGTATGAGGAAAGTCTGAGAAAGCTGGGACTGTTCATCCTGGTGAGGAGAAGGCTCAGGGGGATCTTATCAATGTGTGTAACACCTGATGTGGAGAGTAAAGATGGATCAAGGCTCTTCCCAGTGGTGCCCAGTAATAGAACCAGAGGCAATGGGCACAAACTGAAGCATCAGAGGTTCCCTCTGAACATAAGGAAACACTTCACTGGGAAGTTGACTGCACACTGGCACAGGTTGCCTGAGAAGGTTGTGGAATCTCCATCCTTGGAGGTGTTCAAAAGCCATGGTCATGTTCCTGGGCAGCTGGCTCTAGGTGGCCCTGCTTGAGCAGGTTGGACCAGTTGACCTCTGGAGGTCCTTTCCAACCTCAGCCACTCTGAGACTGCCCTTTGGGTGGCAGGCACTCATCAGGTTGGCATAAACCAGTCCTGGAATCCCAGGAAGAACCCACTGGTAATGGTGGTGACTCAGAAGTGGGGATGTGGAAACTTGGTGTGATCCCGTAAGTGATCATTTAGGAAGTGGAGTTTGGATCTCAGGTTGCAGTGCAAGAGGCAGAGGTGTGGTGGGCTGACCTTGGCTGGCCACCAGGTGCCCACCAGCTGCTCGGTCACTCCCCCTTCTCAGTAGCACAGGGGAGAAAAGACACCACAAGGTTTGTGGTAGAGGTGAGGACAGGGAGATCTTCCTCCACCCCTCCCTTCTTCTGGGGCTCAACTTCACTCCCCATTTCTCCACCTTCTCCCCCATAGCAGCACATGGGTACGGGGCATGGGGGTTGTGGTCAGCTCATCACACGTGGTCTCTGCTGCTCCTTCCTCCTCACTTTCTTCCCCTGCTCCAGCATGGGGTCCCACCCACGGGAGACAGTCCTCCATGAACTTCTCCAACATGGGTCCTTCCCATCGGCTGCAGTCCTTCAGGAATGGACTGCTCCAGTGTGGGTCCCTCACAGGGTCACAAGTCCTGCCAGAAGACCTGCTCTAGCGTTGGCTCCTCTCCACAGGCTGCAGCTCCCACCAAGAGCCTGTTCCAGCACAGGTTCTCCATGGGCTGCAGCTTCCAGGCACATCCACCTACTCTGGCGTGGGGTCCTCCACAGACTGCAGGTGGATATCTGCTCCACCATGGACCTCTACAGGCTGCAGGAGACAGCCTGCATCACCACGGTCTTCACTATGGGCTGCAGGTGAACATCTGCTCGGGTGCCTGGAGCACCTCCTCCTCCCTCTCCTTCGTTGACCTTGGTGTGTGTAGGGTGGTTTCACATCTTCTCACTCCTCTCTCCCAGCTGCTTTAGCACCCTGGTGTCTTGGGGTGGTTTAGGTGTGTGTGTGTAGGAGGAGCTGGTCTTGGTGAAGGTCTGAGGAGGACACTGGGTTTGGGAGTGCTGGGCAGTGAGCGAGGTGCAGGAATACAGATGAGTGATCAAGGTCCACAGGAGGAGGTGGGATGCAANCCCTTCGTTGACCTTGGTGTGTGTAGGGTGGTTTCACATCTTCTCACTCCTCTCTCCCAGCTGCTTTAGCACCCTGGTGTCTTGGGGTGGTTTAGGTGTGTGTGTGTAGGAGGAGCTGGTCTTGGTGAAGGTCTGAGGAGGACACTGGGTTTGGGAGTGCTGGGCAGTGAGCGAGGTGCAGGAATACAGATGAGTGATCAAGGTCCACAGGAGGAGGTGGGATGCAAGGATGAGTCTGAGGATGAATAGATATGCGGTGGAGAGGGGGAGTGAGCTGGAGGTAGCAGAAGGAGAGGATGGAGGGGAGAAGTTTTGAAGGGAAGGATGTCTTGTGGTCACATCCTTTAGACTGAAGGCCAGGCAGACTCCCTCAGCAGTGTTGGCTCCTGTTGGGTGGTGTTGGGACTGTGTGGTGGGGCTTTGGTAGCAGGAGGGGGGCACAGGGGTGGCTCCTGTGAGAAGCTACTAGAAGCTTCTCCAGCTTCAAAGCTAGACCTGCCTCTGGCCAAGGCTGAGCCTCTCAATGACAGTGATGACACCTCTGTGATCAATGTGGTTAAGAAGGGGAGAAGAAACTGCTGAAAGACCTGGGGGGGGAGGAGAGGGGGAGGTGAGAGCAATGCCTGTGCAGACACCAAGGTCACTGAAGGAGGAGGAGGTGCACTGGAGCAGAGATTCCTCTGCAGCCCGTGTAGGACCCACAGTGGAGCAGATGTGGGCCTGCAGCCATGGAGGATCACAGTGGAGTAGATGTGGACCTGCAGCCCGTGAAAGACCCAGGGTGGAGCAGATGTGGACCTGCAGCCCATGAAGGACCCAGGGTGGAGCAAATGTGGACTTGCAGCCCGTGGAGGATCATGGTGGAGCAGATGTGGACTTGCAGCCCATGAAGGATCATGGTGAAGCAGATGTGGACTTGCAGCCCATGAAGGATCACGGTGGAGCAGATGTGGGCCTGCAGCCCATGGAGGATCACGGTGGAGCAGATGTGGGCCTGCAGCCCATGGAGGATCACAGTGGAGCAGATGTGGACCTGCAGCCTGTGAAGGACCCACAGTGGAGCAGATGTGGGCGTGCAGCCATGGAAGACCCCACGCCAGGGGAGGTGGCTGTGCCTGAAGAAGGCTGTGACTCTGTGGGAAGTCTGTGCTGGAGCAGTCTGTGCCTGAAGGACTGTGCCTGGTGGGAGGGACTGGTGTTGGAGGAGTCCATGAAGGACTGTCTCCTGTGGGAGGGACGCCACGCTGGAGCAGGGAAGGAAGGAGCAGAGCCAAGGTGTGAGGAACTGACCCCAACCCCGCTGCCTGTCCCCTGTGGGGTGGGAGGGAGAGGACTGGGGAGTGAAGTGATTTGGGCATGGGGGATCTGGTTTAGTTCCTCATGGTCCTGCTCTGGTTTGATTGGTGAGCTTGTGGCTGCCTGGTTCTTCTTACCACGACAGCTTAAAATGGACAACTAGAACCAAGGCAAGAAAAACATCTGGGGTGCACCAGGGTGAGAGTTCACTGGGATGAAACATCTGTGTTGGGACAGGGCTTGGTGCACATTCTGCCCCTGAAGCTCCAATGTGCTGGGTAGTGGTGGCTGCCTGGGCTTTTCTTCTTCAAGTTGATCATCTGGAGTTTCTGGGTAGGGGTTTTTAATCTGTAAATGGGGCGTGCTGACGTGGTGGTGCCCCTTTGTTCCAGGAGAGCCTGGGGAGGGGATGGTTGAGTTGTCACGATGACAGCCAGAGGAATTCTCTGCTTGCCACTGAAAATTGGGCCCCTCAGTTCAAGAAGGACAGGGAACTGCTCAGAGAGTCCAGCAGAGCCACAAAGATGATTAAGGGAGTGGAACATCTCCCTTGCGAGGAGAGGCTGAGGGAGCTGGGGCTCTTTAGCTTGGAGAAAAGGAGGCTGAGGGGTGACCTCATGAATGTGGGGTCAGGGTGAGGGTCAGGAGGATGGAGCCAGGCTCTTCTCAGGGATGGTGATAGGACAAGGGGGAATGGGTGTAAGGTGGAACACAGGAGGTTCTGGGTGAACATAAGGAAGAACTTTGTCACTGTGAGAGTGACAGAGCCCTGGGCCAGGCTGCCCAGAGAGGCTGTGGAGTCTCCTTCTCTGGAGACATTCAAACCCTGACTGGGTGCATCCCTGTGTGCCTGCTCTGGGTGACTCTGCTCTGGCAGGGGGGTTGGACTGGATGATCTCTCGAGGTCCCTTCCAACTCCTGACATTCTGTGGTTCTGTGAAAATCACACGTAGCAGCGTTGTAACCTGGGTGGTTGGAATAAGCCAAGTGAGAAGTGACCCCCCCAGAAGTGACCTTGGCTGCAGCATGGCCCAGGAGATGGGGAAGAGGAGCAGGGGGTTGCAGAGGAGACGCTGGGACCAGCGATGCTCCGAGGACGCGGGTTGCTGGCCTCACATCCCAGTGAGGCACCAAGCAGGCACTGATGTGAAGCTGAAGGTTGACTTTTGTTAGTAACCCACCACTAAGTTCTTCTATGGCAGAAGCATCCTGCTGATCTCCACCTGCCTCCCACCCCTGGGCTGCAGCAGCATCAGCAGCCCCTGCAGCTCTGCCTGAGCCATCAGAGCTCACGAGAGGCTGGATTTGGGAGGAGCAGGGGGGGCACCACTCATGGGGAGGTTTCAGTTTGAATATGTGAAGGACGAGCACTCTTCAGAACATTTGCATCTGAAAATACAAATTCTGTTCCTCTCGGAGTCCTTAGTAATTAATTTTTTTAATTTGGAGATTGTTGGCCTTATGGATTTTTCCCTCTTGACCCCGTGCCGTAGGGTCGGTGCAGCCCCAGGTTTTCAGCCAAAGCCACACGATGGTGGTGGCAGGAGGATATTTGTAGTTTGGGGGCATCTCTTAAACAGCCATGAGCTTCACCCACATCACCCAACCCCAACAGCAAAGAGGCTGGAACCCATGCAAAGTGTCTTTGCTGTAACGAAGCTGGTTCTGTTTCCACTGGCACATCAGGAGTAAGTGGGAGTGAGGATCTTGGTGCCCCCTGATCTTTCAGGACCATGCCCTTTATCTGAGCAAGAAAATCAGCCACAGTGTTGTCACAAACACCTCTGTGGCCGAAGGGTTGGTGGTAACAGATGAACTTTCTTGGAGCAGTTTGTTTTTTTCAGCCTTCCCTCTACTCCAGTGAGTATTTCTCTTTCCTCCCCCCCGACTTCTGAAGAAGCTAATAAGTAAAAATGGGAATAAAATCAATTATTCAGAAATGTCTGAGCTTCTGAGCGTTTCTGTGTGTGCGTGGATGTGACTTCTGGAAGAAAAGCCCAGATGAAATGTGGCGGGCAAGCTGGAATGAAAGAAAACTCGTAATAAATAACTCTTGATTAAAGTGTAGGTTATGGGAGCATCTGAGAAACGCAGACATTACACAACTCAGATCACATCCTGGTAACATGCTTTAGAAAGAACTGACTAATGAATGTCTCAGATTGCTGCCAGACTTCTTTGAAGAGTCATGGAAAACTAGGAGAGAGATAAAAATGTGACATCTGGAACCAAGTTACAATTTCTCATACAAAGCAGAAGGGTTGCAAAAGAAGAAGCTGCTGTGTCTCCAAGATGAAGCCTGCGGTGGCAGGACCTTTTACTCCTCGCAAGTGGCAGCTCCTGGTGTAAAATGGACATGCAGACCCTCCTGCAGTGCCCCTGGCCAGGATTCCTGGCCTCGCATCTCCTGCAGGTGTTAAGGCAAGGATGAACATGAGTGTGAAGGTGCCAATTATGATTTTTTTCCCTCCACTGAACCTTTTCCAGCTCTTCTGTGCTCCTTGGTTGACTCAGTTGATAATTGGTTGTTCTATCACCCGGTCATTCTGTCCTGTATGGGCTTTTTGCAGTTCTTTGTGGTCAGCCTGTGTCTGTAACGTGCTGAGTTACTGGGTTACAATCATCAATCTTTGCCATTTGGCTCTTGTTTCCCCTTCCCAGATACTTGAGACTATTTTGAAGAGCCCAGATCCCAGCAGAACTTCCCGAGGACCTTCCTCCAACAAAGACTGTTTCTTTTTTTCTTCTAATTATTTAACCATGCAGAGCCCTTCCTCTTGTATGCCACAGCTGCAGCTTGCTTCCCTTAGTGAAGAGGCTTCCAAAATCATTTTGGAAATCTGGCTGGAGTGGCCCATCTGCAGGTCAGGTCTTCTACGTGGTTGTTGACTCCTCTGGAGATCTCGGGTGGGTTCGGGAAGCAGGAAAGGAGAAGCTGCGTTGGCTTTTCCCAAGTACAGAAGTAATGCTGGATAACGATGCCAATTTTCCTTATTCCTACTAATTTGTCCTGGTGATTCATCCGTCTTTGTTTTGTCTATTTGCTCCCTGACTTCTTGTCTCTTCCATGGGACGATCCGAGCTCAGTGCTTGGGCTGGTTGGTGGGCACCCCCCTGCAGAGCGTGGTGTCAGCGTGGGAATCCTTCCAGCTTCTTCCCTGGCGTCTGCAGATGCAAGAAATTCATCCAGCCTTATCCTCACTGAGTCTTGCTCTTCATTCCCGGGCTGTGTGTGTGTGTAGTTGGAGAGAACCTCTAGTTTTGATGCCTCTTCCTAGCTGTCCCTCACACTTCTCTGCCCTGTGTGAGCCTCTGGGTGCCTTTGGGGGTGGTAGCTATGGCACACTGGTGAGGAAGAGGCCCCACACTGTCCCTTTGCTGCCTTAAAATCAAACCTAAATTGGCTCTGACAAGGCAGGATCCATGGAGAAGATGTTCCTCACTAAGCTACAAGGGCAAAGGTGTTTCAGCTCATGTTCCTGCTGACTCTGCTTTAAATACTCAACACGAGCAAAGCGAGAGGGGTCCTGTTTTAACAGGGCCAAGGAGTTAAATTTCTGTGGAGCATCACAGAGATGCTGCATGAAGTAGCAATGATACAGAAGATGGAGTTGGCCCTTGGTTTTGTTTTCTTGTCAGATTTAGGGGTTTCTGTCCCAGGTCTCCACCCTGGTTGTGAGTAGTGAAGTTTGCAGGACTTGTTTGGTCCATCTGTGCTGACACATCCTTTGTTTGATGGTGTAGACAATCTCTGGCACAGCTTCTCACCACCTCTGATCTGATGAGCCCCATAACCTTGCAGAAGGAATTAGGTAGTTAAATTACCTGATTTGATAAGCCATAATTAGCAGCTTGCTGTAGTTCCTTCTTAAGCTGGAGTTAGGAGCAGAGGAGTGATTTTGCGAGGGTTTATTAACGACTGAAGAGTTTCAGCTCCTGGAGGGCTCAAGGCTGGAGGACAGGTATCTACTCCAGCTCTAGAGGTATCTACTCCAGCTCTACTCCTGCTTTGGCAGCAAGTAACGTGCACCCTGCAGGGGATGAGTAGCTGTTCCTGGGCTTTGAAGGGATACAAAAGGGTGACGAAACCTGCGAACCGGAGCAGAGGTTTGACAGCTGTTGAAGCTGGGACAATGTGTCCACATGCAACACTTTACACCTCGAGTAAGTGCTGATTGTTCTGCACAGCTGTCCTGTGAGTAAGGGCAGGGAGAACCGTGGGTTTCATAAAGGCTGCAGACACATCCCGCCTCGTGGATGAGGGAAAAGCGGTGGATGTTGTCTTCCTGGATTTCAGGAAGGCATTGGACACTGTCCCCCACAGCATCCTGCTGCAGAAGCTGGCGGCTCATGGTCTAGAGGGGTGGACTCTTCACTGGGTTAAAAACTGGCTGGATGGCCGAGCCCAGAGAGTGGTGGTGAATGGAGTTAAATCCAGATGGAGACCGGTCACAAGTGGTGTCCCTCAGGGCTTGGTCTTGGGGCCAGTCTTGTTTAATGTCTTTATCGATGACCTGGATGAGGGGATCGAATGCACCCTCAGTAAATTTGCAGATGACACGAAGTTGAGTGGGAGTGTCCATCTGCCTGAGGGTAGGGAGGCTCTGCAGGGGATTTGGCCAGGCTGGAGCGATGGGCTGAGGCCAATTGCATGAGGTTTAACAAGGGGAAGTGCCGGGTCCTGCCCTTGGGCCACAACAACCCCATACAGCTCCAGGCTTGGGGAAGGGTGGCTGGAAAAGGACCTGGGGGTGTTGGTTGGCAGCCGGCTGAACATGAGCCAGCAGTGTGCCCAGGTGGCCAAGAAGGCCAACGGCACCCTGGCCTGTATCAGACACGGTGTGACCAGCAGGAGTAGGGAGGTGATGGTGCCCCTGTACTCTGGTGAGACCACACCTTGAGTGCTGCGTCCAGTTCTGGGCACCGCAGGATGGGAAGGACATTGAGGTGCTGGAGCGAGTCCAGAGAAGGGCAACGAGGCTGGGGAGAGGTCTGGAAAACAAGAACCAGCTGAGGGAACTGGGGTTATTGAGCCTGGAGAAGAGGAGACTGAGAGGAGACCTTATTGCCCTCTACAGCTACCTAAAGGGAGGTTGTAGTGAGGCTGGTGTTGGTCTCTTCTCCCCAATTGCTGATGACAGGATGAGAGGAAATGGCCTCAAGTTCCATCAGGGGAAGTTTAGGTTGGAGATTAGGAAGAAGTTCTTTACTGGGAGGGTGGTTGGGCACTGGAATGGGCTGCCCAGGGAGGTGGGGGAGTCACCGTGCCTGGGGGTGTTCACAAAAGGGGTTGATGAGGCACTTGAGGCCATGGTCTGATGGTCTGATGGTTAGGAATATGAAGGGATAAAGGTTGGACTTGATGACCCTGGAGGTCCCTTCCAACCCTTCTATGATTCTATGATTCTAGGGAGAGGAAGAGTCTCTGCATCATTTCTAGCTGTCAAAAAATTTCTGTGAGGGTATCTTAGCAGGTGTGGTTTGTGGTCCTTGGAAGTTCAGGTTTCATCTGGTCCAAAGAAGTGTTGTAAGAGACACACGTGGGGTTGTGGTGAGGGAGGCTGCTGCTCTGCCTCCAGCAGTAAGGGCTTTGAGACGGTGTATAATGGAGTTTTCCTGCCTTTTTGGGGTGATTTTGGAGCAGGGTGTGGGGCTTATTGAGCAAAGTGCTGTCCTTCTCAAGTGCCTTAATGCAGAAACGAAAGTGGTGACCAAGCAGGACATCCTCAGAGCTAAGGGGCAGAAGGTTCTGGGGGTTTATTTAGGGAAATGAACCGCAGAGGGCATGGTTTAAGGTTGGGTACTGTCATCGTGAGTGGCTGATGGTGGAAGTTGTTGGGGCTGTCGTGGAAGAAGGTGACGAGGAGGAAAGCCAAAGAGCTTCCCAGAGTTAGTGCCAATCCAGAGGCACGTGCTGGGGCTTCCTCCGAACCTGAAAGCCTTCCGGGGTGGATTAGGGGGGAAAAAAAAAGGTAAAGAGAGACTAACTGACTGCTGTAACCTTTCTTTCACCAGATGTGTAAAGTGTGCCTGATGATGCTGCCCAACCAGTGCAGCTACTGCGCCCACCAGAGGATCCACACTCACAAGTCGCCGTACTGCTGCCCCGAGTGCGGCGCCGTCTGCCGCTCGGCCTATTTCCAAAGCCACGTCAAGGAGGACTGCCTGCACTACTCCCGCAAGGTCGCCTTCAGGTTTGTCCATGCCCAGGTGGCGAGAGGGAATTTAGCTCCTTGGAAATGTGGCTTCCTTGCAGCAGAAGGGAAGGAGGATGTAGCCCACGCCTGGCGTGGCTTCCTGCGTGCCAGAACGCGTTGGAGATGGGGAATTGCTGAATGGATTTAATCATAGAATCATGATGGTTGGAAGGCATCTCCAGGGTCATCAAGTCCAACCTATATCCCACCATATTCCTAACCATTAGACCATTTCAGAGGTTTCTGAGAGCAGAAATGGTTTTGAGGCAGCTCGAAGGTGAAAGAAGCTGGGGATGAATTGGAGTTGCAGAATGGCACCTCAGGACTGATAATGACGGCAAAGAGGTGGCAGAGCTTAATCCCCTAAATCCCTTCAAGTTTTGAACTCGTGTTTGTGTCAGTTAGGATGGTCTGAGGGATGTGTGCCTGCACGAGGAGGGCACAGATTATTTTCCTGTGTGCCTCTGCATCTCTTCAAACACTTCTCACAAGCTGAGACAGATGGAGGGGGGCTCCCAGGGGTCTGGCTGCGGTGGTGTCTGCCTGCCTGCGTTGTCTTTTCTCCAACCAAACTGATTGCTTTAATAAAATACATTCCTTTTCCCTACAAGCCTTTCCTCCTCGGCATGTTGGGATCACCTCAGCCTCAGCACAGCTCTTAAGACACAGCTGATTTGCCTGGGAGATGAGACTTGGTGACCTTTTAGGATTCTGTTTTTTCTCCGGTTGCCATTAAATACTTTGAAATTTAAAATGAATGTGACAATTTGTGCTCTTGGAGCTGTTCTTTTCATGGAGATGTCTGTAAATTTAGGAGGCCTCCGCTGTGTGGCTTGTTCTGAAATCACACTTGGGTTTTCAAGGGCTTTTTCTTCCAACCGTGAAGGCAAGAGACACATAACAACCCAATTCTGGATCTAATTATACACAGATAAGGTTTTTTTAATGTGGGATCTGATTTGAAGGGGCACAGCCCACAACAAAGAACTGATTCCGTTGCAAGTTAAATGGCTGTGGTACTGGAAATGAGTTAATCTGAGGAGGAGGGGAGCTGGAAAAAAAATGTGTTCCCTGAGATGGGATGGAGATGTCAGAAAACTGACCATGGGTTTGGTGCAGGTCTTAGGACTTCACTGGCACCTGAGAAGCCCAAATGCAGGCACAGCTTCTTCCCCCTGAGCTGTGGGTGCAGCATCATAGAATAGAATAGAACCATTCTGGTTGGAAGGGACCTCCAGGGCCATCAAGTCCAACCTTTATCCCACCATATTCCTAACCATTAGACCATCAGACCATCGCCTCAAGTGCCTCATCAACCCGTTTTTTGAACACCCCCAGGGACGGTGACTCCACCACCTCCCTGGGCAGCCCATTCCAGTGCCTAATCCCCATCCCCATTGACTCAGTCTTCCAGCAGCGAGCCAGTGCAAGTCCTTTCTCCTCTGTTTCCAGCTGCTGGGCTCACAGCAGGGCTGGGTCCTGACTCTGAGTGTATGACCTGGCGTTTTTAAAACCATTATTCACTCGGGCTGTATTACAGTAATGTCTTTATGATGCCTTAATCCTTGTCAGCAACGAGAGCTCCCATCCGTCTGGAGAAGTCATTAGCAAATATCTGCCTCTGTGCCAGGGGTGGTAATGAAATTCCAAACCAAGAATGATGCCTGTGGATTTTTCAGCTTTACCCAGCTTCTCTAGAAGCCAAATTCCTTTAAATTCTCTTCTGATTTGAATCTGTTCAAGCTCATCTGAGTCCACCAGACAGGTGAACTTGTGGCTGTGCCGTCCTGGTTACCCTGCCTGTCTCTGCTGTCGTTAACATTGCTGCAAACAGAAAAGCAGAAAACAGTTTTAGTTGCAGAACCATATCTAGATAATCCATGGCATCTGCCCCATGGTCACATGGTGACTTTACCTCTTTTCTTTCACTTCTTTTACTCACAGAGCTGAAAAGCCAAGGAGTTCTTTTAAATCCTTCCCGGGACCAGTTCTGCTGCTTCTCACTATATCCCTGTTTCTCTTGAATTTCTGATGCTGAAGTGTGGTTTTATTTTTGTGACCAGTCCTTATTCTGCCTCTTTTTCTGCTGCTGCCCCAATGCATTCAATTACATTTGGAGTAAGATTGTTTTATTTGAGTTCCAGTCGTGCCTGGTGATTACACTGAAAATGAGAAAGGTCTTCTGCAGTTAAAAATTAAAGTCAACAAGCCTGTCCTAGATGCTCCTTTCCATCTGGCTCCAAGTGTCACCTCCCCACCTTTCCCAGGCATCTTCCAGCTGTCCCCAGTGAAGGGCAGGGAGTGATGGGCCGAGGGGGAACGGGTTCCAAGTGCCAGAGGGGAGATGGAGATGGGATGGGAGGGAGAAATTGTTTGGTGTGAGGGTGGTGAGAGCCTGGCCCAGGGTGCCCAGAGAAGCTGTGGCTGCCCCTCCCTGGCAATGCTCAAGGCCAGGTTGGATGGGGCTTGGAGCACCCTGGTGTGGTGGGAGGTGTCCCTGCCCATGGCAGGGGGGTTGGATCTGGATGAGCTTTAAGGTCCCTCCCAACCCAAACTCTTCCATGATTCTGTGTTTTGGGGCTCCTTTTCCTGCTCTGTGCTGTCTGGAGAGTTGAGGGGCTGGAAGGTGATGGCATAGGAAATGTTCAGAGGGTTAAGACAACATTTTGTAGGTTTATCTTCTCTGGTGAGATGCTTTCCAAGTCTTTTACACCACCCCTCCTTGCCCTGAGGCTATCCAAGCATTTTCTCTTGCAAATTATTCCCCCGTGCTGGGGAGATGATAGCAGAATTTGCAATTTGCAGAAATTACATGGCAAGCTTCTGACATCCTCCTTCCACTTTGTTCTACTAATTAGTTTACTTCATCAAACTTCATCCTCCTGGCACTGGGATCCTTGATTACAAAGTGGCTGTTGTTTAAACTTCCATTTACTGTAAATTAAATTAACTTGCCATCATTTGACCCTGAGTTATTTCTTAGTTCATCCTAATTCTGAATGAAGTATTTACCTTAACACAGCACAATGCAGAACCATCTCTTGTCAGCTCCAGGAGTGTTTGTGGAAGAAGCCAGTTGGGTATTCCTGGATGTACCAGTCAGGATTAGTGTTTGTTCTTCAGTTTATACTGGGGGAATTTATTCTCCATAATGCCATGGCTCCTGGTGTTGCTGTACCAGAAGGTCTCTCCCCATCTCACGTGAATGAGGATCAGGCTTGAAGGCAGAGCTACCTGAGCAGAATGTTTCCATGCTTCCCCAAGGATGACACCAGCTGTTGTCACCGCTTCCCAGCGTTTCCGTGTGTGTTCTTGGGGGAGAGGGTTTGGCTCCTTCAGGCTGGCTTCTGCCTGATGATCTTTTGAAGTGTGACTTCAAAGCACGGGCTTGTTTCCTAACTGCAGTTGGGAGGCTCCTTCGGAGGGAAGGATGAGCTAGAGGCTTGTTTGGGTTTGATATGGTCTTGGAGCTCTTCCAGGCGCTGGGGTCCATCTGCTGAGTGCACAACCCCAGTAGCACCACAGGCGAATGGCAGAGCTCAGAATGGTGGACAAAAGAGATTTATAAGGCAGCTGAACTCCAGGCTTGCTGGAGGAGGTTGTCCTTGTGTGTCTCTCATCCTACCAGCACAAACCCTTGAATTGCCTGGCTGAGCCCCCCTCCTGTAATGGTCCGTGCACGTGGCAATGGCTCATGTGGAGATCCACCACTGGTCGTTTTGATTGAACCTTCTCAGGAGAGGCAGTTGTGGTCCTGGGTCAGTGTAGGTTCTCCTGTGGGCATGGGAAACCTCGTGGCTGGTGTGGCCGAGGCGGTCAAGGTCGGGTGTCTGTGTCCTCCTGTGCCCTTGCAGTGTTGGTGTGTGGCTCCTCTCGGAGCACAGCAGGCGGGGGGTTCTGGGGAGGAGCAGTAAAGTTAAATATAGTCAGGGTGCTGGTTGTTTGTTGCCATCCTGGGGGAGTATCAGGCAAAGCCTGTCACAGGCATGCAGCTGGGCCTGGCAGGGTGACCCTGGCTCTCCTCCTGGCCCCAGCTCTGTGCTTTCAGCTGCCAAGAAGAATCCTTTGGCTCCACATGCAACCTCTGCTTCTTCCTCTCTGTCCTCCTGGAACATCCACCCAGCTCCCAGGCAAGGACTTTCCAGGCAACACCTGTGTCTTGAAGATTTTAATGAGCTTAATCAGTTCCTCGTGTGTTCCTGGTGCTGTGCTCAGTGTCTTTGCTGTGGCTGTCATTGTTTTCTGGTGCTTAGTGAGTACAGAGAGCAATTGCACAGGGTTACTGAAGATTTTATTTTGTCCTGGGGTATTTATGCTGCTCGTTGCTACCCAGAGATCTCATCAGATGCTTTTACTTTAGTTCTTCACCTGTACCTGTGGTGCAGTTGGCTTTTGCAGATAGAGTGCTGACGTTCTGCTGAACTGCATGTTTCCTTCTTCTTTCTGGGTTGTTTTAGTCTCTGATGGCTCCTTTTTATGATCTTGTTTGCTTGTCACTAACATCTAATCATGAGATCTGTCCAGCTTGTGAATTCCTGTGTCATATTCCTCCCTGACTCTTCACAGAATCATAGAATCATTATGGTTGGAAGGGACCTCCAGGGTCATCAAGTCCAACCTTTATCCCATCATATTTCTAACCAATGTCTTCCATGTTGCTATTGAAGAGCCTCACTGAGGACCTGCTGTAGCCTGGTGCTCGCCTCCATCTGCGCTGCGTTGTGGCTCTAACTCAGCTCTTTCTTTGTGCATCCCCAGGTGCATCCATTGTGGAGTTGTCTCCATGACCCTCACCATGCTGAAAGTGCACATCCACGAGAAACACTGCGAAGTCTTCCATAAGTGTTCTTTTTGCCCGATGGCCTTCAAGTCGGCCGACAGCACCACGGCTCACATGACCAGCCAGCACCCAGAAGCATCACACAAGACTACTCAGTAAGTGGTTTGGGTTTATCTCTGCTTCTTCTGTGCTGGGAGGCTCCAGGATTCTCCCTTTCCCACCCATTTTATTTCTGGTTTTGGTTTCTGTCCTCATGTGAGAAGATCTGCCACTTTGCCTGGCAGTGGCGGTGCGTTCCCAGCCACAGCTTGCTCTCCTTGCTACAAACACGGTCTCCTGGGTAGGAGCAGAGGAGTGTGTTGCCCCCAGAAATCACCAAAGAGAAACCTCCTGTTTTTTCCACTCTGTAGCCTTCCCCTCCAATCCTTGAGCTGGTGCTGACAACGTGAGCTTTAAGGGAGGAGCTGTGGAAAGGTGGGATTGGAAGTCATGTGTAGCTAGCGAGTATACTTTGAGTATACTCTGAGTTTGCTCCCATCTGTCTGCGCTTACCAGCACACGTGCACGTGGGTAGTTATGCATATGCAGAGGAGTAAACTTATTTTTAGCAAGCTGTGGTATGTGCCTGAGGCGTTTTGTTGATCTTCCCAGTTGAGTTAATGGTTGAGTTGTCCACGTGGGTGTATGTTGACAACACATGGAGAGCGTTGCCCTCCCCAGAAGCCCATCCCTTTCTGAAGCTGCTCAGATAACTTTTGCCACTGTCTTCAACTAACGCCAGCGACTGAGTTTACTTTTTTCAATTGTTGCAGGGTGATCTACAAATGCTCTTGTGAAACCGTCTTTAACAAGAAGAAGCTGCTCCAGGAGCACTTCCAGAACACCAACAAGTTGTTAGTGGCAGTGTTTAAGTGCCCCCAGTGCCAGCTGGTGTATATGCAGAAACAGCAGTTAATGCAGCACGTGAAGGTAGGTAACTCCCACCGCTCACTCATCCCAGGTCCTGGGTTTGGAGTTCACAGAGACCTCAACGTCAGCTGTGTGGAGAAATTGGTTGAAGAAGAAGAAGGTTCTTGAGGTGTATGTTAGTAGAAAAATAGACTACAATGATTTGCAGTGTTACCTGGAGTCATAGAATCATTCTGGTTGGAAGGGACCTCCAGGGTCATCAAGTCCAACCTTTATCCCATCATATTCCTAACCATTAGACCATCAGACCATGGCCTCAAGTGCCTCATCAACCCGTTTTTTGAACACCCCCAGGGACGGTGACTCCACCACCTCCCTGGGCAGCCCATTCCAGTGCCCAACCACCCTCTCAGGAAAGAACTTCTTCCTAATCTCCAACCTAAACTTCCCCTGACGGAACTTGAGGCCATTTCCTCTCGTCCTGTCATCAGCAACTGGGGAGAAGAGACCAACACCAGCCTCACTACAACCTCCCTTTAGGCAGCTGTAGAGGGCAATGAGGTCTCCTCTCAGTCTCCTCTCCTCCAGGCTCAATAACCCCAGTTCCCTCAGCTGGTCTTCGTAACATCAGTGGAGCATTTTGTGTTGGTTGGTACTAATGCAGGTGGTTGCTCTCATCTGTATCTGACATAACCTTGTGGCAGAGCTTTGTCTTCTGTGGGTGCATCTTTCTGATTCTGAACTGCTCTGCATTAAACCTGAGGAACTGATTAACCAGAGCAGGAGCTTCATATTTGGTTGAAAGACAGGGAGAAGTGTTCTCTGCCCACGGTGTTGATTTGTGTAAAGAAAGCTGAATCTCCCTCTTCTGGGTGCACACCTAGAAAGCTTTGGCCCCTTTGCAACAGCTTCGAGGAGAGGCTGCGTGGCATTGGACATCCCTCTTCCCTGGCTGCTCCACTTGCCTGCAGAACCACACCAGGCTGCAAGAGAGGAGTGGAAGAGGCAGAAATGGTTGCCCAGGAGGTACCAACCTTCAGGGCGTGGGACCCCCACCTTGCGTGTGTCCACGCTGGCACCACTTGGGCTGCTCCAGAAGGTGATCTGAAATGGGTAGTTGTGAGCAAGCCCAAAATTTGGTGGGAGTGGTGGTCTGGAGAGTGCTTTGAACCTGCTCTCCCTCAGTAACAGCTCGTGTTGGAACAAGTACTGCACTAATCTCCCTCTTCTATACACACAAACCAGTTGGTGTCCATTTGGAGGTGGTTTCTCGAGGGACACGTGTGAGGACTTGCACATCTGATTATCCCAGAAATGTGCGAGCGCTGCATTTTTCTCTTGTCTCAGGCTGTGTCTGTGTGCAGTGTCTAACAGCACTGCTGTGGAAATCCTCTCGGAAGATCATTTGGGGGCAATCTGAAGAAGGAGCTTGCAAAGTCTCATTTCCCTTTGATTGGAAAAAAAAAAGTGACACGATTTTTGTAATGAGTGACTTTATTTTGTTTATACTTACCCTTAAAAAGCAAGAAGACTCATTAGCTCACTCCTGAAAGCAAAAACCATTCAAGAGTACTTCTTTGCTCTCTCCCTCATGCCTTTAACTTGCAAATCTGGAAATGCTTTGCGTGCAGTAATGAATGAAAATGTGAAGCCCTCCTGTGAAGTTGATGATTGCTAATCTTCCTGTATTATAGCTAGGAAAATAGAGCTGAGATGAAGGCTGGGACCTTCAAAGAGGCATTCAACTCCAATGCTAAGAGATGGATTGAGCTGAGGTACATTTGCAGATCCTGCCTGCAGCAGTTTGTGCACCAGCACCCTGACATCTCCCCTGCAAAACTGTCTTTCAACCCGAGGTTGTATTTGGCCATCACCAGGTCTTTGAGATGGGAGTTGAAGAAGGCTTTTGGCTTTTTGGCTGATACCCCATGGATCAGGATAGGTTGGGGTCTGACCTGCTGGAGAGCAGAGGAGGGGAAAGGGACCTGGGGGTCTGGTGGACAGAGGGATGGCCGTGAGCCAGCAATGTGCCCGGGAGGCCAAGAAGACCAATGGCATCCTGGAGTGTGTTAGAAGGGCTGTGGTCAGTAAGTTGAGAGAGGTTCTCCTCCCCCTCTATTCTGCCTTGGTGAGGCCACACCTGGAGTCCTGTGTCCAGTTCTGGGCCCCACAGTTCAAGAAGGACAGGGAACTGCTTGAAAGGGTCCAGTGCAGAGCCACAAAGATGATGAAGGGAGTGGAACATCTCCCTTATGAGGAAAGGCTGAGGGAGCTGGGGCTCTTCTCAGGGATGGCCAGTGACAGGACAAGGGGGAACGGGTGCAAGGTGGAACACAGGAGGTTCCAGGTGAACATAAGGAAGAACTTTGTCACTGTCAGAGTGACAGAGCACTGGGCCAGGCTGCCCAGAGAGGTTGTGGAGTCTCCTCTGGAGACATTCAAACCCCAACTGGATGCATTCCTGTGTGCCCTGCTCTGGGTGGTCCTGCTCTGGCAGGGGGGTTGGACTGGGTGATCTTTCGAGCTCCCTTCCAACCCCTGACACTGTGATTCTGTGACAAGGTAGTAACTGCACTGCCTCATCTCCTCACCTATCAGCTCCTGCTTCTTTGTGTGATACGGGGTTCATAGGAGGTGCCCTCTAATGTGTGCCTTCTCATCTTCCCTGGCTTCCCGTTGTTCAAGCCTAAGAGTAGGAGTTAGAAGGTCTGGTTCCCGTTATGGATTCTTTGGGGAAGTCAGTTCATTTCCCTGTCCTCATTTTTACCCCAGTGATGTAATAGCAGGAGGAGCAGAGTAATGGGTACTAATGGACTCCTCGCTCAGAAAACACTCCTGGGATTTCCAGATGGGAGAGAGGTGGACTCGTGGTGTTACCCTAAGTAGCTGGCAGTGCCATGGAGCAGCTGCCACTGCCCTGCTGTTGCATGGAAGAGCTGCTGGACATCAGCTGGATCAGGTGCAAAGCACACAGGCTTCTCAGATGAGACCTGGTGTTTTGAAGTCTGTTTGGTGTCTAACCCACAGAAAGACTTCCAAAGGCCTGGGGCCTTCGTGTGTTGAAACTTTACCCGTTATTAATTACTGTGCACAATTAAACCTCTAAATTACCCTTTTGTGTGGATGAACTGTTGTTGTTCCTAGGGGAGTTCCTTGAGGTTTCTTTGGTATGTTGCTGCTTTACTTGCCTTTGCTTTCCCACAGCTCTTCGTTTCGGGGTTATTTTCCTTATGTTCAATTTTCTTTGTTAAAATAACTTCAGGGGGACTTTGCATTTTGGCCTGTTGAAGAACCAAAGAGCCTGGAGACATGTTCCTTATAAGGCTGGGTTCTGGCTTCATGCTTACTTTTATTTGTCGGGAGCAAAGTTTAGAACCATGAAAATGTAAATAGCAATAGGTAGTATGGAACTGAAGGAAGTGGGGCTGGAGAAACTGAGAGGTTGTCTTCTCCCATCCCACGAGCAAGGTGAAGCAGCTCTGGAGCCCCCAGGGTAACAAACGTTTCATTCTGAGCTTACCAGGGCTCTGTGTTTTTAGAGCTATGGCTCTTGAAATAATGGCAATTAACATTTCTCTTCCATTACATCTTCCCTGTTTAACCAGAGTTCTCAGAGCTCATCCAGAATGTTAAGGAGGCAGCACCAAGGAGCTGCTGTTGTCAGGCAGAAGGCGTGAAGAGAAGCTTCATGTCTCTTGGGAAAAAAAAAAGCTGCAGCCAGCTTCAAGGGGAAATGGGAAGATGCATTGGGAGCAAGTCATCAGTGTATTGTTTTGAGGGGCTTAAATTACTTATTTAAATAATAAATGTTATTTATTTATAAATATAAGAGTATCATATGAATTACATATAAACATTATGTGTGATTCCATGATTATTGTTTCCCAGGGTGTTCATGGAGTCGCCCAAAATCCTGAGGAGCTCTCAAGCTTTCGACAGAAATCTGAGAAGGCCTCGAGGAACCAGGTCCATAACCCACCAAAGGAGCTGTCAGCGGCCAACGGGACTTCCCACTCGCCTCTGCTGAGGAAGGACATGAGAGTGGAAGGACATAATCCTGAAGCCAGGTCCAGGCTGAGAACTGGTTGGACTTGCAAGGAATGTTCACAGTGGATCCCCGATCGGGAAGCCTATGTGTCCCACATGAAGAGAAGTCATGGAAGGGTAAGGACTCTGATGAAACACTTCAACTGGGTAACAAGGTATTTTTAGCAAAAGAGTCTGATAGTTGTTAATAGTTGGGGCAAAAAGAAACCAAGAATCTGTTTGCCACTCGCTGAAGAGTCAGCTCAGGGCCAGAACAGAAAGAATGATGTAGCCTGTTGTAAGCACACTTTCTGTCCTTGATCAGCCTGCCTACCTCATCCTCTTTGCTGTTCCTTCTCCAACTGCATCTAATGTCAGGCTTCCTCTTTGGCTCACCTGGGTAAGTAGATGGAAAGTCATGTCTCCTCCAGTTGCTGGTTCAACAGTCTGATCTAAGCTATGTGCACTCAAAGCTACAGAAGGACATACAGTTCCTCTACATGATGTTTGGTAGCTATCACCACATCTAACTGGGGATGAGTAACAGACCCATACGGTGTGCTGAGCTATTATAAGAACTTTAAATTTTGTTGGTTTCATCCAGCCAAAGCCTTGTGTTGCCTTGACCTACTTCTGTCAAGCTAATCCTTGCTCGCTGGCAGAACATAGGCCAAGATGTTGTGTGCAGCCAGATTTCTTAGTACTTCGGCATCAGGACTTCTTGGTTGATATACTGAGTCACCCTTCTTGAGTCCCACGAGCAGAGGCTGTGGAAATCTGGATCATGGTCTTTGATTCCTTCTAGCTTGACTTGGGGAGTGCTGGATTGTCCCACTTGATAAGTATCAAGAGAAGAAGATGGGGGCACGGTGAGAATGCTGGATTTTCCCATTTGAATTCTCTAGAAGTAGGAAGTTTGCCAAATATTTAAGTTCAATGCATACGTGTATTCATAAACAAGCCCAAGAAGGTTTGACATGGAATGCATGCAGGCTCTGCGAGGGACTGTAGGAAAAGCAGGAGGCCAGTTATGGGGCAGAGTTGTGTAGGGGGACTTGGATGTCACACAGGGATAACAAGTGGGATTGTATGATGCTCTTTAACATCTTGCCCTTTTATTGTGCTGAATTATGAGGAGGGAGAAGGGTAAGTGGGTTTGTACTTCGCCCTGGGGTCCTTCTGGGGTAGAAGGGACCTTCCGCTAAACTAATAAGCAGAGGGTGCTGTAGTGAAATGAGCCCAGAGGAAAAGCAGGTAATGCAATTGCTGTTAAGAAAATAACAATTCAAGCTTGTGCTTTAACTGGTCCTGGTTTTCAGAAGACTGCTGCTGGGATTAGCCAGCTGTTGGGCTGAGTGTAAGTGGGACCCCGAAATCCCAGTGTTCTTTATCAGTGAGAGAGGGATTTTTTGCACCTGAGAGGTAAGGTCCAGATGAGGAGCATGGGAATGTTAGAACCCAGTCAGTGCCTTCCATCTCCCTGTTATTAAAAGGTATTTCTGTCCTTCTGCTAGTGTCTGAAGAGGTATCCCTGTCGACAGTGTGAGCGCTCGTTCAACGCCTCCAACAGCCTGCGCAGACACATCCGCAACAACCACGACACAGCAAAGAAAGTTTATACCTGCTGGTAGGTACCCAGCACCACTTTCCCACTTTGTTTCCAACAACAGGCTAATCCTCCAAGTGTGGAAACCCTTTGTAATAGGATCATGACTGCTCCTATCTACTCCTAAGTTACTGAGGGAGAGTGAGAAGAGGAGTATGTTAAACACGAGGGACTGAAATAAGTCCTTGCTTTTGACTACACAGTGCCCTTTGGACACTGAGGGTAAGGTTTGATTGGAGATCTGCAGGTGCAGATGAGAACTAGATTGCACACCCTGGTGGAACAGCCAATGAAATATTGGGCCAATCTTTTGCTGCTTCGTGGTTGGTGTAGTCGTGCATCGCTCCTGTGCCTTCCCCATGAAAAAAAATGGTGCAAAAGGTGTGTAAAATCCTAACAGACCAGGGCAGTAGGTCTTGCCCCCACTTTATGCAGACAGAGCTGACTGCACAAGCTGCAGGGCAATGGAGAATTAAGCCTGCTGGATTTCCTTGGGAAGACACACCATAAAGCTGGAAAATAGAGTCGGAGCCTTCAGACAAGCTGGGTAAATCAGCAGCGAATGGAAATCATTGCTGTGAACATATTTTATCTGTGAGTACAGTCTCAGCTCCAGACAAAGGCCAGTGCTTGCAATCCTGCCTCTGCCACCGCTGTGCTCGCATCTGCTGCTGCAGAGTAAGTCGTGTACTGAGCCACCGTGCAGATTTGCTTCCTGTCTCAGTCTGAGACATCCCTCTCATCCTCCTGGAACAGCATCAAAGCACACGTGTGTTCGTGGGTTGGGGGATTTTTTTTTATTCAACTAAAATTTTGGTTTAATGCAAGTGTTTCTGAAGAGGGTGCTGTCACTTTACTGCACTTAGGTTACTAAAAGCCTGTCTTGAAGAGCACATCCCTTATGTACTTTACTTCTTCGGACTGCCCAGTGAGCCATAATAGCTTTTAGTAAGTGGCATCACCCAAGTATTGGCATCACCCCCGGGGCCTGATGGGAGAACATTCCTGACACATTTTTCAGCCAGGACTTCTAAACTTTCCATTTCTTGTAACCACACTCTGGATTGGAACCACTGGAGAAGATGAAACGTTGGCTCCCAGTATTTTTCATTCTGCTTCAGGTTTGTGGGTAATGGTCTTTGGAGTTACGTGCGCCTTATTTGTATGAATTTATGCTTTCTAGATCAGTTTTCAAAGTTACATTTATCAGAATCAAAATTAACTAATTAGCTGGGGAGAAGGATTTGTATGGAGATCCCTAATAGCTTGGGACATGCCAGCCTGCTGTGTGCATTATGGCCCTGGAGTCCAGTTTTTCTGTTATTTTTCAGGACAACAGAGTGGTAGATCCACAGCTTCACCCAAGGGTCCATGGTCATGTCTTGTTTACAGCAGAGAAGATACAGCTACAAGCTCAAGTGAACTGTGGTTGCATTTAAGTCTCAAACTTGTAGTTGCTCCTTCCGAAAATCTGTTGATGAAGTCTTAATTGGGCAGTGGTCATCCTCTCTTTGATCGTTGTAGTGGGAGACTTACTGAAATCACAGCTCTTCACCTGAGACCTCTTCCTTGGAATACTTATCCCAGCATCTCCAACAGCTGCTCTTTGTTTGGATCCGAGGTTCAGGATCCCCTTTGATCCCTCTTAGTTTGTCTGGAGCGCTGTTCTAAAAATCACCTCCGTGACTGCTGCTCACAAATCCTCCCATCTCTTTGAATTCCTCCTCAGCTCTCATCACATCTCTGCTGCTCCTTTTCTCTTCCCCTGGTTGCTGGTGTCTTTTTTCCTTCTCCCCACCAGGCACTTTGTATCAGTCTCACCTGTTCTTTCCTTCACGGGTTTTGACGCCTTAACTTCGTGTCGCCCAGGAGAAGAGGTTCTCCTGGATTTCCACGTGAACATTTGTCACAGATCTGACAGTTGAGTGTTTCTGTGACTCCAGCACTCCGTGACCTCCCTCTTGCTTCTGACATTTCCAGCTGTGATTTCCCCTTCTCCTCCTGCCCTGTTTAGGTCTCTGCCTTCTTTTGTAGGGAGAAACCAGTGATGGACTTGCTTGACCACCCTCTTGCCACTGGAATAATTCAGGTTAGGAAAGCATCTTTCCCTGCTCACATGAAAAAAAAATCCAAATTAGGACAAATTGCAAATTATTCTGACGTTTTGGGTATTTTCTTTCATAATTCCTTGGTTATTGTTACGAGAACTTGCTCTTATTATCCAAGTCTTAAGTACAAACTGACTGGAACACTTGGTTTTCAACAGTTATTTACATTTCTGCTCCATCAGTATTAAATATTGATTTATCATCTAAGCCGCTCCTGTTAAAAAACAGAAGTATTCAATGAACATCATCACATCATTACTGAGTGCTGTTTGATTTCTGTCGAGCTGCTGGAAGATCAGTAGGAATCATCTCCTCTCCTTTTCAAAGATGTCTTTGTTGCCCAGAGATACTTCATCAACTCTGTTGCTTTTCATCCCGTGCTGCCTACATTTCAACCTCAATTTCTGCACTTCAGAGAAGCCCAGTGGTACTTGCTCATTGCTTAGGTCGATGTGAGGCTGATGGACCTTCCCCGTGTCATGCTGGCAGGCAGCAGAAGAGCACAAAGTCAATCTTGGGTTTCCCAGTTGCTAACGGAGACCTCTGTGTCCATCACCACGCTGTGAAGGGGTGGGTTTTGTGTCTGCAAGACCTCCAGTAAACCTTGGTTACCCGGGAGTGAAGGTTAACGGATGGCACATCCCTTCCACATCTCATTTTGAAAGGTCCTCCATGCTCTCTGGCAGCTCTTGAGTCCCACCAAGTTTTAACACAAATAGTTACATGTAAATGATGCTTCTGCCTAAGAGTTGTTATGAAAGTTGGAAGTTCAGCAGTTCTGTAAGAATTTTAGGTGTGTTTTGGTGCACAGAATCTGAATGGGATGCTGCATGGGTGCTTGGGAAGGCTGGGTGCAGAACCCAGCTCTGCTGTGGGCTCCTCGGCGTTACACAAGTCACGAGGTCCCTCCATGTGTGGGTCTCTCACTTGAGAGCTGCTTTTCTCCTGTGCATTTTCCATCTTGATTATTTATCTTGGTTACCATGTATGACGGGGGGCTGATCTCTACAAGTCCCTGTATTTATACAGTGCTGTAAATAAGACCTGCCCTGCTTTCATTCTTACTGTGATAAATTCTAAAGCATTCTAGATTTCTCTCAGGGGTAATGTTTTGTTATTAAAACTATGATTTTCTGCCTGTTTTGGTAATCTAATAGTACATTACTCACCAGCATCTGTCTCCAATGACACCTATTGGTTTGGCACCTAGCAAAGAGCTGTTTGGATGGAAACGAACAGCTCTGCGTTCCCTCTCATAAATTCTCCTCCTTTTTCTGTTTCCAAGGTACTGCACAGATGAAAATCAGACGTTTCCTCAGCCGTTCATGCTGGAGAATCACATCAGTCTCATGCATGGCATCAAAAACCCAGACTTATCCCAGATGGCCAAAGCAGAAGCTCCAGAGAGAGACACAGCAGAAGTAACTAATATGTTTTCACTGAAAAATAAATGTACCTGGCGAGTAGCTGTTTGCCTGGGGTGTTACGCTGAGCCGGGGGCTTGTGGCACTCGAGCCGTCATCCATATGGCAGAATTCCTTCCCCTCCCCTCAGCTCCATCCAGTCTGCTCCTCTCTGGCAGTGTCAGCTGAGCTGCAGCAGCACAGGGGCATTTTTCAGGATATCCTAGAACACGTGGCCCTGTGTTTTGCTGGCCTTTTCTCAGTCTACTCTGTAACCAGGTCTAGTTCAGGTCTGTTACTGCCCTCTTTTTCCCCTGCCACTCTCTGTCGTGAGCCTGGTACATTTTCCCTCTATCTTCCTTGGTTTTTCTGCTAGTTACAAAAGGTTTCTTTCCCGTTTTAAAACACTCACTAGACCCATTACCTACAAGAACTGCATTCCTCCTAAGCAGGACCGTGTCATTTTTTGGTGAATGTAACTGTTCAACTCATTTTATGCCTGGTTTGAAGTGGAGGGTTGGCTGATGGGGCTCCCTCCCTCCCTCTAGAAATAGATGCACATTTTCCATATCATCATTCATCTGCACCCTGGCACTGAGGGATTGAGCCAGGACTGATTCCCCTCTGTGTTTGTGCCGTAAGGAAACCTGGGGAAACCCTAAACAAAGATGGCTCGATGCAGCTGGGTGAGGGGTAACAGAGTCACACCAAGGGACGTGACACACCAGAGGGTTGTGCTGCCATTCAGAGAGACCTGGACAGGCTGAAGAGTTGGGCGGGGAGAAACTTCATGAGATCCAACAAGGGCAAGTGTGGAGTCTGCATCTGAGAAAGAACAACCCCGTGGATCAGGATAGGTTGGGGTCTGACCTGCTGGAGAGTAGGGAAGAGGAAAGGAATCTGGGGGTCTGGTGGACAGAGGGATGGCCATGAGCCAGCAATGTGCCCGGGTGGCCAAAAAGGCCAATGGCATTCTGGGGTGCATTACAAGAGCTGTGGTCAGTAGGTCGAGAGAGGTTCTCCTCCCCATCAATTCTGCCTTGGTGAGGCCACATCTGGAGTCCTGTGTCCAGTTCTGGGCCCCTCAGTTCAAGAAGGACAGGGAACTGCTTGAAAGGGTCCAGTGCAGAGCCACAAAGATGATGAAGGGAGTGGAACATCTCCCTTGTGAGGAAAGGCTGAGGGAGCTGGGGCTCTTTAGCTTGGAGGAGACTGAGNGTGCAAGGTGGAACACAGGAGGTTCCGGGTGAACATAAGGAAGAACTTTGTCACTGTGAGAGTGACAGAGCCCTGGGCCAGGCTGCCCAGAGAGGCTGTGGAGTCTCCTTCTCTGGAGACATTCAAACCCCAACTGGATGCATCCCTGTGTGCCCTGCTCTGGGTGGTCCTGCTCTGGCAGGGGGGTTGGACTGGGTGAGCTTTCGAGGTCCCTTCCAACCCCTGATGTTCTGTGATTCTGTGACATACGCGGGTGAGCTGTCCTCACGGGAGAAGCTCGTTGAGGGGTTATGAGACAGAGGGGCTGAGATAATGAGGGGTTTCATGAAGAAAAACCCTGAGGGGAGGGGAAAATGTTCAGAGTTATAGCTGAAAGGTGGTGTCTGGGCTGATGGCCAGCCCTGTATCCCTCAGTTGCCCCTGTGCTGTGGGCTCCAACTTCCCACACCAAGTTCTCTTCTCCATGGTCTCTTCTGCCGTGCCCACAGTGAAAGGACGAGAGGAAACGGCCTGAAATTGCAGCAGGGGAGATTCAGATTGGACATCAGGGACAATTCCTTCCCTGGGAGGGTGATTGGGGGTGGGAATGGGTTGCCCAGGGAGGTGGTGGAGTCCCCGTCCCTGGAGGTGTTCAAGAGGCGTCTGGATGTGGTGCTGGGTGCTGTGGGTGAGTGGGGATGGAGGTGGGGGTTGGACTGGGTGAGCTTGAAGGGCTCTTCCAACCACAATGATTCCATGATTCTATTCTATGATTCTGAGTTCCCATTCCCTTTCCCCATTCTGCCCAGCCAGCCCTGCCTAGGTCCCCATCTCATGTCGTAGGACAGCAGCTGAGCCCCTGCAGGTTGGGGTGAGGTGTTTGGGTAGGGCAGGGAGGGGACTCCCTGGGCACGGCTTCGTGTACTTCGTGTCACAATGCCGATGCGTATTTAGGTGTGGAATTCAGTGCTTCCTCTTCCGTGGGCTCACACAATAACTTTTTAATCTTATCGTTTTAAGGCAAAATCTCCAAAGAGGATGGGAACGGATGAGCTGGGTCAGGCCGAGACCGCCGCGGGCTCAGAGGCGCCGCCAGCCAAAAGACTGAGAGCGCACTGGAAATGCGCGAAGTGCGGCTTTGCGACGGACGGCAGCACTGAGTTCCAGGAGCACATACCTCAGCACAAGACAGACAGCTCCACCTACCAGTGCTTGTTCTGCGGGCTCTGCTACACCTCCCACATCTCCCTCAGCAGGC
>VZRW01003892.1:104922-189967 GCA_013398125.1 Aegotheles bennettii | reverse complement strand
GCTCCCGGCGCAGCGCTGCGCACCCGCGGTGCCGCGGGACGGCTTCCCGCCCGGCGGGAGGGGCCGTGCCCCCTGCGTGCCCGCGAGCCCCGGGGGTTCCGCTGTCGCCACCCCTCTGCCACTGCGCTCCTCCGTCCTGGTCCGGCAGCAAAGCGCCCGGCGCGTCCCGCAGCTGTGCCTGGGCTGCGCAGCCTGTGCTTGGGAACGCCTGGACACCTCACGCGTATGTGTACGTGTATATGGACACACACACGGACACAGGACTTCAGCTGGGCAGAGAAGGCCAAGTGTTTAGAATGATGAGCTCTAGGGCAAGCTTGTCAGTTCTCACCACGCTCAGGCACTCCTAAATCCATCACTTGATCCATGAGAAGCCTCATGAAAGGGTCAGCAGGGGATGCTGAGGGGTGGGGTTGGGGCTGAGAGCCCCCCTAGCAGCAGGGCAAGGCAGGAACCTTAGTGCCAGGGTGCGGTGCAGGACAGAGCGAAGGTCTCAGTTAGCATCTGCCCCAAGCACCCCACCCCAGCAGACGTGAGGGCATACACAGTGTCTCTGGCCCCTGCCTGATCGTGACTGCCTAGGTGGCTGCGGTTCTTCTGAGGATGCATGTAGGCCTGGCCTTCACCCCCAGTGATGTTATATAGGCACAAACTTACCCACACTACTTAGGAAGTGTGGGGTGTTGACTGGCAGCTGCCAGCTCTCCAGATCCATTGCTTCTTTGGCCACTGCAAAAGAGCAACTTTTGCCCTTACAAACTTGAACAGCAGTGAAAGAAGATAATGCAGAACTTGCTTCCTTCAGCTGGGGAATGAGGATGCTGTTTGGGAAGAGGGGGAAATAAAAGGGCAACTTTGAAAGATTCTGTGACCTCAGGCTTTAATTTATAGCAATTTTTGTCTTGCATATAAGTGGAAGGAAAAGTGTGGAAATCTTCAAAATGTATTTAATATTTTATTCTTTTCTTCCCTTGAGCTGTGGACACTTGCATTCATGACAACAGAGACGGTTTGCTTTATGAATAAGAACATCAACTACTCTATTGTGTCCTGTCACAGTATCCTGGTATTTCTACATCCTCTCCAAGGTCCACTTTCAGGCTTGGAGGAATGTGGTCTGGGAATTAGGTTTTGGACCATTTTGTTTCCATTTTGCAGATGCAAAGATGCTACAATGAAACACACAGTGGTTTCTATTTCTTCCTCTCCGTAGGCATGTTTAACTCCCATTGACACTGATGTGAGTTATGCACATGTCTAAAGAGGAGAAGGGACTCTTAGATCTTTTTCTCATCGTTTACATGAGATCAAAGAAAATCAAATAGAGTTAATGAAGGGCCAGATGGTGCTTTATTTGTGCTCTGGAAGACAGTACAAGAGAATGGGAAGGAATATCAGTAGTTTAACCTGGCAAAGAAGATGAAAAATTACTATCTCCTTTAATGGGCACTGAAGCAAGTATGCCATATCTTCAGAAGTGGGAAAGGTTTGCTTGTTTTCTCTCCCTCAGTAGATTTTGGATGCAGGGCTAGGGTTGCTTTTGGAAGGCATCGATTGAAGGGATTCCAGACTCCAAAAGCATTCACATTTTGTCTTTTTTGGAAACACAAATTTCTTTGGACCCAAGCAATTCTTCAGTTTTCACTTTTAAGCTGTAGGATATGGGTGCTCCTCTAGTCCATGGAAAATGTGTAATCTAAGCTGCTATGAGGAGGCAGGACTATAGAGGCAGGAGAGCCTTTGATTTGGATCCTCACTGTGAGAAAGAGTTTGGCAGGAGAGGCACAGGATGCAATAAACTTTACCAACTGTGCACACAGAGCGACTCATATTCCAGAGGACACATACAGCGTCGGGACCATCCTGTGCTGTGCCTCTGTGCCAGCTCTGAGCCCTTTACCCCTGGCTGCCAGGCTCTACCAGCTCCAGCTGCTCCCAGGATCTTCAGAGAGGAGATTGTAGCCTTGGGTGTAGCTAGTGACAAGTTACTTTTACCCTCACTGCTGTCAGGATTATCCAAAATAGATGAAAATTTATTTCTCTGTAGACCTTACACTGATCCTGCCAGGTTCTTCCTGATATAGCATACCCAAAACTGTCCTACTTGGGAGCTGGTAGGGGAAAACGGAGATGCTTTTGTGGAGCATTACGCCCACGCATGCTGATCTTGCAGGGATGAGTCTGTGGGGGCAGTAGAGGCCATCTTATTACTTGTCCTGTGTGTGTCCCATCATTGTTTTAAAGCACAACACACTTGCTCAAGGACAACTTAGCACCAGGCCACAGATTTCCCAACAGCTTGATGTCACGCGTTGGCCTTGCACGATATTGTAATGTTAGTTGACAAAAAAGTCACTTTAGTGATGTTCCCCAAGGCTCCTTTTGTTGACAAAGTAGCTCTCTGGATTTGGAAGGCTTTACAGTTGAGCTGAAGGCCTGGAGGCTTTCCTGTTTTAAAAGCAATAGGAAGAGATGCAACTAACATCTGTACATTTGTTTAAGGACGCCAGAAATTGTTTGTGTTCCTGATTTCTTTTCAGAAAATTGTGTCAAGAGTACTTTAATAGCAGTATAGCCCCATCTACTCTTTGCCCCCTGGTACAAACCTAACATTACAACTCCAGCTGACATTATTTCCACCTGCTTTAAATGTGTTCATGTGCCTCTAATCCTGTGTGCAGCTTCACATTTGTACCCATTTCCTGTATTTTATAGGCACATGTGGTATGTTGAGGTTTGGAAATGTAAGCCCTCATTTTGTGCTGCTTGTTTTTTAACATTCATTTTCCCTGGCTGTACGCCTTGTTTGTTTTTTTTTTTTTTAAAAAAAGAACAAACAATTCCTTTTTTTCCCGGTGAGGTTTAAGAAAAACCTCGAGAACTTCCTTGCTTTTTTATATATCTAGCACTTTTATTGAGTGAGTGTGCAGTAATTTGGTGGGTTTACTAAGTAACTTGACAGTTAATGGGATACATTTGCAGTAGATTCCAAAATAACTGGCTGCTTAGAAATATGGAAAAGAATAGCATTCTCACTCCTTTCTGTACTTTGAGAAAGTCCTATCTGTTTCAGCTTGATGGAAGTTGAAATTCCATTAAAGATCCGTATATGCCGAGAGCTGCTACCAACTATAATACTATAATAAAACTCATTAGAGCTGACCCTTTTAAAACTGCTATTATATTAGAAAAATATTATGGATTTTAATCTAGAGGATCCAAGAAGCTACATTAAACCCACACAAAACCATACGTACACCTGGAGCTACACAGTGGCTTTATGAGGCTTGAGAGCATAAAAGAAACCTCAGCCATGGAAGAAAGGGTCCAGACTTCATTTTCTGCAGACAAATTGGCTGCTTCACATCAGTGACCTATACTCCTATGAAAATGAGAAGAGTAACAAAGTCAACAATCCTTCACCTGGTGCACCATGATCTAGAAGGGTTGGGATACCTTTGGTGTCAGGGGTTGGAGACTCAGTCAACTGGGGATGGAGATCTCTAAGAATAAAACCCGAATCAGCAATCCCATATCCCTGAGAAAATGTCTGCATTTCCTAAACCAACTTCTTCATGGTATGACAGACAACAGCTACTCCATCCTTTATGTTGGATTTTTAGGGCTAACCCCCACTAGAGGGAAGCCCATGGTAATGTGAATCCATAGGAAAGAGCAGGATGGGTGAGGAAAAACAGCATTCATGCAGGAGATGCAGAGCCTGACTGGATGTATCTGGTGTTCTGGGGTCCCTGAGAGAGGGGAAAAAAAAAAGCAACAAGATGAAGAAAACTGATCCGAGCTTTCCTGCGCCTGAGTAGCTTCCCATATGATCATGCCAGTTGATCTAATATCTTTGGTGCAGCTCAATTAGCTTTCATTTGCCAAATTTTAGATGGCTTCAGATAGGTGTTTCATGGAAATGAAGAGAAACATTTTTGGTAAACAGTTGATATGTCACGATGCCCTCTGTGACACCAATGTGTCTAGTCTAGCAACGCATGGGTCACTTTTCACTTGTTGGGCTCAAAAAGTTGGTAGTGGGAAGACCTTCACCAGATTCCTTCTGCAATTTGTGAAGAAATTCCCTATACTGCCTTGCCAAATGTTGTTTAAAACCCTGACATGTGTCTGTTTGCTCATTAGAATGAACAGAAGGGTAGAAACATTGTGCTAATGTTTATGTTCCAATTAAGGAATTCATTTATGTTGCCTCACTTAAAAATATTCTCCTCAGAGAAAATAGGAGCCCAAAGCTGATTTATCAGGTTTAAATTTAAGAAAACTATATTGTCAGAATAACCACACATTCCTTTTTGCACCACTTTTGAAATCTGTTTCCTATTACCATCTCTGCATCAGACAAATACAACCAAGTTATTTACAGGCTGTGAAAGATACTAAATCTTTTCAGAGTAGTATTACATTGGATCACAAATTCTCACTTTTAATAATAATTGACAACAAATTAAAGCCAAGGATATTCACAATTAGTAACAACAACACATAATGCTCTCCCAGTGCCTTGTATCTTCAAGACCCTAAGCAGATGTAAGCTGCTGAAGTCTTATTGACATTTACTTTGGAAGGGTGTTAAATATTGTTATCTCCCTTTTACAGATGGTGAAAGAGGCTCAATAAGATTGTGACTTGCCTAAAAGCCTCAGAACAGTTTAATTGCAGAAACAAGACCAGAACTTGCAAGCTCTTGGCTCCTACTTGTGTGAGAGAGCAAAACACATTTTTAAAAGCATCCTGTGACTTGGGGATCTCAGTTCCAGAGCACATCAGGGCTTGAGCGGTGCTGGGGCAGTGCAGCTCCTCAGGGACGCTTTGGGCTCCCAGCTCCCATTAACTTTGAGTGATTTTGGAGCTCTTGAAAACTCCTTTCAGTCCTCCGAGGGAAATGCACAACACCTGTGATTCATAGAAGCCGAGCATGGAGGGGTGGGGAGCAGAGGCTGGGAGCGAGGGCCAGCTCCATGTGCAGCTCAGCCGCAGTTCAGAAGCCGGAGGGCTGAGCGCTGAGCAGGTTGTCCAGGGCTGAGGAGCCAGGGGGAGCCAGCAGTGCTGCCAGCTCTTCTCACTGACATGATTTTCTCGGGAGCAGAGCCAGGAAAGATCTAAAGGCAGAACTCCAGCCCTCTTATAAATTTCAGCCCTGACTTTGGGAGGAAGCCCTCCTTGCCTGGCCCCTTGCGCCTTGTCCTCCACCTCCAGAAGAAGGGAGCAGCTCAGGTGGATGTACAACCCCGGACACTCTGCACCCCTCTTCCCAGCCAGCCCCTGCTGCCAGGCTGGGAATGGGGCAACTGGGAGCAGGAGGGTGGGCAGAGAGCTGTGGAAATCCCTGCAGAAGCAGATGTATTTGCACATGTGTGTGTGTATGATAGGAGTGCAGGAGTGAGAAACCAGTGTGCAGCTGGGGAAACAGAACCTTGGGGCTGAGAGTGCAAAGAGATATGGGGCTGAGCAGCAGGGGCAGGTGGGAGGCAGTTCTCGGGTGGGTAAAAAGGGTCAGGCAGCAGCATTCGTTGCTGTTATATGGAGGGGCTCACTGGTGCAAGGCATGCCAAGTCTTCAAATAAAGCGAAGGTGAGGAGAAGCCATCAACACCCTTATGCCCAAAGACCCGTGACAGCTCTCAGCACTGGGGCTGAGACAGGTGCAGGCTGTGCAGGTCTCATCCACCTGCATGCAGCCTGTGCCCGCCACAGCCTTGGGAGATACAGAAGGAAAGGGAATTCAATCTCAAAGGAGGCATCAAAGACATCCCACATACATGTAGATGTCTGGCAGAGTCTGTGTCTTGCTGTTGCCCAAATTGTTACCTTTTTACTTGGCCAATACCAGTGTGTAACTAACTGGGAACCTAAAATATGAGTAGTTAGAGCTGAGGAGCAAATTGCTTCATCATGAGAAGAGAGACTGGATATTGCACAGAGTAGGACCGGCTTCCCTAAAACACTGGTGAGAAGTGTAAGAAAACCTTGGATGGGAGAGAGGATGTGCAGAGGGCTGAGTGAGAGGCAGCTCTGGAGAAGGTAAGGCTTCCTGCAGCCCGCCTTCTAGGAGCAGATACCAAACCCTGATTTTCATGTCAAGGTTTTAAATGTGATTCCTTGGCTATGAGTTTTAGCCTTAGACAATGCTCAAAGGGATGCAGAAACCATTTACAGTACGGTCATAAATATTTGGGCTGACGTTTAGAAATGCTCAGTGGCTTCATCACATTAAAACTTTTTGGGGAGCTGCAATAGCTGAGTGCTTACTGCTAAGAACACTGCTTACTTCTGAATAATGAAGAAAGAGAAAGGCCTCCCTTATGTGGGAAAAACTACCAGGCCAGAGGACCAGCTTTCTAGGCCAAAACCTATTAAATTCAAGGGAAAAACAACTTTTAGATGGCCTCGTGCCTACACCTAGAAATTTTATTGAATTTGGAGTAGACGTTATAGACTGAGGGACTCACAGCATGAGATTAATTATTCACTGCAGTGATGGCAAATGCAAGCAGTGAATTGGCCAGTTGGTCCTATCTGGGGTATAAAGAAAAGCTAGTGGGGGTGGTCAGGATAAATCAGGTAAAATCTCTGGATGGTAGGAAGTCACTCCAGAGGCCAGGACAGGGAAAGGTTAAGGGTCTCTGGGAAAAAGGTTGCTTTTCAATGTTCTTTTTGCTTGAACATGCTAATGTCCCAAAGGCTTGTTCTTTACATAATTCTGTTTGCACAAGATGAAGGGGGTACCAGAACTTTGCCAGCTTCATGTAACTCATCACAAAATCCTTGAAAATATTGTTTAAAAATATTTATGCAGCAAAAAAAAGTTGTTTCACACATTTCTAGTCAGCAGCCAGGTTTTAAAATAAACCAATCTGGCCTCAGAAATAAAAAGAAGAAGAAATAAAGATCCAAATTCGCAGTTGGTGTAAATTACCAGACTTCCACTGAAGTCAATGCAGGGTTGCCAATCTAAACTAACAGAGAATCCAGTCCAGAAATGAACGTAATTTTAAAAGTCTTTGAAATAGCGTCTGTGAAACATTATGCGCCTGTAGAGTACCTCACAGAATGACGAATTGTGGGGACAGCCTCCAGGTACCCCAGGACAGACAGCAAACAGCAGCACTAGGACTGAAATCGTGCTTGAGGATTGTTACATCAGTTAGCATGTAGTGTTTAGAGAGTAGTGGTAAATAGCATGTATCAATTGAGAATTGCTTCTCCAGTAAACCAACTAGCACTATAACTAGAGTTTGCTCATGCTAATGCTAACATAGCTAAATATTTAACTAAATTTGTTAAAGCTAGTGAAATACTTATTTTTTTAATTCTTGACATAAATGAACAAACAAATGAATTCAAGTTTCCCATGTCTCTCCAGCAGATCACGTATCTGAACCATGGTAAGCTTCCTTCAGACAGGCTCTGTTTGGTGACATCTCCCCTGTCACCCTTTTGCAGGGTACTGTACAATTTTTAAAGGTATGTCTGAGAGCCAGAAGTTGAAAGCGTGTACCTTCTCCCTCCTTTTTGGATGTGAAAGGGTGATGTCAGCACCCCAGGAGGGAGCATAAGCCAGTTATTGGTTGCCATAAGCCATTAAAATTCTCTCAGGAAGGGCAGCTTGTGACTGCAGTATTTCTCTTGAAAAACAAATCGATTAAGCCCATGGCAGTGCACAGGTCAGATATTCTCTTATTTCTTCTGCAAGGGTCATGATGATCTCCCTATCTTACCCCAGTCTTACGTTGCATCCTGTAAGTTTTCTTTCTGACAGGTTTCTTGACGTTGTGAAAAGGAGGGTGAAAACCCATCCTCAGGGCATGTAAAGGTTGGTTTTTGAAGTCAGACAAGGCTGGTGCACACATACCTGGCAGCTGCAGGGTACCTCCAGCTCCTCTGTGGGCATGTGGTGGTGCCACTGCTGTGGCAGTGCTGAGACCTTGGCCAAGACCCACGGCTGTGTTTGTTCAGCGTACAATACGATGGGACCTCGTTTCAGGCCTCTGGGTACTACAATAATATTAGCATTACTGTCCTATAATAATAAAAGTCCACATTTTATGAGAACTCTGCCCTCAGCACTGGAAAAATCAGACACTATAGGAAAGGGAACGTGAAGCTTTTTGGCTGAAAATCTCCTGGTGAGCTTCAAGGGACACTTCTGAGAGCAAGAACCATGTCTGCAGGTGACATAACCCAGCAAAGCCTTGCCTGGGTCAATCAAGCTGCCCTGGCTCATGCTGGTTGGAACCTGGGCTCCTGATGCACAAGGATGAGACAAGAACTGACTGTGCTGAATTTGTTTTTTGTTTACTGCAGCAGTTGCCACCAGGCAGCCCAGAGAGGCTTTGCAGGCAGGTCGGCAGGCAAAATCTGAGGGCATGGGAAAATCAGTGCACTTAGCTTTCCCCGGCTGAGTGCTGGGCCCGGCTGGAAGCACAAACCCTGAGGTTAGCCTTACATCACCGGGGGTGGGTGTGGAAACCCACCCCCTGACTGCTGCCAGAGCTAAATTTAAAACTCTGATGGCTTAAAAAAGTTCTGTGAGGAAAAAAAGCAAGGGGTTTGAAAGGGAATGAGAAAAAAACCAAAACCAAAACCAGGGAGAAACAGTCACAGAGCTTTGACATGGCAGAGATGGAAAAAAGGTGACATATTTGTGGGCGACAGTTAAGAACACAGCCTGGATGAGAACCAAAGGCTGTGTACCCTTGTCCACAGCTAGGAGATGCTTGCCTGCCTTTGGTGAGGAGCTTGCACTGGCCACCACTGGCTGGCTGGGGAGAAAATTACTTTCTTGAGCCTGCAAACTCTTCAGGACAGAAAAAAAATGTTCTTCTGTGTGCATGAAGTGCTTGGAAGAGCCAGGTCCTGATCACTAATAGAGATTCCTAAGCACCAACAAGACAGCTAATATTGAAGACCCATTTCCAAAGGTCAAAGTCTAACATGGCCAGTTGTGCTGGCCAACAGCGAGTGCTGTCCTATTTGTGTAGAGAGGGCTGAGCAACATAAACTTTGCTGCTATGCATTATAGGAAAACATCCACAGGAGAAGTTTTACATAATTGCTGTGGAAAAAAAGAAACATCCTTACTTGTATCAGATGAACTTTGGGATATTAACTGGTCGAATGCTCTACATTACAGAAGTAAATGCTTCCCCTGTGGGAGAAGAATGCGAGTGTTTGCATTAATTATATGTCATCCAACTATCTGGCTGCATACATGTGGTATATTTAATGCATGCTTTGCAGTAATACATTTGTTGTAGACTTCTGGATAAGATCAATAGAAAAGAGATTTAATAGGCACACAGTATAAAACTCAGACTTCTAATTTGCAATCATTGTTTTATCTTAAGCTATAACTAATAATTATAAGAAACATCTGTGTCTCAACTACTCTCAAAGGACTCTAAGCAGATCTTCACATTTTAGAAAGCTGTCCTAATAGCCTGCTTGTTTCACAGGAGGGCGAGGGACAAGACACTGGGGGGACTGGGGGAAACAAGAAAAAGGAGAAAGAGAAAAGTACAGCTCTCCAGCCAAAATAAATCAGTTAGCTCATGGATTAAATGTGTCTTCAGAAACCCGTAAAGATGGGGAGTAATGTTCTCCCTTTACTAGGAGTAAGTTTTAGGACACAAATTCTGTTTCTTGAAGTACAGACATTATTTGTTCTTTGGCAGCTGTCCTTCCAAAAATGTTACTGACATTTTTTGAATGTGGACTGGTAGATTCAGGCTTTAACAGCAGCTAGGAACTATAACGTCTTATTTCCCATTTTTCACAAATGAAGTGTACCTACAATATTACAAAAAACGGGACTAAAGCTAGATAATTTTTTCTCTTTTTTCTTTCACTGACCCTTTATTTTTCCTTTACTGTCATTTCTTACCTCCTAGGACCAGATAACAGAAGAGAAATGGTAAATAGGAAGCTAACCATGAAGAGCATTCCCAGGAAGTTTTGCCTAAATATTGATAACAAAGATGGAAGATATAAAACTGGAAAAAAAATTCAAAATATGAATAGTATAGTAGGATACTTAACATCTTCTTGATACTTTTATTTTAGACATATTTTAAATTATAAAAAGCCTGAATAGTAAGATTTCCATTGAAAGTTTGTTTTTTTATTTGTTTTAATTTCTTGTCTTCTTGCCATTATTATCGTCAGATAGATGAAATGCTTTTTCTTAGAATGTCTCTGTTACAATTAGTGTTACTTGCATGATTCTGTGTTTTATTATTGTGACTGAATTGCTCTAAGGCTCATTAAATTTATTGCAATATTGAAGACAATTTTATTGTGCTACATTTGTTTCAGGATTCAAATGCTATTAATTTGGAAGGGGATTTCTATGCACTTGTCCCATCCCCCTCACAAAATCAGTAGTCTTAAGCAGTTCCAGAATTTTTTCTCTGATAATTCTTTACAGTCACTGGTCTGAATAACCAAAAGACTTTGATAAGATACAATAAGATGAATCTTGCAAAGCAAAAGGAACGAGTTCTGCTGATTTTGGTGGAGATATCACAAATGTCCTCATGATTGAATGAATCTTCTAACAGGAACCAGCTGATTTTATAGACAAAAGTCCTGATCCTCACTTTGATAAATCTCTTCTTATTTGAATGAAGATTGCAGTATTAGACCCACATGGAACTTGATCAGAGGCCAACAATGGGAAAGGGAACAGATTATTTTTCTTCATCCAGTGTGCTGAGAATGCAGACATTAGTTTGTGATTAGAAATCTGACTCTATTGTTGTGCAGATTTACTCTAGCTATTGTCCTATAAGAGCAAAAAAGGGCAAGTGAGGTAAAAACCCTTTTCCCTTAATAATAATTACTTTTCACCCATGCTCACAAGACCCCTACCTGCTGTTTTTTTGCTCCAGTGACCTGTTGTACGTACATGGCTGTACACCTACATTTGCACAAATATAGTAGAAATGTTAGCACACCTGAGAGTTCACATTGCACTCCTGTAAACTGCTTGGGGAGGTAGGGAATCTGCTCAGAGGATGTCATCAAAATGTGCTGTGTATGGCAGTTTGTGGAAGGTATGCCAAAAGTGTCCTGCTGCTTTCTGCAAGGAGTACAGTGCTCAGCTGGAAGATGGTGGGACTTCCACTCCTGCACCTCAAAAGGTCCCTCTCAGCCATGGATTGACTTTCTTCTGCTTTTAGAAGGATTCTGGATAAAACTTGAAGAAGATAAAATGCAATTAACTGTTCTCTTGAGATTTAAGTGCCAAGTATTAAAATGTTGTGCAAGACTGTCAGCCCACAAGCATTCTCTGCTAAATGGAGATCCAGGAGAAATAGCTCAATTTATGACATTTCTGAGAAAATGTGAATTTTTCAGCTCTTCTTCTCCCACAGAACCAAAAGTAGGAGCAGATTCAGTGCTGTATCTATTCCCAAAATACAGCTCTCTCAGTTAAGTGAGCTCTTGATCTGTGTTGCGACAACTTCCATTGACAAAGAGCGATTGGATATGTCTACTCCATGACCTTACAGGAATTGCAGTCGTTACTCATGTTGGAACATGAATCATGTAGAAGTCAGATACATGTGGAAATACCACCAGATACCTTTACTGGCTATACTGTCCCACGTAGACCACTAATAGGCATTCTGGTAGTTTGTCAAAGCCCATCAGTATGGTGGGATTATTGTTGAACTCCATCCAAATTGCCAGATTTGGGCTTTAGAAAGCATGCTGCACTCGTTAACAGGCAGTTAATTAATAGTGGTGGTGAGTTTGTGGAAAAGCTACTGATGTTTAATGAGCCTTTTGTTTCTGGCTTCTATGGTGTTGCAGATTCAGGCAGCAGTGCACTACACGTATTTCTTACTAAATGGCTCCTGTTGGAAAGGAATCTACCTTTATCAAGCCAGAACACACCTGTGCTTCAAAGTCCATTGCAGGATTAGCATTTACCGCTCTGTTTTCAGATGTGTGCTGGAAAGAAAAGTATGCTTTGGTATGCACGAGGTCCAAAAGGGGAAAGTAGGCTGTGTTCTGTGGAGCAGTTAGAGTGAAGGCTGCATCTAGTGACATCCAAAAGAAAAATCAGTTGGGTCAAACTACTCTCTGGCTTATTCTCAAGCAGCTGAGTGACCACTTCTGTTTTAGTCATGTCCTTTCTCCCTCTCCAGTCCCAAAGCTTCATTATAACCAAATTATTAAGTGTGTTTCACTGCCCCACTCCAAAGAACACGGATGCACTTGCATGAGGGGAAGGGTTTCTATGGGTATTGAACATGAATTCTGAGCTGTCCTCAAGGAATGACAAGTGCATAAATACACACGTTGAAACACCCTGGGAAGCACAAAGGAAAACCTTACATCATTATGCCTTACCTCCCTATTACCTGGACTCATGGGATGTTGACAGGGATTCAGCTCTCAGAGTTTAAAGTATTTATTTCTGTTTCTTATGTACAGTCTAAATTTTAGGTCATCCTTTTGATGATATTTGCTTCTTAAAGAAACTTTTGGAAGTGATATTATTGTTCTAATTGAATTCTTCTGCAGAATTAATAAAGTTGGAATATGCAACAAAACTTCTGGACCAGGAATATTAACAAATTGTAGAGTTATTGGCTGGTTAAACTGTTCTGTTTTTCAAGCTGCCTTCCTATAATTGCTTGACACCATACATGTTTATATACATTTCATGCAAGATGACAATAGCTTCTAGCTTTCTGTAGATCATTTGTGCTTCATATGTGGTGCAGATATCTCTTTCTCTTCAGTTTTGGCTGTGCCCAATATTACAATAGCTAAAACTTTTCCTGATATCACCGTTTAAGCTAAAGAATAGTTCTACTTCCAACAAAATTATTATGGGCAGATAAAAGAGGAGGAAGGTGGCAATTGTAAAGGCAATAAAGACCTGCTACAAAATCTTTGTACCAAAAGGTGATCTACATTATGGAACTCCCTGAGAACTCTGTTTTATGGTTTAATATATTTAAATATATATATATAAATATATATATAAAATATATATTTATATTGCAGGCTTTTGTTAGTCTCTTTGCAACCTTAACAGTAATAGAGTTTTATGTTTTAATTTCCTTAAAGGAAAGTCTTCTTTGGAACCCACTAATATTTCAGTGTTTTGGAAAGATCTAAATATCTGTTAAATATCTATTGAGACCTATGATTTTTTTTTCATCCACTCAGCAATCATTGCATGAATTATTTTGAGCAACAGGACTATATGTACTGTAAATAATACAGAAAAAATATGTATCATTGTATTAACTGATAAGCTGAAATAGCTGTCTGTTGGTTAATTATCCAAATACCAAAGAAAAGTTAGGCTAATGATTTCCAGACAGTTGTTATGCCATATCATGTTGAAGCAGCTGTTAACCATATGCACTACTGTAGTTCTGCTTATATTAACCATTATGAAATTTTCCTTGGGGAAAAATGCTCACGTGCTCGCAGAGAACCCCTCTGTCTTCTTTTTAAATGAAATAAGTTGGTTATTCTTAGAGCATGGCAAATAATTTGTAACAAATCACTTGCTGATTTTCCCCTGCTTGTGAATAGAGATTGTGTTTTCCTAAAGCCACCATGCACCCAAGGAACTGAAGTCTCACCAGTAGTTTGGGACATGCCTGTAGCTTACAACAGAGCAGGGACTAGCACTGGGAGAGCCCTCCAAAGATAGCACTGGTGTAACTGTGCCAGTGCACTGCTGAACCTGGTGGCCCATGGCTTTAGGACACAGGGTCCCATTTCTTCGTGGCACTGCACTCTGCTGCGCTGACCTGTCAGGTTGTCTGAGGTTAATGTGGCAAACCCCGACACCACTGTTTTGCATGGGAATATGGCCCTGCAGTGGGATAGGGTTTCATCTGACCTTTTCCTTTTTGTCTTCTTGAGTGAAAGACAGTGATCTGTGAACTCCTAGGGACTTATTTCAGCAAATATTATAGTGATAACCACTAGGGAAACAAGATTTATGGACAGAGGCAGTCTCTTTTATTAGGATGACTAATATAGCTGGAAAAAAGAGACAAACATTTGGGTCAAAAATCCTTGTTCAGGTCCAAGATAGAAGCATCTCTTGTGCACAGCTTGTGTGAATGAGAGCTTGCTTGTTGTTTTGTTTTGGTTTGGGTTTTTTGTGTCTGTTTTTTTTTCCCCAGTTAGAGCATAAGAGATACTGTGTATTCTTTGTCAGTGTTGCCTCATTAGTCTGAAATAATTAAAACTACAACATGATGTACATCTATTACAAGTTTAATTAGTATCTATCATTATTCTTATCAAGCTTGCAAAATAATGTATCATTTTGTGTTGTCCTAAGGAACTATTAACTCAGAATGAGATTGCACTTACACATTTTCTTGGAATATTTGTCTGAATTTGTTACAGTTGCCTTTGTGTCCTCAGTTGCATTCACCTTCTGTGAGTATGCAAAAAAATGTTCATGAAAAAAATTACCTTTAAGATGAAAATTGTTTTATTGAATAATGGTCACAGAAATGTTTTGCCTTAAAAAAGATTCTACCCCAGTCACAGTGTGAAAGAATCACATTTCTTCTCTCTGCCTCCCAATCCCAGAGCTCAGAAGGTAGTTGTAGAGAGATATGACCTGTAAGACTTAAGACATGTTCCTTCTATTCCATGGGTGTTGCACACCAAAAAGACATGGTAGATGGAGACCAGAGGACAGCAACGACTGTTGTCAAAGGTCTAAAATTACATCCTAGAAGTAACAGATGAAGGAATTTAGATTGTTTATTCTGCAGAAGAAGAAAAGGAATTGTGAGGACAGCCTTCAGATACATGAAGATAGTGGCTAGAAGAATGAAAACAAAATATATTTCTGCCCTTTGGGCATAAAAAAAGAGGAAATTTAAACAAGAAAAAAATATCATAAGTACCAGAACAGTAAGAATATTGTCTCTATTGTAATAAATAAACAAACATTGAATTAGATTGTCTAGGGAAACTGTGAAGCCCATTATTAAAGGTATCCAAGAACAGGTTAGAAAAGCAAATGGTAGAAGCGGTGTACATATAGTTAGTTATATGCCCTACCATGGCAGAGATGAATCTTCTAGATAAATTCTTAGTGTCCTTTATAGATGTCTTTTCTTTGATCTTGTGATTGATAACTATGTGATGATGGCAAAAAATGCATAGGAAATATGTCCTCCAAAATCCATTTGCTCTCTTCATCCTGGATGCTTGACAGTGAATCAGCAGAGGATTTTTTCCCTAAAAAATTGTAAGCATTTTCCGTCTGAGACCTGAATGATACAGGGATGTTATACTAGCACAACTCAGCCACTCTTAGAATGCTCTGTAACTTAAGTTCACAAGTGTATTATTGGATTATAATATTAGCAAATTGATGAACAGAAAAAGCCCACTGAGCCCTGGTGCAGAGTATGCCCAGATGATAGGAGCTTGCACTGTGTCCTAGTAGATATTTTTGAGCCCAAACATCTCTCCTGAGAAACCCAGCCACATGCTCTAACTTCTGTTCCTGCTTGAGAGAGATCTTAAAAACTACATTTTGCAAAGAGACCAAACCTCGTCAGAAAATGACAAACAATTTGAAAATAACTGGTCTGACCAGGTGACCTCATTGCTGACAGGAAATTTTCATGTGTGCGATGAGCACAAAAGATGAAAGCCCTTCCCTGGGACTCTTTTTCCACTGAAGCCCTTACACTGATCTGCAGGCTCACCAGATGACCTGTGAGCAGAGAACAGGGAGAGTATAAGAAAACAGTTTCTACTAAGGCTTATTTTCTGCAGGAAAATCTACCACAGATGCTGCAGTTTTATTTTTCATATTGCCTGCTATTTATCTGTAGAGTTTGTAAAGTGGTCTGGAAAATCAGAGAATTTTTAGGATACAGCAAAACTCTGTATTAATATTTATACTTAATATTTATGCATTCTTCTTTTTATATATTAGGATCCACTCAGGCCAGAAACTGCAGGGCTGGGAGAGCTGTGCTTCCTCACGCCCCTCCAGTGCCCCTTTCCTTGGTGCCCCATGGAGTCCTGTGACTCTAAGGCCAGGGATTTTGCTTCTGAGTCCTTAACTTTTCTTGCTAGATGGGAGCCCTGAGTAGCCTGACTCTTGCCTGTGGTATCTCCTGACATAGATACCAACGGGCATGTGAAGTATTTCGTATTTATAAAGGACTGAAAGTATGCTGGGACAGTGACTGCTTCTCCCTACAAGCATCTAGAGTGTTAGACACAACTATATCGTTGGCCTGACTTACAGCTACACCCCAGTAAAAATAACTTCCAGGACTGTATCCACATGTCTGTTGTTTCGTCACTCATGTTTGTCTCAAAAACTAGACAGAGAGGTTTTTTTCAGGTGTTTTCCATGGGAAAGGAGCTTTGCATGGCCAGATTATTTGGAGATACTGCTTTAAATGACCTTGAACTTGCAAAACTATTTCTATTTTTTTAATTTTTTTTTTAATCCATTATGATACCTTGCTCATATTTTAATCCAAAAGAAAGTGCATTCAAATCCTTTTCATCCAGTCCTTCAAACTCTTTACCAGTGGAATGGCCTGCTACGGCTGCAGCACTATTCTGGCTGGAGTAAGTTTTAATTAGCTGCCAATGGCGTCATGTCCATGTCTGTGCTAAAGGCACAGGTCTAAGTGTTCCTCCTTATTTAATGTACTGTAGAAATTCCTTTCTGGGATAGCATTAAGATGCTTCAGAGTCAATCTTGTATTTCTCCTGTAGTTGGGATGCTTGGCCTTCAGCCTTCTGACTTCTGACACTACCCCGGTTGCACTATAATGGTCCAGAAATACACTGCCTGTTGTCTTTTATTGCTTATGTGAAATCTGTCCAATTCCTTGTCAGTTGACAAGGGAGGAGCGTCACATTGAAGGATTGCACAGCAGTGTGTCTGGGAGTTACGTTATTTCACACCAGCAACCTTTCAGTGTTTGTGCAGCAGCCCAGTAGAGCCTTGGTGCTCTTGCCATACAACAGAGAGCAAACCCCCATTGTAGTCACTCTCTCTGCCAGAGAGACTAATACATGTTGCCAAATATCTCCCCTCAACACGTTTATTGAACATTAAAACAGCAGAATAGCATTGAATGAAGTCCAGTAATTTTATAGGATATATTTTAGTCACTAGACTTTGAAGACTAGTCCAATGTTAATTATAAAGTTTCTGTGTCTGGATAACATATTGTTAACAGCTATTTTGTAAGTGCTAATGGCAAGATGGAAGATTTCCAATAGTTTTATTGAGGAAGTGGCAATTAAAATGTGGAGCACTGCAACATACATACAAAATAAAAATAATCCTGCATACACAGCACTTTATGTCTATAAAAAAAGAAAACAGAAAAAATGGGGATGAATATTTTCCTTTGAAATAAGTGCAACCATTTTATTTCTAAGAAGTTTTGCTTTTGAAAAAAAAATAAACATTGATTTACTTGCCAACTTCAAATGTCACGAGTCTTGAACAAGTTTGACATTGTTTAAAAGCACATCGTGAAACTATTAGAAAGCTAAGACAAGTTGCTATGTTATGTTTTTCCACACACAAAGAGCAACAATATGTTCTCAGTTTGAGTAACTTCTTTTAGATTAAGGGAAACAAAACAAGAAAGAACAAAAGCAAAGTGTTCACAAGAGCGTGTAGAAGTGTCTACACGGGGCAATTTTTAATGTGTGGGTGGGAAAAGGTTCTCTGCAAGCACTACTGCCAGGTCAGCTGGACACACTGACGTTCCCGCTGCGGTGCCGCTACATGCAATCAGGAAAAAAAAAAAAAAAAGACTATCCATGGCTCTGCATTGTCCATCAATTAGCAGGTTCCACACAGATTTTGCTTTGCAGAACAAACGACTACCACCTGCTAAAAGGAGCCCTGGTGGGATCTATGGTGGAGACAGGAGTCCAGCAGCAACAGAGTTGGTTTTTAGCATGAAGTTGGTCGGTGCAAGGCACATAATCCATGCGAGCTGAGCAGGAGCTGGGGTCTTCAGCCATTTGAGTTCGTTTGGGTTTGCCTGCAACATACATGTTTTAACCTGAACCTGCTGCAGAGGATAGGTTTTAAGGCCCTTCCTTAATGTTTTTCCAGACAGTTCTGTTTTCAGACAGCTCATTGAGGCTGGATTTCACATCCTCTTCTGTCCAAGCGGATGTGAACTCACAGCCTTGGGGAGCTGAAAGCAGCTCTGGGCTCCTGGGGCATGTCCCTGGCTCCCTCAGCAACTCCAGAGCAGGTAACAGCCTTGGCAGATGCAAGTATCTAGGGAGAGTGAGGAAATGCAGTTCCTAATTTTGCAAGCCCTCCAGACCCCTAGGCACTGATCAGTCACAGAAGAGTCACCCTGGATTTCTCTCTCCTTCCTTCCCTCCTCCTCCTTTCTCCTTGCTCAGTGGTCCTGATGTAATCATGGTAGGAGGCTGGCACTCTCTTCCTTCTTGGGAGTTTTTTCCTTGTTTCCAGTTCAATGCCTTCCCTGTTGAGAAAAGATGCATCACAGGCTTTATTTAGCATTTTGAAAGACAGATTAATTTTAGGGTAGTATCCTATGAAGACCACTGAGAGAACAAATGCCAACTTTGGGCACTTGATGAAGCACATTATTCTGCTGTTCTCTGTGTAGCCTCAGGAAATCCAGTGAGTCATCTTCAGGGGGCAAGTCAGATCCACTGGCTGAGATCCATCACACATTTGAATGGCACCTTAGCTCTTTGCCTAAAAAGTAGTAACCTGTCTGATTTTAGACCCTGAACTTTTCCTGGGTGTCCTGGTCTTGCTCAAAGCAGAGAGAAAGGCTGCTCCATAGGTAGGGTGTCTGATGCCTCCTGCCAGCTCTCATGACCACCTCCTGCTGAGAAAAGTGGCCAGCTTTTGCTCCTAATGGCCCTCAGCCCAACCTGAGCTACATGGACATGCAACTTCCACCTCTGCTGTTGCTGTTGTGGGGAGCATCACCTTCCTGCTTCCTGAAGAACAGCTTTTAGCACCAGTTTTAGGATAAGTTTTGTGAACATTCTTCAAGGTGTGGAGTCCTGAACTGGGTGAGTAGTGACTGTACTGGGAGAAGTAGTTGGGGTGCCCTCAAAGAGCACACTTCAGCTAGCCACTGGGCTGCAGAAAGGGACGAAGAGGTACTGGCAGATATAGGGAAAATCCAGTAGTGATAACTTTTGAGATGTTCAGCTGTAAAACCTGCCACAGACCCTTTTCTAAATCAATTCAAGCTTTATGTATAACTTGATAAAAGATTTATTAGGTGAGGGATAATGAATATGTAGAAAAGAAATGTATGGAAAATAAAGTAATATAGTTGTAAATGGTCTGCTATATGGAGCCGAACTAAACAAGAGTTTGCCTGGGACAAGTTGCTCCATACAAGTTATTTAGTAAAAAAAAAAGAAAGAGAAAAAAAAAAAGAACATGATATAGTGATCCTATGTAAGGTCTATGATAGAGAGCAGCAGTTTCTGACCATTAATGCTCTGCTTCTCCAGCTGCTTCTCCAGGGTCTCTGTTAGCTTAAGAGTGAACTTTGATGTGTTTGGTGTTGGTGTTCGTGCAGTTGTTCACAAGTCACAATCATACTGCTGCTCAAGATCAAAAGACACAAGGCAGCAGACTCGGTTCTGGAAACACAGATCACTGAGGTCACTGCTGGATGCTTTCTGTGTATGTTTAAATGATCCACCTGGTAACAAATGGGACCTTGACACTGTGAATTACTGTTTTTAAGAAAGTTAGGAACACCTGGAGAGAGCACTGAAAACTTTCCAGGAAATGGTTATACTGGTACTTTTACTGTGGCCTCAGTAGTGATTTAAAGGCCAGGGACTTGAAAGCATCCTTGCAGTTCACTCTGAAAACTGTGCCAGGACTGAACTGGTGGTGCATGAAGAGACAGACTCTGAGAGCAAAATTCCCTATTCACAGATAGTTTTTTCTACTGATGATGCCGGCATTTTTCACTGAGAATTATACTGTCAGTAGAGAATCTCCTCCAGAAAAAGACAGCAGTAACAAACATTTGTTTTCATTATTGCATCACCTTAAAATGTCAGCAGTGTTTTCTGTGCCATCTCTCTTTGTCAAGACATATCTGTTCTGTAGGGAGGGCAGTGAAAATACTTCACACCAAGTAAATGTTCATGTGTGTGACCATTCCTGTCATTATACTTTATAATAACGATTCTCTTCAAAGGTAGCATGTAATATCAAATAGGATGGTTAGAAAACAGTGTGTCATTCCTGATTTGCCTCCGCTCCTGGACAAAGGGTTGAGGGTTTTTTGTTTTTTGTTGTTTTATTTTTTTTTCCATTGGACTCCAGCCTAAAATGAAACAGCATTAGAACAGAGGTCAAGAACTTGGAAGAATTCATTCAGGGGGAACCGGGTACAGCTTGATTCAATATCAATATTTCATATGTTCTGAGATTGTGGTTCAAACTACAAGATAGCAGAACACCATTTTTATAGCTTTCCATCTGTGAGAAGTTATTTCTCAAAGCACTCTGTATGAACAATCTAACAGATATTAATTTTTGAGATCATATATTCTGCTAAGTGGGATCTTTTTGACGCACAATCTGGCTGTGATAGTAATTTTAAAACTAGAGAGAGAGTCTTAGAGCCAGATTCATAAAAATAAATGTCTTCCACACAAAGTTATTTTCCATGATGCATTAACTCCTCCTTTTCCATGCATTTGCAGGAAAGTAATATACTCAATATTATACACTTGTGGAGCAAAGGAAGAATGAATCAGTGCAAGAATCATAAGGAGATGATAAAGCTTATATTTAAGTAATAAGATACACATACCTTTTCTTTTAAAAATATTTTCTTGTTTATTTCAGGACATAAATAAACAAAAAAGTTTGAGTTTGAGAACAGCCAAAACTCTGATGGCACACCAGTAATAGTGTTTTGCATTGATGCTCTTCTAATTATGATGCAGTTATGGCATGTCACGTACCTGGTATTTAAGGCACTTTGGAAATGTTGGAAATCAGTTTCACCTACCCAGTATGCAGGACCATCTGAGACCAGCTGTCTTGAGAGTCCAGGCTGGATAAGGAACCTTGTTTTCTGTGGCCAACAGGGCACTAGTCTGGCTTGCATTCCATGTCACTATCTTTGATTTCCCCATCCTGATGAGCAGGAACTGATCTACGACGGACAACTGGTGGTGGCCTTGGTGGCCAATCTGTAACCAGACTTGCAACATGCCTTTGGACACACAGTGAGGTTTCTTAATCCACACTGCCACCATCCTTTTGCCGTGGTAACAAGGAATCATCAATGAGTTTGTAGAAGCCACAGTGTAACCCATCCAGTTACTTCAGTCACTTGTTTCAGAGCTGAATTTGAAGTTCTCTGTCTGGTGTTATGCAGAAGAACATGAGATTTGTAGATAAACCATTTTTTTCTGGCCGTATCATCCATGACTCTCTTGAATTACAGCAACATAACTATATGGAGGTGTTACCATCTGTTGCACTCATTATCACCCCATATTTGTGACATTTCTGTGAGCTTTTGAAGCATGCTGCTGTGTCACATGAACTTCCAATCAAGGTTGCTTTGTCCTTGTGCACGTGAATGATCAGCCATTAATTCTCTCTCTTGCAGTCCCACCAGCCTTGTCCCTTTCAGTTTTTCTTGCTTCAGCTCTAAGTGCTTTGAGCATATTCTAAGGCTAAGAAATGAGAACTAGTAAGTGAATGCCAGGGCTTAAATCCTGCCTTTACCAAAGGTGTTGGGAGCTCTGCTACTGTTTCTTGTGGAATCAGGCTTTTAGCTCAAGTTGAGCAGGTAGAGAAATCCAGGTTTCCTCCTTATTTCCTTTTATTTATTTTTTTTTCCCCCAGGGTGGCACCAAGTGTAAAGACACCAGCTTCCACATACTTTTAGGTTTTTTAGAAGTGTCTCTAGCTAGTCATAGCAGTAGAAGTAGCTCAGACCAAGTGTTGAATATCAAGAATTACCAGACATTTCTAATGTGTAAGTGTTGATCAGTCCCAGGGCAGATATGTAAGAAATCCAATGTTTCTGGAAGAGCCAGTCTTATTACATGTGCTCTGTACAGGTGATCATCTAATGCACTATGTACATATCAACCTAACAGTGGATGCATGGATGACATGCTGGAAGGAATTGCCAGCTGTGCCACACACAGTGGGAAATATGCTGCAACCTCACTTATGCAGATTGCTCTCTGCTGAAACAGGATGACTCATTACTTTTTGTGGGTGAAGAAATTATCATCAGAGTGGTTTAGAAGGAAATCATCATCATCTGGGGTGTTTTGTGAGGTTATAGGCATCCACTAGAGAAGGCTTGCATTTCCTCATTTGAGGTTTAACAAAGAAATGTATTTGTGTACCTAGAAAAAGTGAAGGCCTTTTTATTTTTGCTTGTAAGGAAGTATTTAACTCACTCGTTAAAGCCCAGTCAAGCTAAAACTCTACTCCATTTCTCTGTGCTAGAGCTTTCTTCATCCACCTCTGTAACATCTCAGTGCGTGTGCATGACATTATGCCCCAGATCACCCTTATAATTTAAAGCAATGAGATCAGCAGATCACAGCACCACAGATGCTTAAAGACAGAAGGCAACCCAAGAAGAGTGTGATCAGGGGTCTTAAGGAAGAAGCTTCTCTTGAAATAGTCCCAAGAATGGAAGCACTACTGGGTACTAGGGCCTCTTCTCAGCAGAAGGAAAAGATACACTTTGAAATGCATGGTGAGACCTTTGGTATTTCTCCCTCTTCAGATGACCAGGCAGCTGGAGGGAATCAGTTCAATCAGCTTAGATTCAGCTGTGAAACCCTTCCTATAGGTCTCCAGCACAGGAATCATCTGAAACTTCAAGTATGGAGAGTCTGCTTTGGCCAATCTAAGAATAGAAATGAGCTAGGACTGAGCAGCAGCATGGTGAAAGAGGCTTTGTAGATCTCGGAAAAGAGCAGAGAATATGAAGGGTGTTTCACACAAGTATTCAGCCCTGGAGAAGTTTGCTCCAGCCTTTGACTCTCAGTTACTTAAAGCAAATGTTGCAGAGGTTTGGAATGGCACTACAAGTGCAATGTGTGGATGCACTGACATTTTCCGATGGGGCATATTAAAAAAGGAAAGAAATTAGAAACTCATATGTGGCTTGTAACTTCAAACATTTCGACAGGATAAATATATGCAGAGTGCTTAACAATGCTGTGCAAAGTTTTTTTGAAATATATACTCCCTAATGTACCCACAAGCAGGGGGAGTTCAAACAGCAATCAGCCAAAACTGAATAGGTACACTCCATCAGAATAGATTTTCCTTATTGTTGCCCATAAAGCAGCATCATTTCTCATACTACTTGAAGCTGATTTAAGTGTTGGGTCTGTGCCAATTATTTGTTAAGCCTTCTGTCTTTATTTTATAGTTTATATGATACAACTGACCAACTCATGGAAACATCTGTTGCACACAAAGGCAAAAAGTACTAGGATCCTACCAACGTTTAGAGGGTCATTTTGTCCCTTTTCTGCCATCATTAGCTCTGAGGGTGGCCTCAAATGCAGATTATGCTATTCTGAAATGTTGTTTTGTTCATTTTGTAGAGGTGGGAATTTATTGCTTATTTAATCTAAGTCGATCTCTGTTAGCTAAGTGTACAATTAAAATTACAGTATTTGATGTAGATCTGGGTGGCTTATAGCACCAGTCTCTCACTTCTAAGCACGGAGTTAAAGTTCAGCCAGAGGTCTTGCATAATATGAGTTTTCAGGGATTTTAGTGTAGTCCCCAGTGGAGTGTTATCTACAACACAAACAACTATACATAATTTGGCAATACAGGACAAAATTTGATTAGGAGACACCCTATTCTAGCTAATTTTAACATATTGAAGAGTGTTCTTCATTTGCACAGCAGTTATTTCTGGCAAGACCTGAAATTGTTAATGAAGAAGAGGAGATTTGCCATACTATCTAGCCTTCAAAGCATATCAAATTTGGCACTCCTCTTAACAAATCTATAGCATGATATTTCACCTAAAAGATTATATTGAAAGGTGACTTACTCAATGCCAAGGAGATCTGAATCTCTCACTCAGAAACAATTCTTTGCCTTTCATTGTGTTTTATAGGTTTTATTTAACCCAACACTGACTAGTGACTTCAGTGTCATATTCTCTAAACACCTTATTGTGAATGACACATTTTACAGAACAGAAAAACCTCAGAAAAACTGTTACACATTTTAACAGTGGCATTAATTTTCCCTAAGTCTATCTGTGTCAAAATTAAGTGTCTAGTCTAAGCAAGCTCCTCTTACAGTAAGTGGAATGGCCAAACTTGAGCCAGAGACTCCCACATCAAGTCCCTGAAAGAAGTCTCTCTTGAAAGTTGTTTCTTCACTGAGATATTATGAGGGTTGCAACCTAAAATGCTGGAAAGGAAAAGATTCACATTAATCAAGCTTTATCACCATCTAAGTCCATCATAAAATGCAGCTCTTCCATGAGTTAATAAGTCAATAGTTTGAATTCAGCTGAATTATCCAGAGCCTAAAATGCATGACTTCTCTAACTTTTCTTGCTGTAACTCTCTTTCTCGACTTCAAACCCTAATGACTGTTAATTCCACACAGAGGCAACACTAGACTGACACCTGTAGAAGGTAGGCACTGAAATTTCTTCAATATGTGTCAACACTGGCATCTGAAACAAGAAAAATCCAATTTGAAAGCAGTTCAAAATTTCATGGTGTCAAAGAAGACATTGTTAGGACAACATGTTTTTTCAGAGATACACATTTATATCAACAAAATCTCTTAAACTATAAAAATTCAGACAGAAAATTTTCATTTTCAATGACTCCAAGTCTGTGGAGCATTAGACTGTGGTGAACATCCCCCAGTTTCTGGTTGCAAAGGAACTTCTTGCTCAGCTAAGTTCAGGAAACTAATTTAAGCAGCCTGCAACTTCAATGCTGTGAGCAAAGGTGAGATGAAGATAGTGCTTGGGCAAGTCCAGTTGCAAGGGGACAGAGAGATAGCTTTCAATCACATTCAGTTCCTGCACCTCTTCTCAACTGTTTCTATAAGTATGAGCTATACGCCAACTTTCTAATGACATCTTGAAGTGTTTTAAACTGGATGTCAAAACCTTGGAACCCATGAAGTCCAGCAGAACTGGCCTCTTCCCTGAGCACCTGCTGTGGTAAACACAGCAGCCAAAGCTTTCATCCTTCAGCAAAACATTCTCATGCTTTTCTCAATGTCCTTGCCCTATCTCTTTCCCTCCATCTGCTCAGTCTAAGTCCTTCACCTTTTACCTCACAAGTCCTCCTAAATATCAGTCTTCTGCTTTATGGCAGTTTGTAGCATATATTTAACCATCTCCTTTCTTGTCAGCTATTTATATGGTATCTTTTATTTTGATGTAGAACCTTATCCCACAGCTTCTTGTTTTAAATAGCCTATCATTCATTAAATTACTGAGACTTAATTTTCATGTCGTTTTCTCATTACAAGTAGTTAATATTTTTTCTGTTGGCTGTTATCTGATCTCTGCAACAATGCAAATGACTTGTTTCCCCAAGGTTTGGATCTCAATGTCTTCTTTTCTGTCTCCTCTAATTCTGTCTGTGTATATTCTCTTATTGAACATACATACATATTTAGATGAACTGCCTAAGATGCTTATGTGGTGGCATGCTATGCTCAACAGCTACCTGTGCCTGTCAGTTGACTGAGGCTCCACAACTGTCAGTCCCCCTAAAAGAACAGACCAATTTCTAAGGAATTCAAGAGATGGTTGGATGCCCCAGAAATACAAAGTGCCTTAATGCATTGTAAAGGTAGGTACCCAAACAGAGGAAGAAGATCTTATTTAGTACCTTCACTGAGACACATATAAACAGAAATCAGCCTCTGGTGGCCATGTGTTGCCTGATCTGTCAGCACTGGACCTGCCACAGTACATGCTGCCACTTCACTAGAAAAAACAGGTAGATATGGGAGGGCTATTAAATGGTAGAGGACAACAGGGAGTTGGGAATGCTAGAAAGGATATTAAGGTGTGTAGGGCAAAACTGTGGGAAATTGAGTTTGTTTAGCTGTACTGTCATGGAACAAACTTTACTGTAATTGTCTCTTCTGAAGAGCTGTTACTTGCTGCTTTGTGCTTCCCTGACTGCCTCCTTAGTTTTATGATATTCTCTTCACATCTCATCTTCTCCAACAGACTGCTATTTAGTTTCCTTCTTATTTAGTGATATAAAGTAATCTATGCTAAAAACAGACATGGCTGAAGTTTTGGGGTTTTTTTTATAGAAAAGACAGAGGGGAAAACAATCCCAGCTTGCAACAGAACCAGACAAATTTACCAAAGCTGCCAACCCATTCCCAGCCAGCCTGGGGTCATTTTATTCAAACAAGCCCTTCCGATATTTCACAAAGCCAGTTCCTTGACTGATGAGGTTTTGCTAAACCACTAAAGAAAAACCACCTCCTTTCCATCAATTTGCTCATCTCTACCAGTATAAAATTAAATTTTACACATTGAGAAAATTGAGGGTTTTTTTCATTTTTCTTGCAACAAAGATAATGAAGCAACATAATTGTCTGCAGACACTGTCTTATACTACATTATAATATAAACCTTCATTACATCCAAGTGATTGACTAGTACAAGAGAGCACTCTGAAGTAATTTCCAATTTGGGCTGGTGGTCAACATAGTGAAACAAACTTTGGGTCAGATTTGAGTCAGGTTTGCCTACCTTGTAACAGCAAAATCTGCCATCTCAGAACTGCACTGCTTCACCACATTAACACATTAGGAAAACTTTTTAGAAAAAAAGTTGTAATACAAGGAGAAGAAAACAGAGGCAGGAGCACAATTCAATGTTATTTCAAGAAAGATGAGACTGGATATTGATAATCATTTGCAAAGTATGCAGCAAAAACTTCATAGCAGAAATATCAACTTTAAACAGAGACTGGAAGTCAGCCAAACCCCTTAAACTGCCGACGACAAATCATGGTTGCGTAAGACATCCCCCAAATCATAGTAGAAACTGAACAGGGGAGTGAGCAGAGCAGATGTTTGGAGGTCATTAACAGGAGCTCAGTTTTCCTTGCCTGGTGGCTACCTCTACAGATATCTGATTCCCAGAAATTTCCTTGACCTCCAAACATCTGCTCTCTTCTCCTGTTTTCTTTACATCCATACTGCAGAGAGCCTCATGCAGTCACAACTTTTTCAGTCCTTTCTTATAAAGTATTTGTATCTCACTCTCCTAAATCATGAAGGAAAGTATTTAACAGGTCTGGACCTATCACCATTCATGGTAGGACCTTCATGTTCATTGTGGTTGACACTGAACTGTATTACTTGGCTTTTTTTTTTCTGCACACTGTACATAAACTGTACAAATAAGCTAATTTAGAGTACTTAGTTCTTTTGATATGAACACTTAGACACTTTCCTTATGGTCTATATTTTGCCATTTTACTGCATTTCTTTATCTGCTGCCCTTTGTCAAGTCCTGAGTCTCCATGAGAACTAGATATGCCTGAGACAGCTTTATTACTTCGAAAAACATGGAGGCCAAACACATATTTCCAAGTATGATTGCTACTGCTTTTCCTTCCTTTAATGGTCAAGCATATCTAGTGAAAGTTGTTGTGCGCAATGAGCTCTGGTATTGCTCAAGAGTTCATTATCTATCACCATTTAAAATGTTTTCCCGTGGGACAATAATAGCCAGAGCCATTCTTCCTTTTTGGATGAGTATTACTGTATTTGCTCTTTTTTTTCTCAAAATTTCCCATACCTTCCAATTTTCCTGAAAATCAAAAAAAGATTACATGTGCAGCAATAAACTTCTTTGCTAATCCACTCACATCCCTCAACACTCATGTCTAGCAGATAGCAAGTTCCTTGCGTGATCACATATTCTAAGCATCTCCAGCTTACTAATAAGTTCTAGAGTAAATATTTTCTTTATATTATCTAGTTTACTAAGTTTTGGCAATTTTTAAAATCTTTTTTACTTAAGTGTTTTGTTAATCTGTTTCTCAGAAAGCTCTTGGTATCCCAGCCACTTTGGACTCATTGTTCTCTGTTCCTCTGCTCACACACTTGCCAGAATGAGGTGGCTTTTGGATTAAGAAACTGCTTTTTCAGCACAGCAATCAATGCACCAGCAGTTAGAGAGGGACCAAGTCCCTCTTTCATGATTTAGAACCATGGAGAAACCTCGACAGTTTAGGATTTAGAAATGAAGTGGATCTTGGAGTTAAAAACTGCAATCCTCACATAGAAGCCTAACTCAGAAACTGTTGAGAGACCTCAGCAATCAGCAGCCAGCCCCAGCCTTCAGGCTATTTTGTGGTTTTTTCCCTCCTCTCTCACTCTGTTGATGTCCCTGGGGGTTCCCTCTATGGCCACATTTTCTTTCACTTGTTATTCCTTAATGCTGTAAAATGATCACATGCCTTTTTTTACTGTCTCAGTGCTGAAATCACAACAACCCTCTTTCTGCCCTATTGCCCTTTGCACCTCAGTTCCTGCCCTCAATTCTGCTCATTTCCCTGGATGACCATGCTCAGAGTCATCTCAGCTGGGCTGACACTGAGGAGGAAAGCTCCTCCTGAAGGAACCATTTGGGGTTTAGGGAGACAAGGTTTGACTCTGCATTTCCCTCTGATCTTCTTGTGGACAAGTCAGAGGGTCCACCTACTCAACAATGGTCACTCTTACAGGGGAAGGCAAATGCAGACATCCTCCTGAAGGAGAAACAGTGGGCTGAAGCTGAATCCAAACTGTCTTGAACTCTTTGGATGTCCTGGATCTGGAAGAACCAGGTGCTGTTAGTGTCAGACCCTGCCCCTTCCTGCTTGCTAGGGCAGCAATCCCTTCCTCTCAGGTGGAGGCAAAGTCCCCACTCCCTTGAGAGTCCAAGTTCCCCTTTTCCCAAGCTGGTTTACTGTGGTTTACGCATCTTGAGCATAGATGATACACAGGCTTCAGCTGGTACAAAAAGGAGCCATCTGCCATCTCTATGGCTCAGGACACCATACACACATCATTCTATATTTAAATCCTTCTGGTGGCTTCCCATCAGTTTCTAGAGGCAGCCTAAGGATGCACTCCTAATTTCTTAAATAAATAAATAAATAAATGGCTTAAGTCCCAGCTACATCAAAGACCAGGTTTTGATCTGTAAGTGACTGTGAGAGCTTCATTCCTCTGGGACAGCGGACTTTCAGAAGTGCTGACAAAAGTGTAACAATATCCACTAGCAAGGAGACAGAGCTCAACAAAGTCAACCTAATCTGAATAAGAAGCAATTTCTTAGCTGTGACTGTAATTAAACATGGGACCTCTTCACCATAGAAAACTGCAGACTTCAGTAAGCTTTGGTATGTTTCTGTGAAGCATGACTGTCTGGAATCTCTGGCAATAAAATGAGTTGGGTCTAGGTTTGCAAAGGGAAGGAGGAAGCTGGCCTGCATGGTCCTGATGGTCTTTGCAGGTCTTGAACTCTGGGAGCTGGTGGATTCCTCTGGTCATGCCATTCTTCCATGGCCAGTGTGAGGAGAAGGAATAGTCTCACAACACTTGCCTTTTTTCATTAAGACAACAATTGAAATGAATCTTATGTTTCTGAACAGCAGACAGCGAAAGACTGCCTGATGGGTCATAATCTAGATGAAACCTGGGAATGCTGCAATTTTGTTTTTGCTTTCCTCTGAAGAAGCAAGGGGTCTGGCCTCTCCCTGTAGGGACCTTGCCTTGTGTCAACCTGTCTGAGTCAGCTTCAACTAGACAGCTCCAGGGCTGCAACAGCACAGAGCCTAGGAAAGGTTTTGGGAAACTGGGTAAACACCTGGTTAGTGCAGATTGAATTCAGAGCTGACAAGGGACATGCTGGGACAGGATGGGTCAGCACACTAAGTTGGTGTAGAAAACCTTTGGGAAAAGCTTAGCTGCTCAGCTTGCAGGGTCAGGCTCCTCTGTGCATTTGGGTGAGGAAGGGATTTTCCTTCCCATCAAATTGGTAGGGACTTTAGAGATATTTTGTCTTTTTCTCTTCTTTGTGGTACTGGTTTACCTACCAGAATAACTTGGACATATCCTGCCTAGTCCTGTCCCCACAGTACAGGGATATCCTAGCTGATTTTTTTCTCTGCCTGCAGTAATCTCTTGAAGCCTGAAATGTGTCAGTATTTGGGCAAGACACATGTAGTTATCTAAATGGCCTGGAGCACTCATGAGAACCAAGTGAGTCCTCAAGTGATTTCTTCTGCCTTAGGAAAGCTGTGGCTAAGGCATGATTAAGAACTGAAGGTGTGATTAAGAACTTCTTTAATCAAAGGTTGAGGTTACCAAATTTGGGGAGGATCAGGTTTTTCTCTGGACATGGCCTCTTTTTCTGTCGTTGGAGTTCAGGGACTATTTAGTGCAAGGATGGTTTGGCCATAGTCTGGGTTATGAGGTGTTATCTGTGAGGAGAGGCAGATGGAGGCTGGCTGTGCTGGTGATCTGTGTGAGTGATGGGAAGGTGAGGGCAGGGACCTGAAATGTTCTGAGTTTTGAAGGGGCCAGGGAAATAAGCTAAAGCAAGAACTACACATGATGTGCTAAATTTTGAAGCCAGCAGAGAGGAGTCAGAGAAAGGGGGATGGCTAGGGTGCATGGGAGGGAGCAGAGGAGTGAAATGACATGAAGGAGTTCTGTAGTCAGAGGGAATATGACACAGTGTCTGGAACAAGGTGAGTGTAGATGTGGGAGGACTGTTGGGCTGTGGGTTGAAGGCTTTTAAGGTCTTGAAAGCCCTCAGGTCTTTTGGGAGAAGAATGGAAGTTAAGAACTTGGATTCCATGCTGCACTCTGTGGATAGCCATAGAGCATTTGCACCTCAGGGAAGTATGAGGAAAGACCCTTTTTAGGGGGTACAGTCATGCAGAAAACCTTTTCACTCTCCTGGCAATTACTATGTGCTTTGTGCACATGACAACTGCTGCATCCTCCTCACTATATTCAGAAATGCTATAAGTTTATCCATGCGGGACAACCTTCCCTTTAAAAAGGTTGAGGGGATTCAGACTCAATCAGTCTTCAGGAAACACTGGAAACTAAAATTAGAATTTAGACTCTTTCGTCTACGCGCAAACTCACACCAAAGCCCACACTTCAATCAAGAAGTAGCTGTTGTACAGATACAGCACTTCCTGAAGATCCGTTTGGATGAGGTTTCTGATGTTGGAAAACAAGGAAACATGTCCTGAAAAGTGAATGAATCTACAGAAATTCTAACTCTTAATTATTATATCATGTGGCCACCATTATATTTTTCTGGTTTAGCCACTGACATTTTTCCCTTCATTGTGTCACCGGTCACTTCTTGCTGATTTCTCTCTCCACAACATCCCACATTTTGTTCTCTAGTTCAGAGTATCCAAGATCTGATAATCTTCTCTCTATTGTAGCAACTTCTACCTTAACTCCTTTCTTGCATATAAAAATACAATCTCAAGAATAGATCTAGCTTGTTATTAAGGTGGATACATCCCCTCCTGCTTTGTTGCTTGTTATTAAGGTGGATACATCCCCTCCTGCTTTGTTTCTAAGTCAATTCTGCTTTAGAAGCTGTACAGTGTAGAACTTGTTCTGCTGATACAGACGATAATCTTCAGCCAGTCACTGCTTGGTTCATATCTGATTGCTTTTCTTCAGCTCTTTAGCTTCTACTTCACATATATGCACCTCTCACTTGATTTTAGTATGAGGAAAACTCTGCCTTCAACTTCTCCACTGTATATTCTTCTTCATAATCCTTCCATGGGATCCATCAACTTCAGTCCTTTCTAAATTGCAGTGTTGTTTTTATTCCTGCCAGCACAAGCTCCAGCCAGAGCAACTAGTAATACTTCCCTCTGATGTTTACATTCTGTGTTATTGATGGATATTGCTTTACTTGCCTGTTTGTATTGCAACTAATTTTTTATGCCAAGCACGTGAGCCCCTTTGAGTAAACAAATAGTCCCAGAATACACAAGGGACTCAAAGCCCTCATTAAAAAAATGAAATGGTAGTTTTCAAAAGAATAAACCCAGCTAAGTAAGTCCTATAAAATTCAATTTTCTGAGCAAAGTTCTCCAGCCCATTCGTTTTAAAATCATAGTACTTTATGTTATAAAATGTCTTAAGTCTTTGAATTTTCCCTTTGGTCACCATTAGGTCATATTTCAAATTCCTGGCACTCTTATTTAAGTTTTCAATAAGTTAAATTGTTATTAGGCGTATTTTGAGTCTGTAATACTTTCCCCAAGTATACAATGAACATAAATCAAATATTCATCATATAATCATGATTCAAATATATAATGTTTAGGACAGATGTAGATAACTTTAATTAAGGGAGTTATGGAATTAGAAGTCAGATGTGAAGGGTGGAAAATCAGCAACTTTTTTATCAGTTTTATCAGAACCTCTCAGAAGTCATCATGTTTAAGTTACATCTCTTTGTTTTTTGGCTTAGCACTTTTTCCCCCCACATCTGTGGTCTTTGTTACAGAGTACTTTTTGACTGTGCTAGAGTTATGTGTATGCATTGATGTGTTGGATTTAATCAGTGTTGGATTTAATCAGCATTACTGAAAGTATTCTCAACAATATTAAGACTCAACGAACAATTTCAAAATAAGACTTGGATTCTTCCTTGCAATACAGTCTAACTTGAAATAATTTTCCACAGAATAAGGTAGAATATGGAAGGAAATCACTAATACACTTCTAGATGTCAAGAGAGATAATTTTCTTTCCCTTCAGCTGGAGCAAACATATGCCAAAGCCTCCAAAATCTTCAAAATAATGCAAAAGAGCTTTACATAGAGTTTGGCAATAGAAAGCAGAAGAACTGCAAGAGAAAGTTGGAGCTGGCCTATTTGTCCTCATCTTCTTCCTCAGGTGTACTTCTGCAAAATACCATCATCACCCCTCTACCAGTGAAGTGTCCTTATATCTAGTGGAATAAAAGACAATGCCTTTGGATGCAATATAATGTCTTGAAAAGTTCACAGTGGAACTGGATTTGTGCCATAACTATGACTGTTATTTCACTGTCAGCCCCAGAGAAAAACTAAGTTCAAAGTAAAGAACAGAAACAAGAATCTCAATAATTTTAATCTGCTTTGGCTCCTCTGCTCATTGCTTAGCATGTGGAATCATTTTTATCAGTGGTTTAGTGACCAACATGTGCTGACATGCACAAAACCCAAATAAATAAGAACTATCTGTACACATTTTTCATATGGTAGCACCTTTTTGGGTAAAAAATTCAACTGGTGTACTCAGTACCATTCCTTGTGCTGCCATATATGATCCGTCAAATACATATGAGGTTTTGTGTTCCTGGTCTACTGCATGTTTTGAGTGACCAGTCTTGATCGACAACATCCTACTCTGAAAGGTCTATAAACATATAGCAGATGTAGCTGGGTGGCTGCCCAATGATAGTAAATACCTGAATCACTCATCTCTGATAAGCCTGCTTTGGGCCCCCCTGACACTGATCAGTCCCAGCAGTGCACCTCAATGGTGGAGTACTAACTGGAGATGGAGGGAGGTGTTACACTGTAATGGAGCAGCTTCTCTTACCTGAGGCAGTTACTTACACTTATGCATTCACTATCACTCTGTTCATTCAGGAGTTTCCCAAGTGAAGGCAAACATAGTTCAGTTGTCCTTCCTGTACAAAGAGAAGGCACAGTTGCCCTGGTTTGTAACCACAACACATGGGAACCCCAGGTCTCTAAGAATGCCAGGGATATGTGTTCCCTTTTAAATAGTACCTGTCCCCCTTTGCCACAGCTATATCCTGTATGATATCTATATGACTCATCGCAAAGCCACTGCCATTGTCACTGGAACAGTACGCGGAGAAGAAAAGAAAAATACATTAATCCTCTACTTCCCAGCAATTCAGATTTTTACCATGAAGGGGTTATTTCTGTTAATTTTTCTGTATCTAATGTAAGTACCACGACTACCACCACAAGTCAGCAAACACACGAGCAGCACTTGGAGCAAGGGAAAAAGGTGGCTGTACTCCAAAGGAGACATTTCCAGCAAACACACCCAGCTGAGAACATTTGAAACCAGCTGGAAGGTGTGGTTAGTGTTCAGATCACCTCACAGGGTGTCACATGTGGCTTCTTCACTGTATACAATAGTAGCAACACATCCAAAGTGCTCAGGAATTCAAGCTGCATTTCTGCCATGCCACTTACTCTCTTAATTTGCACAGAGTTTTTTTGATCAGGTCAAGTATGGCAGGTAGAGGAGGTTTCTATCCACTTTATTTATTCTACAAAATTCTGGATTCTTTTTTTCCAGAATCCAGAAGGATGAAAACTTCTCTCTAGAATTTCCTTCCTAGTGCTGGGGAGCTGAGACTGCTCAGGTGTGCCTACAAGCATAGAGTAAAAGGACGGGGTAGATGGGAGCTCTTTGCATCAGTGGGAGAAATCAAGCTTCATGCAGATAGAGCAGAACCAAAGCAGACACAATATAACAAGAATCTCTTCCCTACTCTGTTTCTGTTCCTGTTTTCACACATCCTTCACCCAGTCCCAGCCCTTTACATAGAACCATAGAATCACTCTGGTTGGAAAAGCCCTCCAAGATCATCAAGACCAACCATCAACCCAGGGCTGCCAAGTCCACCACTAAACCATGTCCCCAAGGTCCCTTGAATCTCTCCAGGCACAGTGACTCTACCACTTCCCTGGGCAGCCTATTCCAATGCCTGATCACCCTATTGGTAAAAAATTTTTCTTAGTATTCAGCCTGAACTTCCCCTGGTGCAACTTGAAGCCATTCCCTCTTGTCCTATCATTCATCACTTGGGAGAAAAGACTGGCCAGCCCCTCGCTCCAAACTCCTTTCAGGTAGTTGTAGAGAGCAATAAGATCTCCCCTGAGCCACTTCTCCAGACTGAACAACACCAGCTTCCTCAGCTCCTCCTCATAAGACCTGTGCTCCAGGCCCTTCACCAGCTTCACTGCACTTCTCTGGACCCACTCCAGTACCTCAATATCCTTCTTGTAGTGAGAGGCCCAGAACTGAATGCAGTATTCCAGGTGTGGCCTCACCAGTGCTGAGTACAGGTACTTGAGGATGCACTAGAGGATGCAGTGACGTAGTGTGAACTTTGTGATAGGAATGAAATGGGACCTTCATTGCCCCACGTACACCTTCCTTTTCCACCAGCTCTGTAATCCTGGCTCTTGTTGTGGTTGCAGTTGTAGAGAATGTAGAGGTTGACCAGAGGGCTACCTGATTGTTGATTGACAGAGCAGCCCTACTGGTCAACCTCTACAGCAGTCTTTACATAAAAGCTACATGACACTGAAAGTTCTGGAAAGCTGTCAGAACACTCTATTGAGTATTAAATCTCTCTGGTCTCCACCAGCAGCCTTCACTTATGCTCATTTATTGATGTGATAGGAATGTTCTTTGCTTGGTTTCACCTGCCAAGGAACTTCAGGATCCTTGTTTGTATACACAGACCTATATTAAATCAGAAGTTAGTCTGCTATGTATTTAAATACATTTATATAGACATATAAATCTATATTTACACCCCCAGGTATGTATTCACAATACATTGAATATGTGCTGCCCATATATTTAATGGACATTTATTTTCAATGCTTGATAAACAAAATCAGATTACCCAATTTCTGCACTAGAAAGGAGAAAAAAAAAGGCAGACAGAACAGGCAACTTGGCTGTACTCACCTAAGAAAAAACTTTTATACTTCTCTAGATTTTGAGGCCAGATGGAACAAGTCATGATCCTCCAGGCTGATTTCCTGGGAAATGTCAACATTATGCTCACAAATCCAGGTCAAACTATTGTGTATGAACACAGCGATGCAGAAGAAGCATTCCCTGAATTGCCAGGAGGCAGGAGATAGGCTCATCTGAGGTGAGCCATGGTGAAAAGGTAATAAAAGCCTCCATGATAACTGTGTGATTCAGAAAACAAGCACAACCACATAAGCTGGCAAAGGCTTGCTCTGTACATGCTCCAAACTCCAAATGACTAGCACAGGAGCAGCCAGCACTTCTTAAAACCATCCTTCCCTACGTTACTATGGATGTAGCTCTCCAGACAAGTTAGTAGGAAAAGGCAAAAGTATGTAGGGATATGATGGGGACTTTGAGAAATTCAGGTTTAGTAACATAAAGGCAGATCCAGTGAAGACACTGAAAAGAAGCAAAACAATCCAAATAGTTTTGAAAAGGTCATGGTAGATAATCTATTTTTGTTCTGCTTGAGAAAAATGATAATGCTATGAACTAGATTAAAGAATGGAGGTTACAGTAGGCTTATACTGGAGTCCACAGTTAATTGGAGTACCTAGACATGGACTTTATCTGACTTGTAATGGCCAGTAAAGTACCTTAAACTTTAGGCTGCAGAGGTGGTGGAAGCCATCTGCCTGTTAGGGGGTACGGGGGTGGCAGGGAGATGCAGAGCAGAGCAATTCTGGGCTTTAGCATTCCTGTGCCAGCAGGATGTCGAGGAGATACCTTACACCAGGGCTGCATGGCTACAGACCACATCACCCTGCTCACAGCACCCAGTTGCAGAGCCTGTCCATGGGGTACATCCAGAAGCCACCTCTGACACATGCTTTTCTGCATGCTGGCATCTGTGTGGTGTGGTGCTGGTACCAAGCTGGAATGAGTCAGTGACAACCTCCCCACAGCAGGGCACCACCTCTCCATGTCCAAAAACTTCCCTATGATGCCATCAGGTTGAGCAGCACTTATGTTGAAGACAATAAAAACTGTGGGTATATTTACTTGCTGGGTGTATATGGGAGGTGGGTATTAACCCAGCTCAGATGTAAATGGAATTTGGTGATTTTGGTGACTTGGGCATTTCCAGCAAAGCCAGCAACTACCATTTATACCATGGATGCTTTCTCTTTCTGCTGAGAAAACCCCAAGTTTCATCTCTAAGTGCCAGAAGTCCACATCTAAATATTGTTTATGCAAACACCAAACACAAGGTAAGCTGAGGATAAATATTCCATGTTCAGGGAATAGGAGTTTATGTGGGGTTTTTTTTTAGTAATAGTTCATTAAGAGAAAGTGGAGTACAAGAGTACATTATAGAGCAGACAGGGAATTGGAAGTGAGGTAAGTGGTAATTTCAATTTACTGCCTTGTTCTGCAGAGTACCACATGGATGTCATCAGCATGTAAGGAGAACTTAGGCCATGGATGTGCTAATGATGGCTTATAACATCCCTGCCTGTTCATCCTCTCTTGCCTATCATCTCTTCCTGATTTCAGACTACACTGACAAAACGGCTTTTGCAGCAACACAGTGAACTTCATCAGGCGAGGGGTCTGGATTTGCTAAATGCCTTCTCTCCCTTAAAAAAAAATAAACAAAGGTTTTTCTTAAACCATTTTCCTGACCTGTTTAGCAGCCTTTCCTCACAAACAGCTGTTGTGGCAGAGCCACAGGGACATTGTACTGCAGCTCAGAGACTGGGAGAAGGGCAGCAGGATGGAGTGAGATGCAGAAATACCTCCGGTCATTATTGCCACCAGGGACAGGACATTGCAGAGCAGCAACTTTACATTCTGCTTCTAGCTTGGTTCACACTCATGGCAGGACTCTGGGAAAGTTACCTGGCATCCATGCACCTCAGTACCTCGATCTCTTACATTGTAAAATGGAGTCACCAATGGTTACCCAACCTGGTGGAGATCTGAGCTGCAAGTGAACTGTTCTCTGTGAATGTGTGTAGTATGTGTAATATTGCACATGCATGCTCTTACAGATATAAATGCACATACAATTCCTTTCCTATGGACATTTTTTGTGTCAGAAATAGGCTTATGGCCAGAAGTGAACAGGACTACTTCTCTGGGAATATTGTGCAGTTGCTAATTTCACTACCGGAACTGTGTTGCTGCACAATCTGGCCTCCTTCCACAACTGCCTCTATTGAAAATAAAGGGGACTGATGAGCCTATGGATAATGGTAAACATATGGAACGCAGGCAGTGCTATACATTAAAAGCCAGAACACATTAAAAGGTATTTTAGCTGTTGGCAGCATAAGATCAGTGTAGGAAACATCATCTAACAGAGAAGTCTCATACCAATAAGTTTCATGCTCTGAGAGCATTTGGCACTTTTCTTTTACTTAACAAAAAATAAAATAAAAAATGACTAATACAAAGCGAGGGCCAAACTGTTAAGTTTCACATTAGTTTGTCATAACTGCAAAAATACTGGATCTTTGGCTTTGTTTATGTTGGAAAGTACTTTCATTTCAGACTAGGTCACTTGATTTTCTTTTGAGTGTACACTAGACCTTTGACTCCTTGGAGGACACAGGAGACGAATTGAGTAATGTGATGTCATTGCCTTGTGGAGTTCTCATAACACTAAATATATTAGTCACTCGCCTTGCCAGTACCACGAGGGTAGAAAAGAAATCCAGCAAGATGATGGTATGATGTAGATGGACAATAATTGTTCCCTGTGATATATGCTACTTTCTCTCCGTTATTTCCATCATTTTTTGTGAAGCCCATGAAAGCTGTGTTTCAGCTAGGTGATATTTCTCACCCAAACATTTGTCTTCTCCTTGCTGTTTACATTTATTATGCAAAATCACTGAAATTTTGTACTTGGTGACAAATTGCCTCCATTGAGTTAAATAGATTAAAAGCTTGACTTTACTTTTTGCCAGGATTGGAGATTGTTCTGTCTCAGGTACAAGAGGCTAGGTATTTGGGAAAAGTGTGTTGTTAGTTGCTGCTGCGTTTTTCTCTTGGTGTGTATGGAAGATATGAATGAAGGTATGGTTATACTTAGCAAAAAATACCTGTTCGCACAGTGACATGATCATCCTTTTTTAACAAGGACCAGGGAAATCTGCATGATTTCTGTTTCTCCTTATAAAGTATAAGTGTCAGATTTTTGCTCCAGTGAAATGCGCTGTTGGATTTCATACAGGCTCCATGTTGTTCACACCAAATACTTATCTGTTGGGTAATGACAGCATATTCTCACATGGGATGGCAATAAATATAAAGATGTATAATTTTCTTCTCTTTAAGTTTTCATTGCTAGCATTCAAGAAAAAGCAGTAATTTTCCATACTGACATTGGGATTACTTAAAGCAGATTTTGTGAGTGACTTTTGCTCCTGCTTTTAATGCCACTGATTTTCTTGTGCAGGAGTTATCTTCAGTTTTATCACATGTAATACAAAATGAGTAATGGAGATTGCAGAAAGTGTGCTGGGATTCTTCTGCTAGTACAGAAAATACTCTAAGAAAGCTCAGAGGTTTACCACAACGTGTGGACCACTAAAGACATTATCCTAAAGTATAATTAGCTGTATGCTAATTTTATAATCAATTCAATATTTCAGGATTTTTTTAGGGATGCTTGAGGGAAAGAAGCTGGGCATGCAAAGTCTTGTCCAGTGAATAAATTATGGTTACAAGATCCCAGCTTCTGACAGGCTTAGAAGTTAAATAAAAGGTTGGTCAACCCTTCTCAAAATTTCTAGCATATAAATCAGCTTGAAGCGCTACTTGGGTTTTACTAAGTGACTAGTGGAAAAATACCTTCCAAAAAATCCTACCATTGAAAGCTTCATACCAGCTCTTTCAGTACTTCAGTGTCTGTGCTTAAGTGAGAAGTGACATGGTTTAACCCAACTATGACTGCACTCAGAGGTATGTGTTGTTCAGAACAGCCAATTCTTAGAGACTTAAACCAATGAGGGATTAACTCCTTCAGCTGGAGTTAGTGGCCTCCTCCACCCAAAACCAGAAAGCAAAACAAGCCTCCCCACCCTTATGGCCCTCCTATCTGAAGCTGAAGTCATGCAGACAACATTATGTGTTCATGGGAAAGATAATGCCCATAAATAATTGGTCATGAGACAGATGGGATTAGATTAAAGCAGAAAGTGGGAAGTCCTGTATGCCCCAGGACCAACTAACTTTTCCTCCCTTTCCCCAAATCCTAAAATCTCATCCTTTTTTTAACAAAAAACAGAGGGTTGACAGAAGCGCATTAACATAGGGATGATAATTTTTTATAGTCATAAAGTGACATTAATGTTTGTGCTGAAGAGTGCCAGCTCTCTCAGACTGTCCCCATATGGCCCCAGTATCAACCTTTAGTGTACACCACTGGTGAGTGGCCTCTAACTGGACTCTGTGCCACTGTTCACCAGCCCCTTGAGCTAGCCAATTCAGACAGCTTTCAATCCAACTCACTGTCCACTCAAACAGCCTGTACTTCATCCTCCCTGTCAGTGAGGATATTATGAAAGACAGTGTCAAAAGCCTTTTTACAATCAAGATAGATAACATTCACTGCTCTCTCCACACCCATTGAACTAGTCAAACCATGATAGAAGGCTTTCAGCTTGGTCAAGTGTGATTTGTCCATTATATATTTATCCTGACTATTCCAAATAACCTCTATGTCCTTAATATCTTTGGAAATGTTTCCAGGATTATTTGCTCCATCCTTTCCCTGGGATACAGGTGAGGCTGACCTGCTCCACTCCTCAGATCCTCTTTTTTTGCCTTTCTTGAAGATAGCAGATACTTTCTTCCATTCCTCAGAAACATCTCCCATTTGCTATAATTTTTCAACAATGATCAAGAGTGGCCTCACAATGACATTGTCCAGCTCCTTCGGCACTTGTGTGTGTATCCCATTGGGTACTATAGACTTGTGTATGTCCAATTTGTTCATTAATCCCATCTTCCTCTACTGAGGAGGGTTCTCTTACTCAGGTGAAAATTCATCCCTTAAAAATGCCTTATCTGAGATCACAGAATATAGGCTCAGGCCTTTGACTTGTAATTTAAATTAAGTTCTTCAATTCACATTCAAGGAAGGTAAGAACTTGTGGCTATATAATGCACAGTATGCGCTACAACCTACTGATTTTTATCCAGGAATATTGCTTCAAGACTTACATCATGCTATGAAAAGGCTAAAAATAGATAGCAATGTCTACCTCTGCCTTGTGCATGAAAATACTTGAGCAAAAGGGTCTGCTTTGCTGCCCAGTATCTCCCTTTGTTCTTTTCAGCTATCCATCTTGAGCTGAGGTGTTTTCCAAGGAAGTTTATACATGTGGTCCAGGCTTAAATTGCAGATCCAGCTGTGGAAATTCAGCCCTGAGCCTTACCAATTCCTTCCTGCCATTCTGTACTCTTACGTAGGTTGATGTTATTATGAGGTGTGCTGTGCTCTGGGAGATTGCAGGGAACACTGTTGGCTGGTTTCACCATAGTCCACAGGGTAATGCCTCCTCCTGGCACGTGATCTTTTCAGTTAACACTACCATGGTACATATATCAGATATCCATCCTCAAAGATCATTGTTAGGCTAACAAGGGATAGATGCCACAAGCAGAGGAAATGCTTCAGATACATTTGGCCCAGATCCAGGCTCCTTAGCTCCCAGAGAAGTAAAACAAGAGTTAGAAATACAGGTATCTCTAACCCTGGTGTCCCAATACATCAAAAGGCTAGCTCTCAAAGGTCTCATAGCCTTGGTGCCCTTCCCTCTTGCCTGCTGCTAGATTCAGAAGCAATCAGGATTGGCAGAGCAACTAAATCCAGCACATTGGCTTTGCCCTACCTGTAGTGAGCCACATAGCTATGAATTGCAGATGAATCACTGACATTGATAAGTAATGAAATAACTGACCTTAGAGAGAGGCTCCAGATGGCTCGCAAAACAAATGGCCTATTTCAGGTTGCCAGGAACACATCATCCAGGTGCCCTGTTCCGTATGTTGCTGGTTCCCAGTTGAATGCCAAGCCCAATGCTTCACTCCCATTTTTCAAATCTCACTGTAGAACCAGCCAAAGCTATTAAAAAGGCTGTTTCATTCATATTTTCTACTTCATGAAATTGGCCAAGTGTAGGAGTGATTCATCTTCCGTTTAAACACACTCATGCGTTTGAAGTTCATCTAGGAAAAGGTATAGTATGAATGGAGAAAAGTGTCTCCAAGGATGAGATGGTTTTGTTGGTTTGGTGGAACTCCTGGCCCTGAGTTCTGTGCTGCATGAGAGCAGGGCAGAGGAGCAGTCTGGATCTCAGACCAGTGCAGCTTTTGGCCCCCCAGACTGTACTCCATTCAGCATTTCCCACAGTGCCTTTCTGGAGTTGTGTTTGTGGGCTGCACTAGAATGTTTTCTAATTCTGTATAGCAAAACAGCAGATGTGACTGGTTGTACAACAGTCTATGGATCCCAATTTTTGCTCAAGTATTACAAACGCTGACAGTCTGAAGCAATACCAGTGGCAGTTTGGAAAAATTAATGGTGACTTCTGTGTACATTATTTAGGTCATTATTTGTCAGATTTAAGCAGTTCTGTCAATGGAGAAAAGAAGTGTCGTTATGTTGAAAAATGCTGTAAAGACTCCTCAGTTCAGCCATTTGAGTTTTGTTCATTTTGTTAGAGTTTAACTGTGTTTTACTGCATATTTCCATGGTGAAAGGAAAGTGTTTTATCTTCTCATTCCCGATGCAAAACCAGGAACTGCATTCCCTATGATCAAGAGTGGCGGGTGATGTTTTGTTTGGGTGATGGGATAGGAGTCACCAGCCAATTTTTGGTTGAGTAGGTCATGGGCCAGCTTTGTTGCACAAATACACATTTAAATTCAGAGTTATTCTACTGAGGTCTGTGGCATTTCACCACTGTAGTAATGCAAAAATTGACCTCATGTCATTTTTGCAGGACAGAGTAAAAGTGCTCCGCTCCCTGGTCTCGAGTGTAGGTTGCTTTTTGAGCTGCGGGGAGGAGGGCACATTCATAAGGAACATAGCTCAAGAGCTCTCCTCTTTCTCAGACTCCTGCATGACCAAGAAAGTGAGCACTATGAGGGCAAGCAGCTGCCAAGAGGAGCTCATACCATGGAAGGATCTAAGCTCATGCCTAAAAGCCATGCTACTAGAGAAAAAGCCTGCCTTCCTTCCAAAATACTAGGTGAAGAGGTGAAGTCACTTTGTGACTTATGCAAAACAAAAAAGGGTCAAATGGCCATGAACATCAAGACAAAAAACAGAGAGCATTTATGCCCGAGCCAGTTGTTTTATTTTGGTCAAACATTTTTCTTACAAGAGGCAGCTGTAGAGATCAAGAGAAAGAAGAAAATCTACTCAGAAAGAAGGGAGTTTTGTCTGAGGAATCCTATCGCTCTCAAAGGTGAAAGCTATGGCCATAGACTTAGAAAGTCAAACAGTCTGGCTGGGAAATACAGTGAGAGTTTGATGAAGGCTCTCCCAAAAGCCTCATATATGAGTTTGGAGAGAATATCTGTGCTCTGAATAAAAATTGAATGAAAAAATTCATTTTAACCGTGTGCATGCATCTCAGACATTGTAATAGTGGCTCAAAGCACAAGGACAATATTATCCTTCTGGGAGTTTCCTACCTAAATTAGGTCTATCAAACTCTATCTCAGTTTTCTTAAGCCGTGATATGAGTTTAAAGACCAGAATCCAAGGCCCTCTCTCTAAAGTGGCCAGTGGAGATGTATTCAAAGAATGAGCTGCTAGATAACATATTTCACATTGATATAAAAAAAATAACTTTTGTCTTTTAAGGCAGAGGCTGGGTTTCAGCCTATTCCCACATTTTACTGTTTTTCATAACCATTCTGGCCTGCCTCTGGACCCAACAGAACTACTCCAATGCATGCTTTTTCTGTTGTGCCAGCATTTATGAACACGGATTCTCATCAGTTGATGCATGAAGAAATAATTAATGAGAGTTTTGGTATTAATCCTGCTAAAAAAAAGTGCAAAATCATGTTGTGAACAGTTGCAGAGTAGAATGTATTTCCTCTTTTCCTGTATTGAAGAAGGAAAAGTAGGAGCAGAAGACAGAAAAAAATGATTTTCAGATAGGCCTGTCCATATCACAAGAGTGTGTGTAGGAAGAAACACAGCTATGGAAGGGCCTGAGTTTTAAGAGACTTGCATGAAAGCCGACAATATTGGAAATTGATACTGGTGTAGAGATAATACACAGCTATGAATTACAAGTAAAAATGTAAAGACTTTTATCAAGTTAAGGTAAATTAATTACTCTTATTTTTTTAAATTACCAGTCTGTTCACTTCTGTGGGACATTTACTGTTCCCTTCTGTGGGACATTTACTGGAAATAGATATCAGTTCTTTCTAAGAAATAATCTGTAACAAACTGCTAAAGCTGACATCATCTAGAAAAAAAATTGAGTGATTTTTATCTTATCCTTGGATAAAGAATGAATGCTGTGGTTGTTTAAAAATAATCTCAAAATAAATAATTTGTTGTACAGGAAAAGATTCTCATGTCAGTGCTTGTTTCCAGGCCAACACAAATCCACAGACATTGTTTTTATCATATAAACAAGATATCTTAGATCTAGGCTCAGAATTCTCCTTTTTTATACCCATTTATTGAAAACAAAGTACAATTAGGGCAACCAGTTACTTTTGTTTCAGGGAAATTTAACACAAGTGAACCAGCATCTTGGAGTCAAATCAGTAAATCACTGCTATGGCCACTGTGCTTGATGTCTGAGGCTCATTCCGAATAATACAGAACATCAACTGACATTGGAGGCTTGAGTCAGGAGACTTTAGTTTACGGCTAGCTTACCTGATTGATTTAGAGGAGGCCCATTCTGACACTCCACCTTTCTGGAAATTTGGGTCATTCCACATGGAAGATCTATTAATTTTTTAAAATGTTGATTTTTATTGGACTAGCATGATATTCTGTGGTGAAGCCTGAAAACTTTAACTGGAGTCTTCTACAAGGAAAAGGAATATCTCAATGTTCTCTTTGGCCTCAGCATAACTATCCGGTACAATTGAGATAGTTATGAGTTCCATGTTCTCTGGCGTCTGGGCAGCAAAGATGGCAATTTCTTTTTTTCTGCCACATACTCTCCTTTGCAGTTCTTTTGTCTTCTTGAATGCTAGGACAGGGAGAGAAGGAGTTTGTAGCACATTTGAATGTCACCATATTCAGACTACTTCAGAAGAAACGTGGGGAAAGGGAAGCAGAGGGCTTTCAGAGAGAAGTCCACCAGAGAGTCTGGTATTATCACCTCTTTGCTTCTGCATTTCTAATACCAGAATGGGAGGAGAATGGCACTCAACAGTAGACCTATGCTGATAAGAGCTTCATGAATCAATAAAATCTTCACCTAGCAGGATGGTAAAGCTTCACAGACAATTCACCCCTAGGAAAAAAAAGGTAGTGTAGAATAATATCAAGTGAGTGAGGGCCAGTTTCAAGCACAAGAAATAGCTTCTTGTTGCTTCCAGGTTGAATATGAGAGAAGGTCTTAAAAGTCTTGCTTCTGCTGCCTCTGTTACTTATGCCACAGCCCTTTAGAGCCAAGCTGGCTGCCTGGGAGTATATATAAGGAGGTAAATACTACTGGGAGGGAAGGTAAATTTTCCGACTCCCCATCCTTCACTTCCCCTCGCAGCAGACAGTACCATGAGCTAATTCTCCAGAGCTTTCCTGCTGCTTCTCTGTCCTAGGGCTAGTCCTTTTCCTTCCCACACCCACTCCACATAATTTAATTGACTCAAGTGGTTGATTCTTGCCTGGACAATCCGCTATTCACCGGGCAATAACAATCTAGTGACATTCGCACTGCTAGAAAACTGAGCTGTCTTTGCACCCAAGAGTTTCAGTCTGTGTCCAGCTTTACAACAGCTGAAATGCTCATGAGGGAAACAGAGCTTCATTTATGACTTTTCTACAGTCTCCCAGTTGTAATAGGGCCACAAAATAGTTTAGTTTGGAAGAAATTTCTGGACATCATCTCATCTGAGCCCCTGATCAAAGCAGGAACAACTTTGAGGTTAGGTCCAATTCCAAAGCTGGATCAGGTTGCTTAAAGTCCGATCACTGAGTTTTGAGTATGTTCAAGAGGATATTGGGCAACCTTTTGCACTGTTTCACCACCCTTCGTGTGAGCAAATTCTCCTAGTATCTAATGGCATTTTGCCATATTGCAACTTGTGCCCGTTGCTTCTCAGCCTTTTGCTGTGTCCTGCTGAGATGAGTTTGGCTCTGCCTTCTCTCTGTCCTACAGTAGGTAGTTGCAGACAACCTTTAGCTTCTCTTCTTAAGGCTGAACACACCTAGGTCTGACAGTTTCTCCTCCTAACACTCCTAGTAACACCATCCTCAGTAAATCATTCCCTTTCTGTCTAAGGGTTTTTTATGTTTTGGAGAGCAAGAGTCAGAAAAGAAATGGGGGGAAAAGGTTTCCTTTCTTCTTTAGGAGTTTTACTGATTTTTAGAAATATAAAATTCTCATTGGTTTAGGCAGGAGAAGGAAATCACTTCTTCAAGCCAGTTTTTCCTACATAGATGTGTTTTATAGTGTCTTTTCCTGTGGCCATTATATGTCTTGTTGCAAAGCAAGTTGGTGAACTGACCTTGTGTTAACACTTGTTTCTGGAATCCATAGAACATGGAGCAGAAAATGTTTGCGTGCAATTCAAATCCCAGCAAAGTCTGCAAGCACAAATTTCACAGGTGCATGTTTCACCTTAGTAAAGGGAGGCAGGGCTTTTCCAAAGGGTGGCATAAATCTTTCAATGGTGACTGAAAAATATAAAAAAAAAAGAATAAAAATAAAAATAATAAGCTATCAACAGAAGCATTAAGGACTTTAGCTAATATGAGATCTGTAAGTTAAAATTTTTCCTAAGAGTATATTTTACTGGAAAATGTTTCAAGATTAAGAAACATCAACCTCCCTCCCCCATTTCTAAGGAGCTCAGGCTGCAAGAATGAAAGGGTGCGAAGCTGAGAGGTGTAACAGGTATTTGACTCCAGAAGCAGAGCTGTAACCACTCATCAGCAGCGCTGGGAGCAGAGGAGGTGGCTGTGACAGGCTGGACCAGAAGGAGGCAGCAGCCAGGTGGCAATAGCTGGGCAAATAATTCCATGGTGTGGCCTCTCTGGACAGAGGAAAACGGCTTCTGACAAAGAAACCTTCTCAAGTTTCCCCTTTCCTTCCTGAGAATGAGGAATGGAGCAAAAGCCAGAACTGGCAGACTCTGAGAAAGCAGGGAAGGAGCCCTGCATAGGGAGTAACACTGGCAGCAGGCTCAGGGCCACCAGTGGGACTGGTGATGGAAGGTGATTTCAGCTGCATGGATGGGGCAGTGTCTGCCTCTGCTACAAACAGGGGCAATAAATTGAGAAAAGGAGTACTGTACGTGAGATTATACAACATATGTAAACACACCATGTACATGTGGGAGCTTTTTCATGTTCCATCACATCAGAGCCAAACGTTACTGCAGCACCCAGTGCGCTCAACACTGGGACCAGCAGCTGTTTTTCATGCACAGCTTCTGCTGGTAGATCCTGTTCAGGCTGGATCCTGTTCAGAAGCAAGGCGTGGTGTGCTTTGCTTTAGAACAGCTTTGGTTACACTTATGCAGAGTCTTAACCCCCCTTGCATCATGTGCAAACCAGGAGTAAGCTGGCCCAACATGTATTCCAGGCACTCTGAGAGACCTCCTCCTGGAGGGTACTTCATATTTACACACTTGAGCTGAATATTCCTTGGCTTTTATATAACTGATTTATACCAGTTTAACTTCAGCCTCTTTGCTCCTCTCTTTGCAAGTATGTAAGAAAGTCAAGTGTGGTGTAAGGGTACCAGAATCTCTCACAGTGTAAATTATGGGTGGGTGCAGCTGGCACTGTCTTCACCTCAGTTTTGAGCATAGCTTCTTCTGTTAGCTAGTGGAAACAGTGGTTTTCCCAAGCTTGTCTGGTGAGCCTCATCTCTTAGCCTCTCTCCTCTTGCAGATGCTGCTAAAGTTTCCAGGCTCAGAAAATTTTGGGAAGCATGGCCATCCGGGAGGAATTCTCCTTGGGGCTGCTTTTCAAAGGCTTTTGGCACAGCCGGAAGGAAAACCTTATATATGAAAATAAAGCTCAGGCGTCCAAATTTCTTTTATTTTGAACATCAAAATGAATCAAGTGTCACACTCTGTAGGTGTCCATGAGTTCACAGAAGTATTTCTTTCCCATAAAAATGTAATGGAATTAAAAAGCCAAATAAACTCACCCCAGAAACCTGTCCTTCACCTCTACCAGTTTGCAAGCTTTAAGAACTACGAAACAGAGTGGGGCCTTTGCAGGGTTCACACTGAGAAGTTGTTGAAAAGTGTAACCAAGCGTGACTAATGACAGCATGGCGTGCGGTGTTTGCATGGATTCTGCTTGCAAGCATTGAGCATGTGAAACTAGGTCATTTGGGGAAGAACGTAAGCAGCACGCACAGGAATGCAGACAGAAATTAAGAGGCTCACATGGTGGAGGACAGTCAGAGCGACACAACCAGTGTCTCCTGGTACTGAGCAGCTGCTCAGTTGCATTCTGTGAGCGGCAGGGTGGATTCTTTACCTGGAAGGATTGAGGTTCATTAATTAGAAACCAAGGAGTACTAGGAAGCTGATAATGAATACCAGGGTATTAATGCTATCTGTAAATGAGTATTGGGCAGTTACCTGCATTATGAGAGTTATTTATTCCATTGGAAGATAATGTAGCTCAACAAAAAGTATTCAGTATGCGCTGCTCAGTGCTCCAATCTTCCCCCTGCCCTAAGTACTATGCACCATAAAATACAGATTCCAGAGACGAGACAGGTTTTCACACTCTGAGCAGCTGTGTGATACCTCACATCTGGTTGGAGTCAATGAGAAGAGGGTTGCTCAGCTACTGCTTCTAGACTGAACTTTGTTTCAGGGGCATCTTTAGAGCTTCTAGGAGAAAACTCTGAGGTTCCTGATCCTGTCTATAGTATGTATGTGTATGGCCTTCATCAACACCACATCTATGTCACTTAGGCTGTGACGCATTCGTCTTCCTGTGCTTTCCCAAGGAGGGAAGACCAACAATTTTTGGGGCTGTCTGTCATGGAGGGTAAGAGCCAGATAATGAATCCAGCAGGGAGAGTCTCCAGCAACAACAGAGGCGCTGGGATGAACCATTCATAGACAACTCTTGCCCAAAGTGTTCGCTCACAGCCTCGCAGGGAGGTTGAGCTCAGTTCTCCCTGATGCTGCCAGTCCCGCACCTCCTTCCTTGCCCTGTGCAGTGCTGCCTTCAAAAAATGCTATCTGGGGAAAAGTTTCAAGAGCAACTGGAGGCTCTCTAGAAGCGCCTATAGTCTTGCAGATGGGTCAGACTTGCAGTCATGTGTAACCCCTCAGTTGAGAAGAGCTCAGCCTCCCACCAAGCCTGTGTCATGGAGTGGCTGGGCTCCACTTGGGAAGAGGAGGGATGCTCTTTCCCTCCCCCTCCTTCTTCACTGGAAAAGGATGCAGTTTTCCACCCCAGGGATGCTGCATCAGCATAATTCTGCCTTCAAACCTGAAGGATGGAGAGGAAGGAGAAGCCTGCACAGTGAGAACAAAAGGGATGGCATTCTGCATGGTGGGACCTGGCACAGGTGCACGGCCACGCACAGCACTGGCTCTCCCTGCCTTCCTTGGTAGGGGTGCAGCCCACGGGGCACAAGCCTGCCTCCATCCCTCCCTCCCTCCTGCTGCCATCTGGCACTGTGTGGCCAGCAGCACTCTGGGGAGGATGGATCGCTCCCCATTCCCTCTATTTGTCAGCAGCAGTGCTCAGCCAAAGAATCACAGGGTTTTTTTCCCCATGACAACTTTATACAGGAAGGGTCAGAAGTGCTGTGGGATTATGAAAGAAAAAGATTCCCAATTAAAACTTTTTTTTTTTCTGCAGTATTTTGCCAGTTAGCAATGAGAGATATGGGCTAAAGGCTCTGCATATTAATACAGAATTATCAGTGGTGAATGAAAATCTGGCTGTCTCTAAGGCGTTATTTTATTGGACCAGAGTACATACCCACAAGCATCTCCAACTGCCTTTTAGAGTTTCCTCTGCTGCCATTTACCCTCCTGTCCTATTCCAAATTTCTAAGTGTAGTAACCTTACAGGAAGGGGAGGACAGGCCTGGGTCCATTTTTAGGCTGAATGTGATACCTCTGAATCTATTACAGAAACCACAGTAAGGCAATACGCAGCACTGGCTCTTTCTAGAATCTGATATCCAGTTCCTGCTGCCTTCCCACATCACCAACCGGGAGACAGCAATGCCCGTGCTGGAGGTATGAGGGGAAGAGAGGTACGCATTGCCTAAGACCTCCAGTCCAAAAGCACCATAGTATCACCACAGATATTAAATACCCGGATCTAGAACCTGGTGATTGAGGTGCCCTTAGTATGCCCATGGTCCCAACCCAGGATATGTGGAATAATCTATGTAATTATACTCCCCTTAGTGCTTCAGAGAAGTCCCAGTGACTGTAATACATGCTAACTTAATCTTAGCCACAGAAAAATGTGTTTCTAATTTACAAATTCGGCAATTTTTCAATAAAAGTTGTTGCACTTTGTCTGATCTATTCTCAAAATACGGAAGTGCTTGAAGCATGACCACCTGCAATAACAGATTACTGTTCCCTAAAATATTGCCATACACCTACAATCTGGAGGCGTAAAGCTTCTCTAAAAAAGATCTTTGTTATTTTTTCTAAAAGAAAGAAACGATCCCAAAGTAAAGCTGGTTTTCAGCAGCCTCTCTGCTCCCCAATGCAACTGGCATCAAAGTCTAATGAAAACCTGTTTGCGGACACTGGATCCGATCCAAGGTACACTATTGGCATATTCTAGACCCCTTGGGACATGACTCATATAAAAAACACAAGGCTGTCATCAGATGGCTGGTGGCTCAAATAAATCAAATTTACTTTGAAAATTGAGGCATACCAAAATTTTATTAGGTGAAACTTTGGCATTTCTTATAGCCAACTTGCACATATATATTTTTATTACTTACAGCAGTTTAAAAGTATGCTACCAATCATATGCAAAACAAGACGCGATTGCAAATGTACATTTTTTACTGGGTGGCAGGAGGAACTGTGTTGTTTTCTTTTAAAAGCCCTGAATAGTGCTGCATGTTTGTTAAAGGTGGCACAGCAGAACAGGCCTCTCTGTTTATTTTCCTGCGAGTGGCTGGGCGCACATCCTCTGTTTGTGGTCTCAAGCCCTGACTTCAAAGAGCAGCTTCTCTTACAGAGTAATTGCTCACTAAAGCTATCAACTGCAACGCAAAAATGACATATAATGTTTGCAACGTCCATTTACAAGAAACAGACATAAATGCTGTTGAAGTTCTTCAATAGTCCAGGAGGAACCTGATCATCGGGCTTGAAGGGGCTGCTCCTGCAGCTGCCCACATGCAGAGGCAGAGCCTGGTGTTGCCACAGCCAGTGCAGCGGCCGCTCCTGGCTCAGGTGTATGGGGCTGTGTGGGGTCCCCCTTCCTCTGCCTGCACCGACAGGGGCTCACTGTTGCTTCAATGCAGAAGACCCTATCAAACATAGTAAAACAAAGGTCTAATTCCTCCAATCATCCAGCGCATGAATTAAAATCAAGGCAAAGGCCATATTTTGGAGGAGGGTACATGTTTTTGGGCCTGATGATACAAACCAAATTAAATTAAATTAAAATGCATTAATTTTTAAAAAATGTCTCAGACAGGAGGGCCAAACGCCCATTGACACCTCTAAACTCAGTTTATCCCAGTGCATGGCAAGATAGCCTCTGCTTTAAACTAATAATAAAAGGAGTAAAAAGCTGCAGATTTGGTCTAGTTTTTCCTCAAACTATGATGAAAATCTATGGGAATATAGTCAGATAGTGTCTGAGAAGCATGCTGGCTCTGCTCCAGAATAACTTAATTCACTGTGCAAACACAAAGAAAGGAAAATAATGGCGCTGTAGATAAAAACCACAAGATTGCTGTATCTGACAGTGAGCTGTTTTGGGACAGAGAGACTCTTGGCCAAATGCTGACACCCCCATCACAGAAAAACAAGCTGCTGAGGTTCCCAGTGGCTGGTTTCTGGGAAGTGCCACAGTCCAGTGCTCCATCCTGCTCAGGGGTCGGGGATTCTTGCTTAAAGGAGCTCACCCACCGAGGCAGGTGCTTCTCAAAGTGGTGAGCTTCTTTCTGGAAAAGCACAAAGTGTAAATCAAAACAGAATTTGCCCCAAATATGAAATCCCATGAACCTTAATAAATGTAATAGTCAGTCATAAAGAGTTGGATTTATAGGAAAGTGGGAAAGCATAGCCTTGTCAGTGTGAGCTGAGACCTTCCAGGAGTGCTAGGCAGGGGGTGTGATTCTTCCAGACCATCAAGATAGTTTTAATTCTGTTTCCTTGAAGTAAAAGTCCCTTTTATTTCCATGGCAAGAGCAAGGCCAGGGCTGAGCTGCTGCCTCCAGGGTCCGCCATGGTGGACTGACTGAGTAGCTCTTCTAGAAATCAGGAAACTTGTCCATTTTTTATTTTGGCACAGCCAAAGAAACGTTGTCTGAAGCTGACAAAAGTTTTCTTTGTTATGCAGCATTTACAGCAAATTTAAAGTATGCAGATTCACGAAGCAACACCCTCACTTTACATGTTCCTAATACAATGGGCTGTGAAGGTTTTTCCAGTGGAAATGTGAGGTCTGATCCAAAGCATTTGAAGAAAAAGTTCCTTTCATATTAGCGGACTTTCTCCTTAGTCCTTAATTCCGTGTGTTGCTGGGTGTGTTTGTTTAGTCTGTGGCCAGACATAGTGGCACTCTTCAGGCTTCTTCCCTTATCATGAAAGAATAGACACATACTTCCTTTTGAAATAGCAGAAAACTGAGTCATTAAGAGAGACATCAGCAGTATTTAGTCACTGAAATGCCGTGTTGTGACTAAAAATTTATCCCCATAGATATCTGATCAGTTTCCAGGAAAAAAAACTAATGCAACAAAAATCATATGAACTTGCAAGTGAAGGATAAATAAATTCTGGTAGCCTATGGTTCTCTTGAGATAATTTCTTGTCACTTCAGTACGCTGCTTGAATATTTTCCAGTATTAGTGTTCTCTATCTCATTGTTTTGGCTGCTGTACATATTTCCACAATTTTCTTCCCCCTAAATAAAAAAAAAATAATCATCAGGTCATAAAATGTTTCTACAATTTAATTAAAAAATAATATTTACTGTCTGCATAATTTAAATTTGGCCTACTTTTGCATATGCATCATGATGGAGAATTTAATTACATGATCACATACTATTTTTCCCCACAGGACTGCAATCCTTTCCTTTGCAGAATAACCTTCTTTCCAACTCCCTAACTTTTGATTGATTGACTCTGAGACTGGGAAAAGAGCTGCAGCTGAGAAAGGGAAGTTTCTCCTAGTTATTTAACTACTCCAGGATTTGTTCCTCAGATTTCACCTTCCAGCCATTATTTCCTTTACAGCCCACATCCAATTCTCCTGCCCAGATCCTCTTCTGATCTATCTGTCCTTCCTTGTTTCCATCTCTCAGGCCATGCCTTGTTGCCTAAGCAGTCCCACATTTCCTTTCCGCTTGCCAGCGATCCTACAGGAAACATCTTGCTGCCATAATGTGGCTCTTTCCACCCAGCTATACTTTTGTCCTGCACGAGGTTCAGATCAGAGAACTCCCTCTTCCTCTTCTGGAGGGCTTCCCTGGAGGAGGAGGATGCTGCGGGAGCACAGCAGGAGCCATAGGACCAGGGCTAAGCTGGGACATGCTCATCTCCTGAGCAGCAAAGCCTGTGTGGACTGAGAGCAGCATGAGCACTGCTCTCTTCCAATTGATCCAGTAAAAAGTTCCTGCTTACAGGAACAATTTTTTTCCCAAAGCATACCTAGTCTGGGCAGGTTTCTACAGGACCAGGCCTAGACCTGGTAGAAAGGTAATATAAGAAGGGCTGCGTCCTCCACTGTGGTTGTATTTTAGGTTTCTTTTTTAAAAGAAAAGTGACATCAATTTCTTTAAGAGAGGCAAAGCTGTTTTTTTTCCAAGTGTAATCTTGGATATGGTCATACATTTTCCTTTGCCATAGTATTCATCTGTTTTCTAAAAGATTCACCCAACCACAAATGACCATTGGGAATATTCAAGTCACAGTTTTGCAGAGTTGTTAGCAAATGAAAACACGATCTTCTACCAGGATATGTCAACAGTCGTAGCAAACGGTAGTACAGGTAGCTCTGCAATATCACCCCCACACATGGAGTGATTCTAACTCTAAGCACTGGCTCAAAGCCCAACCTTCCTCTCAGTCTGCTGTGGCAGTGACACATGCCAACTGTGCCACACATGACTGCGCCAAAAAAACCCACCAAGAGACCCTGTTGATAATTTTGCTTAATGAGTGAAGGCTTCTTCTAACATCCATTGAGGAGATGATGGAGCAGTACCAGAAACAATCTCTGCCTCCTAACTCAGCCTAGACACAAGGGAATCCCCTAGTAGAGCAACATAGGTGAACCCTGCATCCCCAGTGTTTGGAAAATTATCTTTCAGAGTCTGTCCCTTTGTGGGAACACTATTTGGAGGGAACACTGCCTTATTTGCATTCTTTTTCATTGTTTCAGACTTCTCTTTGCCATGAATCAAAAACAAATCTTTCAGAAAACTGCATTTATGCTATCGTCTCCCAAATCTGAAACACTTAATAAGTTCCTTGTACAGGTCCTGGCATGTTCAACTGAACCTTGAAAATTCAAGCTAGGGGATGCAAATTTCACAGAAATTAGTAGAAAATTACTAGAACTCAAACGTACATGTGCAGTTGGAGGTTGGGTCCACAAGGACCTCCAGCTCTGCAGAAGACCTGCCACAGTCCTGGGTTATTAGTCTAATTAAAGAGAAGCCAGAGGCTTTGCAAAAGTAATTTCTTTTCTGCATACATAGCTGTTTTATGAACCAGACTTATTTCCTCAGTGCCAAATTGCATTAAATGAATGCGTCCTTGCTAAATAGAGTGAAATGTATTTCCATTTTTCATGACTGAACTACATTTTGGATGAGGGGGAGGCAGGAGTCCCAGTACCATTTCCTGAAGTCAGTGGCAGACCTGCCATTAATTTCAGTATCCCAGGATTTAAGCAGAGAGTTAACAGACCCTCAAATGGTTTTAAGCTCATTGCAAGGTTAGTCCTAAATGAAACATGTGCCATTCAGTTAAGATGCACATTTACACAGCTGAGGATGACAAGTCTAGTTTGACTGAAGACCAGAGGAGAGACCGATGCCTCCTCCTACATGATCTGCCCCCTGAAGAAAACATCTGCCTGCATGTTTAACCAGGAATGTGAACTGCTAATGTAATCTGACCTTTAGACAAACGGAAGAATATCGCCCCGATGTACAAATACGGAAGAAGCTAGAATGTTATGTACTGTTGGCTGTTTTCTACACATGTGGATAAAAACACAATGAAAGTATATAAAGGACTGAAGAATATGATTGCTTAGTGAGTCAGGGCTTCCAGGCATCTAGGAGAAAATAAGAGTTCAGCCTGGTGCAATTCTTGGAAATTATCTGAAGTGGATCTATTGATGTCTTTATAGTAATAACAATGTGTGTCGGGGCTGTGAAATCTTGTTTCACAACCAAATTCATGCAAGCTGTACATTAGGCTAAAGCTCAGAACTTTCTATGAATGATAAAATTTTGAGGGAAGGGGCTTTTTGTAATGCTTCTTTGAGATTAAAGACCTTTCCAGGATCTGGTTGATTAAGCTTAATAGTCAGTATCTACAACGTAAGAGATGTAGCAGATGTCACTAGCTTTTTGTCTGTGGAAAGATTAGAAAGCATGAGAGATCAGAGAGACTTGAGAAGACCTTTGTTCTTTGGTTAGATGGTGTCAGGAAGGGTACAAAATTTAGTTATTTTTCTGATGCTTCATAGCCAAGCTGAAATTTGAGGCACCTGAGGGATGCACAGTCCCTCCCTTTGCATATTGAAGCAATGGCCACACACAAACCCTGGAAAAACCACAGGCACAAGTAGAAAACTCAGCTCTTGTGGCTGGAGAGCAAGTTTTCCTACAATGACAGGATTCAGCTTTCCCATCATGAGGACGGACTGCTGCATATGAGAGTTGCTAATGGGAGTTGGTTCAGTATGGATGTGGCATCAGACAGACTGACCTGAATGATCTGAGTCTGAGTCATTTAAAATTTCTTAGAGCAGCTAAGACTCTTGGTTTCAGAAGGGTAACTGGAGAAATGACAACAGTTTACTGTAGCCATAGAGCTCTGTTAAAAGCAGCCATCAGCAGCCCCGATCAAGAGTCTTGGTCAGTCTGCCAGGGTCTTCCTTGCTTGATAGCACCAGCACTTAAGGGGATATTCAAAGTGTCGCTGTAATGGATCCTCTGAACACATTTGGTCTTCTCACAGCCACTAGGTGCTCAGTTATCCTATGACTAGCTGATGGTCAAGATTTTCTGTTCATTAGCCAATTACCCTGGGTGTATTTTTTCTTGCATACAGTTAGCATGGATTCTTTCACCACCACAATGCACAACTCTAACTTCTGAGCTAAATTCTGTCCAATTTCTGTTTCAGTGGGCATCAATTTCTCATTGCAATCCTTTTGTGTGTTGAAAATGCCTCCTCTCTGCCATCCTTCATCCGCAAGTGCTGCCACTTCTTGCCTTGCGGGGAGCAGTGAATGGGGGCAGTCGGGCTGCCTGCACTGCCTGCACTGCCTGCACTGCCTGCACTGTCTGAGGGCTCTGCATCTCTCTGATGGGCTGTCTACCTCTATAAGAGTAGTGACTCCCACAGTACCAAACCATACACCCACTTTTGGAGATAGATATTACCCTCTTGTTTCTCAGGTATTTAGCATATTCTGCATATTTTTTTTTGCATTCACTGTAGCAACAGTCTATACAGCAAGGATTTCCTCTGTGCATGCTTTAGCAGTGCTGAAGTCGCACCCAGATACGTTTTTGAGCAGTCCCTGATGGTGCTATTGCAGTTACGAGCAGCAGACTGTGAAGTGAGCTTTGTATTAAGACTTGTTCCTTTAATTGTAAAGATGTCCAAATGCTGCTTAATTGAGTGTAGAGCTGCTGCAGTGTATTCCAAGGACTCCAGAAGGTGATTTGGGCTCCTTCTCTCTTTCCCTTGTGAGAGGGCAGTTGTTCTTTTTTGTGTCATTTTTTGCTTGTGTTTGAGCATGCTTTGAAGATTATTTGCCACAAGCAGAGGAAAAAAAAAGCATAGTCCAAGTGCTGCCTGTGCTGTCTGCCTCACCACTAGTTTATCTGTTGTAAAGATTACCAGATACTGTTAGAGCTCCTTGGCGTTTTAGCAGTTGTCTTCACTGCTGGACCAATTTGTAGCACAGAAAGGATCAGGTCAGCTTCATTCAGTCACTGGTTTTTGAATGCCTTCATTTTGCATTTCCCTCAGAGCATCATTAAACTCTTTTAAACTACCAGTGCTCTGTTAATTTCATTAATCCAGCCACATATTCAGAAATTGCTTGTTCTATTTTTTATTTTTATGATTCAGTTCATAAAAAGAGAAACACTCCATGCTCTCTGGTGACTTTTGGGACAGGTGATTTTGTAGAATTTCCACAATCCTAGCAAATGCTTTGTCTGGGGGTTTAATAGGAGCTGTTAAACTACACAGCAGGTTATACCTTTTAGCATCTATTACACTCAGTAAAACCGGCACATTTTTCCCATCAGTTACACCCTCCGTGATTATACACTGCTCCAGTCTCACTATAGGTGGGCCAGGCCTCCACTGAGCAATTAAACAAGTCATTTTCCCGCCAACAGCCGGCCATTCTAATGCTTTTCAAAACACACAGGCGCACACGCTCCCGCGTGCATGCAGGCACAGCCTCGCAACTGCTTGGTTCACTGCTCGCCGGGCCCCGCAGATGCTCTCTGGCACGCGATTAGGTTCATGCCTTCAGAGCCAGCAGCTGGAGCTTTTACACTCAGCCCAACATCTGCAGCACAAAGGTGGTGCACGCAGGAGCTCACGCTTCTGCCCTGGCCATGGAGGAGAGGGCAGCTATAAAGCCCCAGTGTTGTCACTGCACTGAAGCCAAACACTTTGCTGGTGTGTCCCTGCAGCAGGAGACAGCAGTAGCACATTTTGAGCACAGTGTGTGCGTGTTGCTGCTACAGCAGAGTTTGAATATCTCCTGGGGCACAGATGTGGTCAAGGTTTAGGGGGTTCCTGCCTGTCCCTAAGCCCTGCAGGGAGCAGAAAGAGTGGTTCATCTAATTACCTGGAGTACTGTGTCCAGTTCTGGAGTCCCCAACATAAGAAGCACATGGAGCTGTTGGAGTGAGTCCAGAGGAGGGCCACAAAAGTGATTAGAGGGCTGGAGAACTTCTCCTATGAAGACAGACTCTCTCCTATGAGAGAGTTGGGGTTGTTCAGCCTGGAGAAGAGAAGGCTCTGGGGAGACCTTAGAGCAGACTTCCAGTACCTGAAGGGGCTACAGGAAAGGTGGAGAGGGACTTTTTACAAGGGCATGGAGTGATAGGACAAGGGGGAATGGTTTCAAATGGAAAGAGGGGAGATTTAGATTGGATATTAGGAGGAAATTCTTTCCTGTGCGGGTGGTGAGACACTGGCACAAGTTGCCCAGAGATGTTGTGGCTGCCCCCTCCCTGGCAGTGTTCAAGGCCAGGCTGGTTGGGTCTTGGAGCAACCTGGTCTGGTGGGAGGTGTCTCTGCCCATGGCAGGGGATTGGAACTGGATGGTCTTTAAGGTCCCTTCCAACACAAACCATTCTGTGATTCCATGAATTAAGAGCAATTGGTCGTTCAAGACAGTTATATTGAAGATATACTGCTGGGATTTTTCATCAGATCTCATGGAATGAGAAATACAAACTGCACTGAATACCCTCTCTGAGGACATCCCAAGGAATTAAAGATAAAAAGCTCTTATTACTTTATTTGAGCTGCGCTTGGGAATGTCTTTGGAGAACAACAGCTAGCCCATGCTGAAAGCCCATGCCTATGTTCTGACCTTGTTTATTTTGATAGTCCTAATTTTTCTATTGATGCCAGTGGGATGACCAAGATTTTTGATGATTTTCATGTGAGGTTTCTGTCCAGCTCAAGTGGGCTTTTGACTGCCTGATGCTACATATAAATGTAGCTGGTAGGAAAATAAATTACTGATTTTAAAAAGTAAGGCATCTCAAGCTTTAATGTTCCCACTAAAGTGTACACATCCCTCTTTTCACAGTGGAGCTAGCTATTGAATCTTGCAGCTCACTGGCTTTTTATGGAGAAGGACCTCTTGTAAGTGTTTCTTTTTTAACCTTCAGTGAAATGTAGTTACCACTGCAGACCTGCCCAGCAGGAGGTAACGTGGCAACTTCGCGTGAAGAATGTACAGGAAAGTCCTTGGAGCTGGTGTTCCGCAGGATACCCTGCACAAAGTGGTCATGAACTGTTTGAATTTTTCTTTCTGAAGGGAAAACTAACATTTTAGAGCCTGGGCTTTTGCAAGGGAACTGTGGCAGTTAAACTCTCATGATTCCCCATGCTGGGAACTTTCATCAGCTACAATAAAAATAAGAGGAATTGGCTCATGGGACTTGCACGTCCTGCGAAAGGCCCAGAATACAGAGCCTACAAGGCTAGTGCTAAGTGCCGCCAAATTTTCTCCTTTCATCTCTTGGACACGATAAAGACAGTGAAAGTATTTTCATTTGTGTCTCTGGGCCCAAACCGGCCTGGCAAAGGACCTTCCTAATTTCCCATTAGCTTCAGTGAGATTTGAGACTGGTCAGCAAAGAGGAATCTTGCACTTGTCAGAAAGCACCTAAAGAGCAGAGGAGATCCTTTATGTAAGAATCTGATGAGAGCAAGACATTTAAAGTGTTTTAGCACACTGAGATACAATGGAAAATACATTTATGAAACAATAGATCTAGCAAATTAGAGACATCTTTCTGATTATTTTTTTTTGCTCCACAGTTTCATTAGTTTCTGTTAAAATCTTTAACAGATGCCTAATTGACACAGTCAGAAATAGTTTTCCAATCATGTATCACTTTAATTATTCAATGGTTTTTTCAGATCTCTCATGGATACCCCTTTCACTGAGATAAATTATTCGCTGTGTTTCAAGCTTCTCCACTTGAATTGTGCTTATCTTCTTACAACTTTTCCCATAGGAAGATTTTGTAAGAAACTTGGGAAAGGAAGAGGAGAAGAGAAGATGGGACAGGATTTCACGCTATTCCAGCCACAAAGGTACATTTTTCAGAATATTTCATTTGAAAGTTGAAGTCTGAGTGCAACGCTTTACATTTTAATGAATTAACACTATAGCTCTGAGCTAATGGGAAGTGTTTTGTGATACATGTTACTTGGGATTTTGTGCCTGTGTGAACATCCTGTTCTCAGCTGCATAACCCAAAACCATATTTGTGAGAGGAGCCTCTGACTCTGCATGCTTTTTTCTTGATGCTTTGCTTTATATATGTAAAACTAATTTCTGGCTTTAGTGGAGATAGTGCAAACTTTATGAAGGATTAAAAACAAACAAACAAACCAAAACAAAAAAAAAATTCTCTAAACCCTTGCCTTTTATTTTTTAAGTCAATGATAAAATTGTAATCAATGTCAGGATCTTGCCCAAGGTACTGGATTTTTCTTTTTCAAAATTATGAGCTCTCTCAGCCCCTAAAATGCTTCAATGCTTATCATCTCTGAAAAATCAGCTTGTGGAAGCCTAAAATTCCATAAACACCCCAACAAAGGAAAGGTACCTCTTGAAAATATGTTCTCTGTGTCATCTGCTTTCTAATGAAGGCTGATCATGCAAAACAGGACTTGAGGAGCACTACATCCCCTCTATATATGCTCTAAGGCATGTTGCAGGACACCTTTAACCAGCCATGTTCCTGTGATTGCTGTAACGCTTCTTTCAGTATTGTTGTCCTGCCTTTAAAATGCTAACCTCAAGGGGTAGGTTAAAAAAACGAGTTGTCAAAAGCTGTTGGGAGAGATTTTTGTTTCCTTCTGCTTCAAAAATAATTTAAGTTTTTTTGGAAGTGACAATGTCACTGATCACATTCACAGTTCTGATCACTGGGAGACATGCGATCAACATTTCCTTAACACTTTAAGCCAGAGACCACTGCCCATCCTCTCCCCAACTCCCCAGACATTTTCCTTGGGCTGTCATCTCTCCCCATCATCAAATTCTCCATTGTAAATACTATACAGGTCCTCTGGTTTCACAAATCACCCTGGTCACAGGGCTCGCCCAGTCATTTGTAGAACCATTCTGTTCTTTTATGGAAGCATTACTCTAAATGCTTATAATTTATATGAAGGATGTTAATGAGCTGTAAAACCAAAATGTGTGTTCAAGTGTCCACTTCGTGCTTGGCAGCAGCTGAAGGATTTGGGACCCAAAGAAACTGAATGTTGTCTTTCTTCTGGTCTGGAATGGCCCGGGGTTTTCTAGTCTGTCTTGGCTGAGAACAGGCTCTTAGAAGTGGTATAGTGTGATCCCAGCATCCGCTCCACAGCATTGCTGCTGGAGAGGGGGGAAAGCTTCAGGGACATGACAGAAGTCTGCTTTCCACAGCAAGGTGATAGTATCATCTGTGCTGCTTGCTAGTTAAATAGCAGCAACAGGTATAAAAGAAAATAAAAAAAAATAAAGGAAATGAGATGTAACAATAAAGGAATAAGTCTTTCCAAATTCTTAGCACACCTGGTATATAGCATGCGCTTTTACAGATGATAACACTTACCCTTTATGACAGCATTATACATATACATTGGGGTTTGCCTTTTTAAGTAAAGGATGTTAACAGCCTTGAATAAAATTGGGACAAGCAGTGTAAACAGGATGGCATATAAAGTGTGATACAGTATACAGAGGGCAAAGTATGTTTGAAGGTTAGCTTATTAATAAAACATGGCTGGCCTTGATTTAGTTTATAAGAAACTTAAGACATTTATCAACATCTGACTGAACCCATTTCCAGTCTCTTTGGACTCTGTTGTGGATAAGCTGATTAATAAAAGATGATGCCTTAGGAAGGAAACTTAGATCTTTGCAAGTAATGACAAAAGAAAATTCAGTGCTTAATCTACATATGAAAGGAAACTGTGAAAGTAAACTAGTTTACCACTACATCCCAGGATGCCAATCTCTTATAACATTTCATCTGACTTAGTTTTGGCTGGAGTCTGGAAAAGTAAGAAAGAATTCAAAAAATTAAGTGTGGAATTAATTTACAAGAAAGATCCTTGTGCTTGCTTATGGAGACTCTGAAATCTAATCCTGTTCCCTTGTGGCTTCCTCCCCTCAGTGTTTTTTAACTTTGCAGCTTTCCATGTTTGTTTTTCATTTGTCTCCTTGATCCTTTAGTCTTTCCTTTCCCTTAGGCTAGAATAAATTTCTAATATTAAACGAGTGCCACACTTTGCCTATTGATAGTTGTTGCCCAATAAAATGTTGTCCTCAGAAGCCAATTAGTGAAATATGTTTCTTGTAATAACCAGTAATTTGTTTAATTTTCATGCATTCTTGCCTGATAGTCAGCCAAAGAGATGCACGTGCGTAGTTCCTGCCCCTGGGATACAGACTCAGCCCAGCTTAACTGCATGGAGCAGAGTGCTCCCTGCACACGCACCTGGCAGCAATGGTCTCACCTGGCTTTGGCGTTTTGGCACTTGCAGGTTGCATTGGCAGCATGAATGTGGGCTGCTGTCTTTTCAGAGCAGGAAGCAGCGTGGCCATAGCTGCCTGTGTCCTGCCCAGGCGAACACGAGTGAGATGTCTCTGTGAGTCTGCTACGCTGGGACCAGAGTGGGTTTCTCTGTGTGGCACTTCAACACTCTGCAAGGCTCTGTGCTGCACAAGCTCCTTTAGAGTTGAAGCTGAGCTTCTCACTGCAGGGCATAGACAGTCCTGAAATAGACACTGAGGATACGTGTCTAATGTTTAAGTAGCACTGGCATTCAAGGAACCTCTTCCTGACTCTGCAGGGTCACAAGTTTCTTCTGTTATATGACCAGCCTTTTGGAAACTGGGTTTTACATCCCATCCTCCAAACTCTCTCCCAACGATGACCTGGACAAGCAGTCCCTATAAATAATCCCTGGAGTTATTCCTCTGCTCAGCTTCAGCTTCATCATGGTGTTCCTTTGTCCCGGATCCAGGACCAGGCTGCCTGGCTACAATTCAGCAGGTCTGTGTTTGGGCACCACCTCCCCTCACTGCAGTGGGGTGGAAACACTTGCCTTCAGACACCACCCTACTGACTATTCAATATTTTATGCAAAGCAAAATGCTCTGAGAAAATGAGGGGCTGCATCTACCCTAATGTGCAAAATATGTCAGAGGCTCTTTTCTTATCCTGAGGCCAATAGTCACTGCAAGGATCATGTCCATACAGCTTCACCTTCTTTTCCCCTCAAAAAGGGTGGCTACAGCTGCCTTACCTTCTGGGAATCATCTCTGTGATAACCTCAGGCAGAACTGGAAAAATCCCACATTGAAATCCTGTTCATTCTTTTAATATACGGGTGAGGCAGCTGAGCATCCTTCTCCTTAACGCTTCATGGCCAGAGCATGATCCTGTGAACAATGGGCATTTAAACTCCTGTCTCACATCCCACAGATGACTGTACCAACCAATAAAACACTGAAGAAAGAGAAACACATTCAGTGGCTCCTCATTCAACTCTGAAAAAGATGCTGAGTTTGTTGGGGAAAGCAGTAGCTTGAACTAAACAGGCCAGAGAAATGAACAGAGCCTATAGGCTTTCCACAAGAAAAAGATGTAGGTGCCAACCCAATGGGAATATCGCACATAGTGAAAGCTGAGATGGGAGTGACTTTTCTCTGTAGCCCAGAGAAAGCCCATGAATGTCAGAGAAGTGGGAGGTGCGTTACCTCTGCTTTTTGTTCCCATTGTAAATCTTGTCCTAAGAAGTTAACAGTGGCTTGTAACAAGAGGTTCTCCTATTTATTTATATAAACTGAAGCTTACACAAAGTTTCAGGACAGATCCAAATTTTCTTGAAGTCTGGGATGGGGAACTGAGAGATTCCAGTTTAGACTCTCTTTCCATGCCAGCCAAGAACTGAAGACTGCCACATACTTCTGCTGTGTGGGAGATCAGCTTTTTAAGGCCCATTTTATAAGGAAAGATCTCTGGATGCCATTTTATCCTTGGAAAGAAAACTTTGTTCCTTGAGGTATTTTTAAATGATACTGAAAGCTACTTTAGATTAACTTGGATTTAAACAGATTAAGCAGACAGTGTGGAAAGGACCATGCTGAGCCAGATCCTGCACTGGGTTAAATTGGCATGGTGCTCTCAAAGACAAAGGAGTGACAATTAATACCAGCTGAGTATCTGGCCCATTGCATTTAAAGACCATGTCAGAGACCACCTACTTTCTAACACAGCTTATAAAAATGGTTGAAGACATTTAGAGCCTCTTGTGTGAGCTGGAAATTCCCAGTCTGGTTTCTACACCAATGGAGGGCCCAAAATGTAGATGCCGAGTCCTGCATCCAGTTGTGATGTTCAGTGCATTTACTGTAAACAGTCTTGAAATGATGTTGATGACAATGATTTTTTTAACTGCTAATATATACATTTGAGTATTCCTACCCCAATAGCTGGGAACATACATTACTGCAAGGATTTGGAGGAGTGTCCATATAACTTACTATTCCAACTCACTCAGGATTCAGTTAAAAAACTGATTTATCAAGGAACAAATGGGGCAATGCAATTTTTTTCTAAGTTGCTGTAATCACTCTTGAAGCACATCACGCCACATGAGAAGATCCTTTGATAGCAAATACTGATAGCACATCCATGTGCCCTCTGTTGCAGTTTTGCATTAATCTCCAAGCATATTTCCCCACAGTCTGTAGAAGCAGTGAAGTTATAATATTGGCTCTCATTCTACATTCTTACCAGTCAAGATCATTCATTGATTCCTGGATGTGAGGATCAATGGTGGTGGCCATATGGCTTCGGAACAATATGTTGTCTTTTCCATAATGGCATTGTGGCTTTGTGTTTCTCCAGCAGTGATTAATAGGCACAGACATGCGTTATGCACATGTTGATAGGTTTAGATGAACTTTGCATTTTCATGGATTTTTTTATATCTCTCTCTTTTTTTTTTTTCCTTCCCTTTTTCTTTTCAGGAGGCAGAGAGAGGAAGAGTGATTCTGAATCGAGAAAGTGAGAACGGGGTCTTTAGAGAATATTCATCTCTCAGGGACATGGTGTGATTTGTTCAGCAAGGCTAGATGACAGACAGGCTCCATCTAGATGCCCAGGGATAATTATGGCACTGTCCTCCAGGAGGACTATCTAAGGACCACTTACAATAGGCAACCCTGTGCTGTCTCCAAATGCCTCTCCTTACTAACCCTGAGAAAAGTACATGCAATGGCAAGCTAACCCCATACTCCCATCTCCACTAGTTCTAAAAACCAGGAGATACCACACTGAGGGGAACAGATTTGCTTTCCCTACCACAGCTGATGGAGGCATGCCATCTCTTGGGCATTCTTTCTGGGGGGACAGAAGGGGTGGGTCTATGGGCAGATGGATGGATGGATGGATAGATGGATGGATGGACATCATCAGATGCCTTGGATCTCTCCTGTGAAAGGCATGGGGTGAGTACCCAAGATCAGTATTCCTTGGATACGCAGGACACATCAACAACAGACAAACAAGAAATGGCCTGTCCACTAGGCTCTTCTTGCCTACTACAAAACTCAGAAAAAATGCTATTTGGTTAACTCGTGCTTATTAAAGTTTGATGTAAAACTGTGCAGTATTAACACAGAGCCTGGTGAGAAGTGGAAGAGGATGTGGCATACAAAACTGTATCACAGGAGTGTGCCTGAAGCAACCATGGCCTGCATATTGCTATTGCAGGCTCTGAAAAGGTCACATCATCTTGAACAAGGCACTGGGCAATTCTTCCATAGTCATTCACAACTGGGGAACTTGGACTCAAGGGTCCCTTCCCATTCTGTGCAGTGTTTCAGGCTCCTTCCTGCCTTCTCAATTGATCAAAGTGTCTGGACTCCACAAAAAAACAAAACAAAACAAAAAAAGTTTGTGTTTTGGAGGACAATTCATCAAGGGATATGACATTCATAAAAATTACATCTGTACATCTGCCTTGAGAAATAGTTGTGTCACAGGTGGTGAGCGACTGGAAGACAACAAGAAGTATCACATGTGTTTGCTTTGCTCATTTTCCCTTCCCGCTCTGGTCTTCTCACACTATTAGAAGTAGGATACTGGACTGGACAGGCCCTTCATCTCACCCACTACAGCTGTTCTCATGTTTGCAAATTATGGGACTTCAAGCATTTGAAAAACCCAGAACAAAATGGCTTGTTGCCCAAGTACCATGTGGGTTTTGTTTTCATCTTCAAAAAAATTATTAAATTCAAGATGTTCACAAGAAGCAGCAGAAATTTCACAGAAGCTTCTAGAGCACATCAGATTCAAAGGGTTATTGTTGGTTTGATTATTTTCAGTACCAGTGTGTGAAGTATTATATATAAGTAACTGTTTTAACACTTTCCAGGTTCTTTCATTGTGAAATTTATGTTGCAGCAGATTGGATGGAAGATTGAACATCCTCTGAGGTGTTAATAGTATGTATGTTTACAAAGTCTCTCTCTCCTTTCTGATCTTCCATCATAACATCCATATTGCAATAAAAACTGGCAGCTGTTTGGGTGGCTTGGAAAGTGGTTGTCTTTCAGCTCTAAAAAATAATGTATAATCATGTCCTGTAATTGTAGAAATATTCTGTTCCATGTTGGAAATTTTTCAAACTTTTCACAGGTTTCAGGAAGCTTTGGGAATACCAATAGAAAATGGCATCTAAATTTTTATTGAATTTGATTTTTTTCAGGCTGCCACCACACAAGCATTTCTAAAAAAAAGGTGCACCTAAGGTGCTAGGTACTGACAGACATCCTGACAGGAGTAAAAAGTGCAAAGGGAACACTGCAGCTGCCCAAAACTAGGCAAAGAGCTATGAAAAATCTGGACTTTTTGTGATGTTACTGAATGCAGACTGTTTGGCTCAACAACATGAAGGTTACGATACTTATCTCCTTCTACACACTTGGCTTCAGTGATAGGATACTCTGCTAGTCAAGTCAATTTCAAGGCTGAAAAACTACCTCTGGTCATTCCACAGCCAATATAGATGTCCCTCCTCTCTTTCATGGGTGCTAATTGGGTTGGACCAGAGTACAGTATTGGACTTTATCATAGTTTAAAAGAAGGGAGATGGCCCAGGTGCTACCCTGTTCTGCTGAAGGAGAAATTTGCCTTTAGGTAGAACATACACAACAAGGGAAAAGAAACCTACAAACCACAGGATGATGCTAAGGAATACTTGCCTATGAAAAGTTTCCTTTGGTAAAATATGAGCTAATAGCTCAGAAAATTACTCCTTTAACCAATTTAACATCACACGGGGGGGCTATTTTTCCTCTACTAGTTATAAGTTCTAGTAGACATAACTACTTTTAGTGAGTAATGTGTTACAAGAGTGTGCCCTAAACACCAATAAAGCTACACACTCTGGGATCAGGTCTGTGCACAGGCTGCTGGATGTCACAGGGTGTCAAGACATGAAAGGTCAAAAATGGAACTTTTTTACATTTAGCTAGTTTTTTAAGAGATAGTAATGTTTTTATGCACATAATACATTCTGGTAGCTTCACAATCTTGTTCTCGCGCAGGAAAAATATAAGTTTTTCATATTAAGTCGGAGTTTTCATGGTTTATAGAGAATACATTGAGGACACAAAAGTTTTCTTGGAACAATAACACAAGACTGCAACATGGAGACCAAAGAGGCTAGCTCCGAGGAAATAGAAAAAATTTGCAATATTTGGCACTTTCTCTGTGATATAAAGTGCATGTTATTCTCATTTAGCACAGAGCTGACTTGAACAATAGAAATGTTTGTTAATACAGTCTGCTCCACAGTGACTGTAAAAGTATTTGCTGCATTTGCTTCTTAGATGCTGTAGCTCTCTCTTTTCACACCTTTCCCCAGATTTAATCTCTGCAGTATTATTTATGTGGCAATATTAGATTCAATTTACAAATTACAGCCTGCTGCAAAATGGAGCTGTTCTTTTCCCTAGAGGTACCAGCAACAGTTACATTAATCTTCTTTTAAAAAATTATTCAGGGGCTTTCAACATGCTGCCAAGAGCTCCCTCCCAGATTCCTTTGTAGTCCTGTTTTTAATTGTAAGAATATCTGCAGAAAATATAACATGTAAAGCCTGGATCCCAGTGGAGCTGCGTGCTGGCAGGGGTCCTACAGTGAGCACCAGATGGGTGGAATTGGGTTTATTTTATCTCTTCCAGCTCAGTACTGTACGTGGATCCTGACACAGGAAGGTGGTTTTGTCACTGGGTCGCTGAGAATGTCCTGGTGGGGCTCCAGCGGGAGGGGTGCCTGCAAAGGCACTGCCACTGAAAAGAGGGGAAAAACCCATTGCACAGGGTGCTCCACTGTGGCAATCCTCCACCTGCATCTGCCTGCACCACACTGCAGAGAGACCCGAGGCTGCTCGAAAAAGCTGCTTTGCAGGAGGTTTGCACAGACTGCGAGGTGCACCACACTAACACCACTGTTAGGGTTCATTCAGAGCGATGCAGCATATCTCCGTGCCCCATGAACACACACCAGGTGCCATGGTGCCCAGCGTCGGGAAGTCTCAAGTTAGGGGCAAGCACTGTTTATGCCCCAGCACTATTCCATCCCTGTGAGCCTCACAGAGCCATTCCTGCTCCTCCTCCCTCTGCTTCAGCTGTGGCTTGAACTCCGTGGCCTAATGACAGCTGACAAATCCCCAGCTTTCCTAACTGCTCCCTGGGGGCTGCTGCACCACTTGGCTAGGACCAAAAACTAGGTACAAGGCAGCAGAGAGAGGATTGCCTCTCCTGGCTAGAGCTGAGATGGCCTGTTTGGGTGAGACCTCACCATCTGCTGAGTAGAAGAGGTCAGATGACATGAAGTGATGGTCTGTCCTACTCTTCTTTTCTAAAGCAATGGCATTCTTTTGAATCATCATTCTTCTGCTGATGTTGGCAGCAGCCTCGTGGGAGCACAGAAAGCCTTGTGCCCTGGGTCAGGTAGTATGATCAGGTGTGAAAATACTTGGTCAGCTCACAGGTAGGAAGAAAAAAGGTGTTTTTAAAAGTTTGGTATAAGACTCTTACAGTTGGCATTGACTCCCAACATTGTAAGACAGCTCTGTTCAAAATCTCCTCCAGAAGATTTCTCATGAAAGGAGCTCTCGGGTGTTGTGGTGGTTTTGCCCAGACCTGGTTCATATAAACTCTACTTTCTCAGAGCCTTTCCTGCCCAACCCAAGCTGTTAATCACCTCAGGCTGTACCAACCCCATACCTTGCATAGGGAAAAAGAGGATAAACCCCATGTAAGAAGAGAAATGTCTTCTACAAATATACATCAGAAATGAAAGGAACTCTGTGAGTCCATTACTAAATGTTGATGGTTAAACTCCTACTAATGAGACATTATGAGACAGATGCATTCAATCAGTATTTCTGTTCTCGTGGATCAAAGCTGGAGGAAGTATGAGTATCATATGATGCTGATGAAATGTTTTCTGGTCTAACAGTAAATTGGGAAAATGCAAGTCAGCTCAGATCAGTTTGAGTCAGCAAGACTGAATGAAATGTCCTCAAGACTTATTAAGGTAGCATCTAAGGAACTTACTCTTTCTCTAGGCAAGTAGTGAATGCTGTGCCTGTACTTAAGAAGACTGAGAGGGATAACCCAAATAATTGTAAAGTGGCTTGCCTAGCTTTCATTTGGGAGAGGCACATAGGAAATGGCTGATACTGAAGGCAGAATTAAAAATCTGTGCCAATTACTATGACTTCAGGGAAACAGGAGCTTGTCAAATCAATCTGATTTCATTTGTAGAAAAATCATTTAAAGACTGGAAATCTGATAAATAAGTCATTGTAAAATTTAAAAAAAATAGTATTTTTAAAAATATCTGACAGATTTCAACATAGACATTTTATGGGCAATTATTGATGGGTGGAGACTTTCTGGAAGGAAACCACCCCTTTTTCCTTTCCACCCAATGTGATCTATATTTAAATCACAAATACCACATAAACTATTGCTAATATATTTTTCAGATGAGATAGACTGGGATGTAATAAAGATGACAGTGCTCTCGTGCGTGAAGGTGATCTGGTTCACTTAATAAGCTGGGTTCAACCAAATGCAGCCAGATACATGCTCATGTTTAGAAACAAAAATGTATAAACTATGTTTACAGGATGGGGCACTGCATCATGGGAAGCGTGAAAAGGATTCTGGGAATTGTCACGAAGGATCAACTGTCCATGAATTCTTAATATAATTTTGTGGTTAAAAAGCCTAATACGATCATTGGAAGTATAGAGATGGGGACTGGGAAGGGGAAGGTGATATTCTGTCTGTGTAAGGCAGAAGTAGGACCACTGTGGTAGTGGCCACTGGAGTGGATAGAGGAGCCAAGGGTGCAATAGTTAAAGGATCAGGACCTCTATATGAGACACATTTATTCCATGATTGTTTCATGATGGATTACCCCATAAAATAGCTTCCAAAGCATTTCCATGAAACAGCAGAAGATCATGCAACTCCTCTGCTGGACCCTCCCTCAAGTCATGTTTTCTGGATTAGGTTCCAGGGGAAAACAGTAGGGGTTGCAGCTTTCTGAGGCGAGTTCCATGTTGGATACCTGCCTTTGTGCTGTGACGTGCTGCCTTGGCTAATAAATCGTGACCTGTGTGGTTATACTGGTCAAATGCTTTCTCAGCCAGAGCAATTCCCAGCAAATCAGTGGGCTCCTTTCACAGTGCCCATCTGACAAGCACTGGGTAGCGCACAGATGGTTTAGATATAAAAAAGAATGCTGCATCGATGCTGTATGTGTGAAATGTTTCAATTATTCCTAAAATATTTTTAATGTGTTCCAGATTTATCAGGCAAAATGTTTAGGAAGTAATTGGAGTTTATTCTGTTTTTCATTTCAGTGTAGTATATTATAATAAACACATGTTCAAAATACATTTTACGTATCACCAAATATTTATAAAATGTCTATAGGTGGAAATCCCAAGGTCACTACAGTAGCTTTGTTTTCCAGTTTGTTTACAGGGATATCAATCATTAGAACCTATGTCTTTTTTTCCTGTCTGCACCTTGAATCCTTCTGCATCTGCAGAGATAGTGGATAACCTGTTGGTTTGATCCGCATAGATATAACTAAACCTTCGTTGATGGCAGACGCTGAATTTAATTCACCTTTATGTCATTGCCTAGAATAATAAAAAAATTCCAGTGGCATTTCCAAATAGATATGTATGTCTGATGTTTAATATTTGACCATTTTACAGGCATTTGCCCATCATAATTAAAAGACAAATTAAATAAATATCTATCCCAAGCAATGCTGGTTAGGAAATCAGAAGGAAGATGGTATCACCTTCCATGAGGTACACTCTGGGTTTTTGCAATGAGAACTAGTTGGTCTGTTGCATGCTTTGCTACCTGTCTTGAGAAATACTGACAAGGCTTGGAGACACTATATACCAGGGTACTTTTTCCACTTGTTTTAAGACAAAAACAGGCTGCTTTCTGCTGGTCCTCTTGATGTCCCTGGAGATTTCAGGGGGGGGAAAGCAACATATTTTCCTAGCCTGAAGTCTGGAAAATATTGCACTTAGCAATTCCCCAGTTACTGTAACTGAGCTCATTTTATTTTGGCTTTTAGGTTTTTTGTTGTTGTTTGCTTATAATTATATCCAAAGTTTTAGCTAAGCAAATCTCCTTGACATGGCAAAGTCTTGCATCAACTAAGACATAGTCTGGATTGTGTGCATTTCTGCCGAGATCAACATATCTCTTCCCATCCTTGCCCCGGTTGTTAGGGACAAGCTTGTTTTCCTTTTCAGCTCACAGACTAATTTTAGCGGTGGTGGGATGGGAAGAGTCACATAAAGTGCTCTAACAGCAGAGCTCTTCACTGGTAAATACCCCTTTCCAGTGCAGGACTGGCAAAGGAGCATCTGGTGCCATCTGCAGAAATAGCTACAAACACATTGACTGAACCACAAATCCCAGATTCCCACAAAATGCCATCACATACAAACATAGGCACATACTGTCCTTTTTTCAATTAAAAATACAAGTTTGTATGGCTTCAACTGGTAGTACAGTGCACAAGGAAACAGTATGATCAAAGCCTTGGGGTTTTTCTTCTTTGCTGCTCTGCCTCCCACCTTTAATAAAAGTGTTAAATTTAGCTCTGTTACAAGGTTAACTTCAATCTCAAGTAAAATCTAGACATTTCTGGCACTGTCTCCTGTTGCTGTCTTAGTAAATACGGGTATTTCTGAAAGAAAAGGATACTTCCTCAATTATCATTTTACTAAAAACATACCATTTTACAAATGCTGTTCTGCAATATCCTTTTAATCTCTACAGATTTATTTTATATATTTACACTGCTAAAATATCCATATAGTCAGCCCTTCCTCTTACCTTACTGCTGTTACCCCATCACATCCCCCTTCTGCAGCTTCACCATCTGTAGGCTCTGAGGTAAGGAGAACTGGGGGCAGCAAATGACTTTGTGACACTGGAAAGATCATGAGATTAAGAACAGCCTATGTCCATGATGATGTGTGAGTTCTTGCTCATTTTGCATCACTCACAGACAGTAACATCAGATGTAAAAGAGCATTTCAGGAAAAGGGAGTCAGTGAAACTAAACACAACTTTGGTTTATTTATCAGTGTTAGTAATTCCAGTCCATGAAGATAACAGGTGTGCATATTGAGAATGTCTACGTAAAAGATAATGACAAATTAGTGCAAAGAAGTTGGCTAGCATCAGATCTTTCCACTAATTTTGTATAATAGTTTATCAGATAGAATAAAGAGCATAGTCAGGTTTTATATGTATGCATCACAAAGCAGTATAATCAAGATATGGTAAAGAGTGATCTGGACATAATTCACAAACCTAAGGTCAGATAAACTTAAAGAACATATTTTTCTGTTTTTTTTTCTACACCTATGTAGATTGAGACTAACTGTAGCACAGTTGTGAATTCAAATTAATTTTAAACAAATCTCAGGCATAACTCAAGAAAATAATGAATTCCACTCACATGAAGAATGACTGCAGTTTCAAATATGCAGAACCACACTATGCGAAAGAAAAGCTGGTTCAAGGGCTTGGCTGCTAGTTTGCACTAGGTAATCTTGGTTCCAGTCCAGCTTCACTGAAGCCATGGGAGACGCCCTTGGGAATAGGACTCATCTCAGCTAACTGCAGCAGCTGAAAGCCCAGGTGTCTAATCTGGGGTTTGGGTTTCCTCTGCAGCTGAATGGAAAGAAAGGAACTCATCTCAGTCTAAGATCAGACTCCGCATTTTCAGACGGCGTTAAGTCAGGCATGGTGAATCTGGGATTGAGGGTGCAGTTACAGAAGCAGTCAGAGCAATAACAGTGTGGGCACTTACTGAGGGATAAACCATCTCAAACTCTTCTGGTGAGCACTGCAGCAGAACCACAACTAGGTAGTTTCTGTATATACCAAAGAGTGAGCATGTGCATATATAGTTGTACATATATATACATCTGTGAGTACATAAGTGTGTATAGACACTTTGCCATAAACCTATGTATATGCACATATACATGTATATAGATGCTGGGCTGATTGCTATAATGGATACCCATATGCAGGGTCTCTCTGTAACTTGCCTATAGAACAGGGATAACAGAACATAGTGTTTTAGTCGCATTATGGGTGAGGAATGTGTTGAAGGTTGTGATGCCCTCGGGATGGAGATACCCTGAGATGTCATGGAGACACCTGAGCTTGATTCAGAACCAGAATAGCCCCAGTGGGGGGGGGAACGACAAAGATGAGAGCTTCTTTCTGCCTGACTTGCTCAATACAACAGGCGTAGGTGATGCCCACCACAGCCCTTTTCTGTCTGCATAAGCAGTGTGCTGAGTCTGAAAAATTGTCCTGCATCCAAATACCTCTGACAATAGAAACAATTTATGTTTGTAAGCATTAGTAGCATGTTTTCTAATTGCAGGATCAGGCAGTTAATACCGCCACTAATGTAATACTTCTAAACACCCATAAGTTTACTAACTGCACCCTGCTGGGACTCACATTAACACTTAGTAAATAGACTATTCAGAAAATGGCATGGTAAGAGTTACACCTCCAAGTAATATTCTATAGAGCTGCATACAAATTGTAACCACATTTTCATAAGTGATAAAATGTTTTATCCTCTTCTCAAAAATAAATGCCATAAAAGCCAAATGCAGTTCAAAATAACAAAGGAAAGGAAGGATATAGCTGGGCAGGATTTGAATGGTTTTGATTTCACATTGTCAAGTTGAACACTTTCACAGGAATTGGGCACCTAAATACCTTTGTGGGTCTGGCAAGAAGTTCTCAGCCACAAAGTATGGACAGGGAAACAGAAGAAAATTCAAAGTTGCTAATGTGTGGTTCTGCTTTAAGGACTAGCTAAATGAAACTGGCACCACTAAGAAGTTGGTGAGATTCCTGAGCTTACTCCATCTGCCTTGCTTGTTTAAGTGATGAAAAGCCCTTCTTCTGAGGCCAGTCCTAACTATACCAGCATGAAAAGGATGTTCCAAGTTCCAGTCCATTTCACTCATGCGGCCCCTCTTGCTTGCACGACTGTGACAGAGAGCTTCATTTCTTCTACAAAGCATTTATCCCTGCTAATGCAAAATAGCAAAAAAAAGGGAATGATAGGAAAAAAAAGGACTGGTTTTTTGAACAAAAGGTTTTGAGGAAAAAAAAAGCTTTGCTGAGCAAACCACTTTAAAAGAGCAACAGTGGTGTAACTAAGAAAATATGGAGAGAAAGGGAAAAGTTAGGAAAACTCAAATGTTCCCTCTTTTCCACCCTGATATACTTCAAAAGGTTAAAAACCTCAGATCATATAAGTAAAATACTCCAAAGCATGGTTTTGATTAAAAAAGGCTTTTTTTTTTTTTTAAAAAAAAAAAGAAGAAATAGAAAGTTTCGTTGTGAATGTGTCCCCAGTTTTGGTTGCTGCTCTATGAAAGATAGTCCTAAGCATGGTTTTCAGGTCTAAAGTTCCATTTTCCCAGCAAAAATCTGACTAAATCCTAGTCACATTTTGAGAGAAATCTGGACAAAGAGAAATTATTCATGTGGAACAGATTCCTCATATGGTAGGAAAGCTGGTCTGTAATACTTGTTCTTCTGCATCTTCTTCCAATCAAGACAGGGACCTTCTGGACTTCAGGTGTCTCCACTACTACAGGTTAGAACTGTTGCATCCTTTTTTTTTGTTTTTCGTATACTGTATTAATTAAACTAAATGATGGTATTTGTAGAATCTTTTGTCACAATAGTATGAAACACTGGAAGAAAAGAAAGGCAGAGCAGATCAGGGCAGAGAAGAGAAACAGAAAAATATTTCAAGATATCTTTCTGAGAAAAGCAGGAAATTATTGTTTCTTTGTCTAGAAAAGAGCACATATCCTCTTAGTTAGAATGATAATAGGTGCGTTTGGGAGGAATATAAACATTTATGCTATGGGGCATATCCACAGATAAATAGTTAGATGGTCAATTTGTGAACAATTAGTCTGTCATTTGTCTGCTTTCAAAGTTTCTTCCATCCTCTAAAATCACTGTCACTGCCCAATCAGGAGGATCTCTGCTGGCCTGAAAGGGTGCACCAAACCCTTTTTTGGATGAAGTAGCTCACATACTTTGGCAAATGCCTGCACTAGAAAATAAAAACCACACCTAGAACTCCATAGTTCCTCAAGTTTAATCCCTTCCCACAACTGCCCTTAGATGCACATCACGAGCTCAGCATAGTCGTGCTAGTTCTGTTGACAAATTGCAGTAGGGTTGAGTAGAATTGCCTACTCCAAAACCTCAGAATCCATGGACTGCCTCTGTAAGCTCTGGATCATGATCTTTGATTCTGACCTCAAGACGATTCTTTCACCATTCTTCCAAAACAACTAGACACCATATGGCAGGTAAGAGAGCAATAGTCTCACCTTACCACTAACCCTCTCTTTTGGCCAAAGGGGTGATTCCAATTTCACAGTCAGTGGTTTTTCAAAGCATGGTGCTCCTCAAATCTGTCAGAGCAGGAGATGAACATACTGCCATGAGATGCCTTTACATATCATCTCTGCAGTATCTCTGCTGGAGTGAGTTAATGCAGCTGCTTCTTTGGAGACTCAGAAAAGGAACTTGCATCTTGGAGCTGCACTAGTGGGAAACAATTCCCAGGCCAGCCCTGTCTTTGCGCTGTGGGTGATCACCAATCGATTCCAGGTGCTGCTCACCATGTCCCTAATTTCTCAGGTTGAATTGATGCCATTCAGAGACTTTCCACCATTTGAACAAAGCTGAAAGTTAGCTGTGCTACAGAGAGCTGTGCTTACACATGGGAACAGTCATTTTGTCACCAGCCTTAATATACTTTGGCATCTCACCTACCCTATTTACGATTCTTCCCATCTTTCATTCTCATTTTATATCCTTATCCCTCTGGGAGTCTTTTGCAAAATAGGTTCTAGTCAGAGGGGTTCTGGAGTGTGGTGCCAATGCATAAGGCAGCATCAGACGTCAGCCTGCCATTGCAGTGTAGTTTCAAAAAATAATGATGTGCTGCTTCCACCTATTCAGCAGTAGCTACTTCACCACCAGCTCTGTGAAAGTAACTTCTGCAGAGGACTCCTCCTCAGCCAAGGGCGGCCTTCTCCCTATGATCAGGAGAGATGGATACTTTTGAGGCTCCCAGGGACCAAGTCATGCTACCAAAATGGGTCTCCTTTCTGCCTATACTGACTTTGCTGGGAAGCTGACACCTCAGGACTTCTTTACAAGGGCTTTGGGGTTAAGTGTTGGGAAGTGGCAGGCAGTGTTGCTCCTCAGAGCAGTACTCCTGCCATTGTGGCTGGACTGGATTTGCTCTCCTTAAAAAGAAGGACAGTGGGAGGCAAAGTCCAGATTTCCCACCCCTGTTTGATCATCCTCATCAGCGGTTAGGACGGAGATCTTGAGCTGTAACTGTGATGGTAATACAAACACGGCCTTAAGCACTGACATGGGATTGTCCAGCCTGCATAGCTGCTGCTGTGTTCCCCACCAGGCTGTGGCTGGTGCCAACCACCTTCTCCCAGGCAGTACCAAGCCCTTCTCACAGGACAGCTGGGGCCAGGGACTGTTCCTGCTCAGCAGCAGGGATAAAGGTGACCTCTTTGGTGAGAGTTGAGAGTATCTCTGCATGGATGTGAGATGTGGCAGCAATCTGCTCTTAAAGAACAGAAAAGGCTCTGGTCTATATGCTGGTACAACCTTTGGATGCCCAGCAGCAGGTCCCTCTGGAAAATGTACTGCAGTTTAGTAGTGAGGAGATCATCCCTACCACGGAGACCTGGCAGTTCAATCCAAGGTCCTTCCCGGCAGGCTCAGTAATTTTTTTAAGTGCCTTTTGCCTCATCTCCAATGATGACTGTGGAAATGTTTTCTGATAACCTGACAAGGATTACATCAAGCAGGAAAAAAAATCAAGAGGGTGTGAGGGCACAGGAAGAAGTGCAGCCTTCCTTGTGCTGCGACAATTTCTTAACTTTGGGAGAAACTGTGTTTGCAATTTTCACAGGGCATTAGTCTAATTTGTCTGAAGATCTGTTTGTGATTTGTGGGAGATGTTTGTTAAAGCTGATACAAAAGGTAATACTAGGATTTAAACCTTGGGGCTTTAGCAAATAACCACTATCTTTTAATAGGAAGTGAGTGGCACGTTGGTTGTCAACTCTAATTTCTCCTCTAGCCTGAAAACCTTCTCCATACTTTTTCTATTATCCTGTACTACTAACTTTTACAAGACTACAGGATCTGCCTTTTACTCAGGATAAAACCAGAAGGTAGAACCTTTAACAGAGATTCACCATGTTTCAAGAGAGTATATGGGAAAGCATCAAAGCAGGGGACAAAGTTAACATTGAAAAGATGCTCTCAGAACACCCATTGCTCCTGTGGTTTGTGCATTATGCTGTTTTCCAAGAGATCTGGATTTGATGTCTTGTCCTTTGCTTTCTGGGGCGAGGAATACTCTGAGCCCTTTCAGAGTGGGGAGGGGTATTAAATAAGGAAAGAAAGGACCTACGGCAAAGATCAGAACAACAAAACAATACACAGAAAAAACAAAAGGACTGAGAATACTCAACCCTACAGTACCTAACAATAATTTTTAAAGGCATGAGTTTGTCCAATGTGTTGTTTATTCATCCAATTTATTGTAATGATGAACAGCTTTAAAATTGGAGTAGAATGCTAATTCATACTTTATGTATAGAATAAATGATAGGCAGCTGTGGGCCAGGGGGCCGTTGGGGGCTTTCTGGCAACACAGACTGTACAAGCAAAGGAACATAACTCAGCGTCTCTGTTAGCAATGAGAAAATATATATTTCACATTAAGTAGTTCTTCCTACCACTTAACGAAAGCTGGGTGCATGTGACATTGCTATTGTCATGCAGTGATCAGTTTTGTGTGAATTTGGCCTGTACTTACACTGGGCTGCAGAAGTCTTTCAGTGATATTTGAATACTTTTGAGTGTAGGAACAGGAGTGGACTAAAGTTTCTCACCAGCCCTTATCACCAGACAGACAAATTACTTGAGAGGCACCTTGAAAAGCAGGAAAAATTAAGCAGGAAAAATTCATTTCACTGTACTACTTGAAATGAAATACTGGGATGTATCCACCTACCCTTAGAGGGTCAGCCAAGGGCAGTGAGGTCATTCTCTGCTTTTTTGCCCAAGATTAGAAAGTTAGTCCATGCGGATGTTTTGACATTTCTGTGCATGAGTGATACAGGGGAAGAGGCAAGGTTTGATGGCAGCATGGTCTTGAAAGCAGAGCATGCACTGCAGTTCCGGAGAGCCAAGGGCCAGAGGAACTCTGTCATGGGCTAAAGCAATCTGCACCTCACACTTACTGCTGGAAATCTGCAGTAATATCAGAGGCAATGCAGGAAACAGAAAATGGGTACCTCGCTTTCCACACCAAGAACACCACCTGTGCAAAAATGACATCAAAACCAGAACATGTTTTCCAGTAAAATACAAATCCACATGCATCTTGCATGAGCTCAAATACTGGTGCAAAAACGCCGCTCTCCTCCCACTCAGCAAAAGGTCTAGCTGCAGTTGTGAATCACACAGGCAAACACAGGGGCAGGTTGAGAATGAGTGTGGGTTCAGGCTGTGGTTTTGCACCACGTGTAAAAGGAGTGCTGTTTGCACAGGATGGTGTGAAAGTTTGCCAGTCGACTGAGCCAGGTGGATTGCTGGAATGAGAAAGGGATTGAATGCGGGGAATGGAAACCAATGTATAATAAACCCAGTGATGGGCAGGAAGTAGGATTTTAACTGAAAAAACATGTTTTAAATCTTAGAAGAAGTCTTCATTCTAAAATTCATTCAGGAAACCCTGCCAGACACCAAAATAACCATAGAGTCCCTGGCACTTTTTGCAAGAGATATTAAAATATCTCGGTAGTTATTTCTGGATCAAACAGTAACTGAGGACAAATGTCCAATGCCAGTCAAACCCTGATATTGCCTACAAATGAAATCCAAGTCTAAACCCATACCCAGGAATAGGCCAGTGATGACTGTCAGACTGCATCTAAGCATAGAAGATGGACTCTGATAGAAATATCCTCAAATTTGTCTCAAAAGTATCACCTTGATTCAGCAACAACTCAAATTCTTGGCTCTGTGGCAAGTGAAAGCCTGACTCTAACACCAAATTTGCACATAACTTGAAGCCTGGTCCTACCACCAGCTGTGACATGGCTGCGGAGTGCTCGATGACTCTGCCGGACACAAAACTGCTCACACCTAGATGATCCATTTCAGTTACAATGCTAAAACTGGATCAACTAGCCTTGTAATTGAAGGAAAATGCCCAGCACTGGGTTTGCAGCAAGAATTACGACTCAAGATGGGGTCTAGGACAACATGAGGATGATTGATGGCTTTTGAAGAGATCTCCTATCCAAGTGCCAGACTAATGTGATGGGGTCATATCTTGAAAACAGCCAGAGTTTGCTGTTCTTTTCTGGAGGCAGCTGTACTAACTTGTGTAACAGGTTTGGACTTTGGGTTAAAGTGTGAAATAACACATTATGACTGGATCTAATAAGGGCTACTTAGGTTTACAACCATTACTGTATTTCTTTTACTTCAGGATTGGCTGGAGATGATGTCAGGGTGATGTATTAAAAAATCTTGGTGATAGATGTTGATATATTTGAGCAAGCAAATTTTAATTAATTTGGGACTATACATGGCACTTGGGCTAATGGCTAGGAAGTCTCAGAATGAGATTAGGGATAAAGTTGTGATTTGGCTGCATGGACTTGCATTCCTGTTTTGTGATGAAGAGACCACTAAGCTTGGCTTAGCACCACATTGCCATGCTGAGCTGTCTGTAAGCTCAGCATCACCAATGAGTCTGGAGAATGGGGCAGGGTTTGGGCCAGGCTTCATGCCAGGGAAGGCTGATGAACTGAAGCAGGTGAGTAATACAAAAGGTAAGGACTTGTGTTAAACTTTGCCTCACCGTTGCACAGCAAGTCAGTGTTATCAGTGGGATATAAAGGTTCAGGGACCCCAGCCCTATGGCACCTGTGAGGACAGCAGAGCTGCACCGGGGTGGTAATGGGGCCAGCCCAGTCCCACAGCCACAGCCTGTAGCTGGAGGCGTGCATCTACTGTAACTGCAACAGCTACTTCTGAGAGAAAATAAAAACAAACAGAAGAGAAAAGATAAAAGGAAAAATATCTCCAGGGCCAGCTGGGAAGAGCAGCATCAGATTCTCAGACCACAGGCCTCCTCTGAGGCTCTTTCCAGAGCAGCATTTTATAAGGTTGAAGATGAAGATGAAGAGGATGATTTTCATCATGCTTTTCCCTCAGTAGAACATATTTTTCATTGGGACCCACTCAAACTCCTTATGGGGTGTTCCTGTTTATGATGTTGTTAGTGCTGATTGGAGTATGCTAATCAAGTGCAAATGTTTGACTGGTCACTAAGTTTCTGTGTGTATAAATATTATTAGACAACATTCACTGATTATTTTTTATTACTACATATTATTATTATTATTACTAAACTTTGCTGTGTGCTGTATTTGGTTTTCTCTAATATGAACTAAAATGTACAAACCAAGAGACAAAGAAAGAGGGGTAGAGAAGGTCAATTCCCACAGCAGTGAGAGCTGCTTCCCATGAGGCCCTGTTCTTGACAATGCTGCCAGGGTTTGCAGGTGCAGGGCCATGAAAATAACAGCAGAAGAACAACAGCATAAAAACAATTAAAGAAAAGTACTGCCAAAGAGAGTCTGGAAAACACTGCCTCATCAGCTTCAGGAAAAGGTTCTGGAGCTGCAGATCGCAGGCTCCCAGCATTATGACGGCAAAGGCAATGAGGTACTTAAGGCACTGTGCAGCACACGTGTGAGAGACAAGCACTGTTTTGTAGCAGAGTGACAAGTCCTGGAAATTTCTATCCAGCTCCCTGAGGGCTCCCAAGCCTTTACAGGAACAGCCTGTCAATAAGGGACATAAACAGCGGTCCCCTGCAGCAGGCAGTGATGGTGCTTGGGATCTGTGATGGGTCAGAAACAGTTTGTTCGAGTGGATTGAGGCTTTTATGAATTGCGTCTGTCTAGCTTAGATGTAGGTGTTCCTGGTCCCAAAGGGCTTCTTTGGTACTTAGTCCTGAGCCTGGCAGGCATCACCACTCCTGGCCAAAGGAGAGGCTGGATTTCAGTGTCTCGGTCAGACTGGAATCAGTCAATGAGTTACATCCAGGGATTGCTGACATTTTTTTCCCAGGTGTGTCAGGGAGCAAAAAATCATCTTTTTTTTTTTTTTTTAAGCCAGGTGTGACATAGTATGCACATGGCTGCTTGGCTAGAAACAACACGAGCCCCAAACCTACTTCTTAGGTATTTGCTGTGAAACTAGACACAGCAATATGATAGCAAGTCAGAGCGAAATGGGAAATAACCACTTTCCCTCTTCTGAGCATGATCTGTGACACACTATTCCCCCCCATATAATTACTGATTTCATGCTATTATTGTGTTAGAAGAATTCTTTGAAAAGCATAACAGATCTTTACCAATAATTTAAACTAGCTACCAGTCTACATCCTGGTTACTGCATATCTACTGCCAAGACACTGTTTTGGTAACAGTTAATAATCAGCTGTCTGGACTACCTCACCATAAACATTACAGGGTTTCATCACTCATGTTTTATTTAATTCCGCTTGTCATCAAGGTCTATTATTGGAGCTTTACAATTTTGTTCAAGAGAGCTGATTTTTACTACTGTTGAAAGCTCCTCTACATACTTTTTACACTTTATTCTCCTGAGCTAGGACCCTTTTCTTTTGGTTCTCAGGTTGACATGCGATGTTTATTCAAATAAATTCATTAGATGATTGACAAGCTATAGGTGTCCCTGGTGGCATATGCTTGAGATGCCAAGGGGAAAAAATGAAAATTCATGAGGCTAGCAAATGGCTTGAGCTAAATACAACCACCTGTCTTTGATTCCACACCCCTTGTTTACCACCCTGAAAAGGTACATCCCAGGTGAAGTAGGTATGAACTGAACTCATCCTTTCCCAAGTACAACATCCTTCGTTCATTGCCTTGGTTTTCATCCTGTTGTGACCTCCTACCCTTAGCCTGGAAGCATGCAGTGTAGATGAAACAGGTAGTTGCCTGGAATAAACAAAATGGTTAAAATGGTCAAAGACTAAAATGGGAGTAATGGAGAAGCAGCTCCTTCGAGCACTGCTGTTCTGGAGAGTCTCAGATGACACCACCAAGTGAGCAGCACTTCAAGCCCTGTAATAGGCAGTGATGGCCCTGCCACTCACATGCTGGCTTTGCTGTGCTTCTCCTCTATCCCCTGCCTCTGTTTTTTCTCTCTTGCCAGGAGGAGAGGCTGGAAAGGAAAGACCAGCAGCAGGCAGAAAGCATGTAAGCTGCACTCCTGAGGGGTGCTGGAGAAAACGATCCAGGTTACTATGCCAAGTAGTAGTGGTTGTCCATGCACAGTGAACCAGCTCCAAACTGAAGGAGCCTGGAAGAGGCAGTGACTGGGCTGGATGAGCCTCCCACATTCCACCAGCCCCAGAAATCCACAGGTTTGATGTGTTTTGATCAGAAATTCCCTGGTAGACCTGAGAATCCCCTTATGATCAAAGCTTGGTCAGAGTTGTTGCTTCTTGAAAAAAGTTCAGACAAATCATTTTTCAGGGGAACAACTAAAAGACCTGATGAAGACCTATGCTTGGTAATACCCCAGTGTGCAAGCTAGTGGTGAAATATCCCTGAATAAAACAGGGAAAGTCATTTCTTTCATTAAAGTCAACAGCAGATGCTTTAGTACCTATGTTTTTACATTCATTCTCTCAGTTTGCTGACATACTTAGGTCTAGGCAGTCATGGTTATACTCTGTTCAGGCATTACTGCAGAGTCCTTCTCTGCAACACATGCAATCACATTAGTATGGTCCAGAGCCTGTAAGAGTAAGTCCTGCTCAGAATATGTGTATTGTCAATTCAAGCCCGGTACTGTGCTGTGCCATTGCTCTTCTGTTGGCCCAAAATTGATGGGCTTCTGGATTGCTCTGAGTGCAGGTGGAGTAGAAGCACAACATTCTGCATTTGTTCATGTAAAAATCTTCCACCCTGAGGCTCTTGAACATGTTTTGCCAAGAGAAGCAAACATCTTTTCTCTTTATACTGCAATTCCTTCTGCCTGCCCTGTGATTTGTCCCTTCCCTGTTGTTCCTGACCTTTCTCAGATTCAAAACTGCTGTTCCAGGCACAGTACTTGGAGTAATCACTGCTTATCAGTGAGCAATTAGAAGTCTGGGAGACAGTCTGCCAGTCTGTACTGGGAGAGACTCCTCCAGGCATCTTTCCCTCGGGCACTCCTAAGGCTGGAAGGAAGGAGGGTTGGTGGGGTGCCCAGTGATTATGCTCCAGCCACCTGGGCACAAGGCCTGAACCTGATGAAAACAGAGTCAGAGAAAATTGACCCTGCTCTTTTGTTTATCCTGTCCAACTCTCCCAACTGAGGCAGGTACTTGCTTCTAAATACTGGGGCATTCAGTGGTATGTTGCTTGTTTTGCAGCATATTCTCCTTTTCTTCTGGGTAGAAAGGTTTCCCTCAGAAGGGCACATGGGTCAAACTTGCACACAGTCACCAAGACTTCTGCCAGGATTTATTTCTAGTACTTTGCTCAGGTGGCTGGGGCACCCCCAAGCAACATTAAAGGGTGTTAAGAGGGCAGAGAAGAAGAAGGTGGGAATCTGGGACTCCAAAGAGCCATCTTCCTCCCTTAAGAGCAGCTGGACCTGAAGCTTTTCAGGGAGGTGTCCTTTTACCTCTCTGGGGTTGTGGTCTCACCCTGTTCCTCTCCCCCTGCTTTCCTTCTTGTCCCACTGCACCTTTCTTGGGCTGCATGGCCTTTGAGAAGGGAAAGACAGGAAGGAGCCCAGCAAAGGCAAGCATTGGCAGAACAGCTGCAGGGGCAACGTCAGAGTATTTTGCATAGTTTTTACTGGTTGTATTTGTTTATTCACTGCTGTTTTATTCAAACCCTCTCTCCCCCTCCAACTCATGGGTCTTCATCTCAGCTTCATTACTCTTAGCCCGTGGCTCCTACTGCCTCTCCTCTCCCTCTCCCTCTCCCCCCCCCTCTCCCTC